>JAQQTP010000076.1:5000-605000 GCA_029884605.1 Ormosia emarginata | reverse complement strand
TAACCATTGATCTAATCAATGGTAGAGATTTAATCTAGACAAGCTTAATAAGGAAGGCTTCAATATCAACCATAGATTTAATCAATGGTGTAGAATTGGTCATATAAGTGGCTATGACCATTGGATTTAGAATTGATCAAGGGTGGAGATTTAGTTTTAAAAAGTGACAAAGACCATTTATGACCATTGGATGAAGAATTAATCAAGGGTGGAGATTTGATCTTCTAAAATAGTTAAGACTAATTAGGACCCTTGGATTTAAAGTTTGAAGGAGCAATCTTGACCTTTAATTTTGGAGACACATCTAATAGCTAGAATTTAAAGGAGGAAATATCTAATGGCCTATATTAAATCTTCTACCTAAAGTTGGATCTAAAGCCTATATTAATCCTAACCATTGATCTAATCAATGGTTAGAAATGCTTAAGATAGTGACAAGTGAAATTTGTCACACTTTGAAGAAGCAAGAGAAAGGGGGGACGGTTTTTGTGAAGTGTTTTGGAGCTAAAGGATGTTTGATGACATTATTAGTAGTCTTGGTCAATGGTGCATCATTATTGATCATTATTGATCAATTTGCACTCAAGGAGAATGCATTGGAGGGGGGCTACGGTTTTGAGGAGCTTTAGGACATAGAAAAGTTTGAAGACCATATTATTGATATCCTTTATTTCCTTTGTCTTCTCCAAAACCAATAACTCATCAAGCTTTTCTCTCACTTTTTCTTTTCATGGAGGTTTGCCAAGCACTCCAAGAACACCTCCCATCACTCAAAAATTTTATCCAACCTAGTTTCTTGAATCCTTACCTTATTCTAAGAACATCTCTAATTATGAGTTTTCTCTAAATCATTCATCTTGATCTTCAAATCCAAGCTTCAAGATTCTACCAAAAATGGTAAATTTCATATTTCTTCTTCTAATCTTCTGGTTTTGATTTTCTAAGCCATGATTGAACCATGGTTTACCTATTTCTACACTTGTTATTGATTGTAACATTTGTTTATGATTTTTAGGAATTTTCCCAAGGAGCTTCACGAAATTTGTGGAAGGAAAAACTAAGTGTTTTCACTTCATCTTTTGTCTTAACCAAGCCTAAGAAGTTTTTCTCTTACAAAAATCAAAAATTTCATCTTTGTTCTTCAAGAGGAATTTCGATCATACCATCCAAAATCACCATCCAATCCTTTTTTAATTTCATCCAACCATAGATCTTGAATCTATATGATATTCTAAACAATTTTCATGTTGGAGATTTTCTCTAAATCATCTCTCTTCAACCTTGTTCTTCAAGCTAAAGATTGAAGCTTTAATGGCGAAGTTTGTTACTCTTCACTTTTCTTTTGATTTTTAAGGTTCTAACCATGATGCATATCCATGGTTTTCTTATTCAAGCTTAAGATACTAATAAATATATGTGTTGTCTTGTGTTTAAGAAACCCTTGGTGGTGAAGGACTTGGAAAGAGAAGCAAATCAATAAGCTTTTGAGGATCTTCAAGAGGTAAGAGGGAGATCCATCTCACCAACCAAGCATGGTGGTGAGAGATGGTCTTATATTTGATGGATAGTGAATCTATGTGAGGATTCATATCCATGGTCATGTAAATTATTTGTGTGTGTTTATGAACTTTGATTATTTGCCTATGCTTGATATGATTTGCATGATTTTATGGCTTATATGGTATGCTTATAATATGCATGATGATAATATGGTATGCTTATAATACGCATGATGAGAATATGTTGAAATTATGTATATGTATGCCATGATGTGATGATGGAAAGAAAATCAATTTTTGGCTTCAATGGCCAAAGGAAAGGAAATACGGTTTTGATACCCATGAAGAGGGTTTATGTTGAAAATTTTTAAGAACAAGGGAATTAATTTTTGGGTTCCTAGAACATTGAGAATTTCGGCCAAGACACCTCAACATAGGTGTTTATAACTTAATATTTTCATGGAAGAATAAAATTGGATTGATTTGAAAAGCATAGAAAATGAACAAAGGATATGTTTTTCAAGAGAACAAGAACATGGTTTTGAAGGATTTTTATTGATTTATTTTGTGTAAAAATCTTAAGTGTTTTTCTAAACATGAGTTTTAAATGAAACGGACAATGTTGATTTTAAGGATTTGCAAAGAAAGTGAAAATGAATTTGAACAAATGGGTTTGGTTTTTATGACCATGAATCACACGGTTTTGAAAACAAAATTTTAATGGTTTTGTTTGTGTAAAACCATATCAATTTAGAAGAAAAAATATTTGATGGCTTCAATAGTCATGTCCACATTTTAGAAAGTTTGTAATGCCTTGGTTTTATAAAATAAAGTAATTTTCAAAGTAGAAATACAGTTTGGTTTAATACAAGGATTTTGGAAAGGGAATCGAGTGCAATCACTTGAGAAAATTTTGTAAACGAAAGACAAAGAGAGGTTGAAAATGTTTTAACTTCAATTTATTTTGAAGAGAATTGATTTTAAAATTGATTTGAGAAAAATGGAGAATATAATGATGATTTGAGAATTTACTAACGTATAACTCATTTTCAAGTTTTGGAGTACGTTAGAAAATTTAAGATTTTGAAACATTGATTTACATCAATGGAAAAGTGATTTTGTGAATTATATTCAAAAGAATTTCTTGAGTAAAGAATCAGTGGAAAAGATTTTCTTGAAAGTAAGAAAATATATTAAATGAAGTATAAAGTTATATTATTTTGGGAAAAGTTCAGAATTTTTAAAGGTCAAGAAATATTTTCTTGCGTAATGAAATTGTGGTGAAAAATTATTTACGATCTTAAAAACGTGATTTTTAAGTTACGTGATATAGAAAAATATTTCTATGCAATTTTAAATACATTGAAATATTTATACGCGATTTGAATTACGCTTAAATATTTTACGTGATTTGAACTATCATTGATAAATCACTATGTGATTAAATAGAATATAATATTTTTATGCGATTGTGAAAATGGGGAAAAATTGTTATGAGATTTGGAAAGTGTTTTAAATATTGAGAATGATAGAAAATGATTTACGTGATTAAAGAATGATTTTTAAGTTACACGATTTTGAAACAATAGAAAATACTATGCGATTTGAGAAACATTTTTTTACGCGATTGAGAAAAATGTTGAAAAATTAGTACGTATTTTTAAAAGTCAAATGAAGAGTTGAACATTTTGAAAACGTAAAAATGTTACGAAATTTTGTAAACGTAATGAGTGTTATGGTATTGTGAAAAAGTAATAAACACGTTTTGGAATTTTAAAAACGTAACAAAAGTGTTACGGATTTTGAAAATGCAATGTGTTGTGTTGTGGAATTATGAAAACGTAACGAGGAATGTTGCGCAATTTTGTAAAAACACATGATACGAAAGTGTTTTATAACTATGAAAATGTGATAACATGATTTTCACTGTTGAAAGTACAAGATGATTCTTTTGAACCATCATATGTCCATACACTATTTGTGAAAATGACAAGTTTTGCCAATTAGCATTTGCAAAACATTTTACATGCATTAGGAAAATATGCATTGAGGCATATGATTACATTGAACAAATGAAATTGAAAAGATTTGGCCTTTTGGTTGGACTTGCACCGATATATTCGCACTATCTATAAAGTATACCAATAATAAGCTATTTTGGCCTTGTGGTTGAAGAGGGAATGAGAATTGATAGTGAGATCTATGATGGATCTTAGGGTGCATCAAGACGTGGCGGCCGATCAGTGGATATCTGTTTCATGGGCTAAGGTCGACCATATGCCATTTTAGCGTACGCATCCATTGCAGTAACGCATTGACGATACCCAACAAGAACACAATTACTCGTTTCTACGACCGGGAGATTGTCTGTGGGCTTACTGGGCAATTAACCAGAAGCATTCTTCTCGAAATTGTGAAAACCTCCATGGAGTTATTTTTGAAAAATCGAGTCTATGTCATATACATGAATCAACATTTATATCTATATTATATATTAATTGAGGAATATTATGGACATATAACCTGTTTTGAATACTTGGATTGATATATGATTGGATGATGATAGTTGATTAATATTGAATATATTATTGGAAGTCCATCATATGAAATCCCTATATGATATTCTTTTTTGTGTTATCTATGTCTTTATTTGGTATTGGTGTAGGTGATCTCACCTCTTTGTTATGTTATTTTCATTATGCATCTTGTTAAAATCAAATAATAGAAGGATCGAAATTGTTTTAGACATAACGGACGATGAATACTCCGAGATTGGTGACAACAATAAAGGAGTGGACATTCAGACTTTCGAAGGTGTGCGGTGTTGACAAAGGAACATGTCCGATGCATCAAGATAGACAGAAAAAGGAATAAGTATGTTAAAGTTTCTCGTTAGTGTTGTCAACCAGATCTTTATTAAGTAGACTTACATCGTTAAAAAAAAGTTTATTAATTTTATATTTCTCTTTAAATTGTGAAATATTAATTGGTGTCAATATTGCATAATGAATAGTTGAAATATGATTTTCAATATTACCTAATATTTTCAGTAAATTTACATTTCAGTAAACAAGAAATTTTGAAACCCATATTTTCATAACTCAAACCTTTTACGAATTGATTTTCAGATTATGAGTCAGGAGTCGAAAATGTGATGCCCTAAGGAGGGTGTTACACAAGACAATCCCTTTTAGACTCTCATTCTCACTCTCATAACCCTACCAATTCGCAAATACAAGTATTTATAACACACACTTCCTAGTTTCCTATTATAAACAAATCTCTCACAAATCTTGTTCATATCTAACAAATCTCTAACATATTTTTCAAACCTTTTAATAATTATTTAACATATATTGACATATCTTTCATATCTTCATAAAATAGAAAATTAACAATAACAATCTTTAATGAAATTTGGATCAAACCCAACACGTTTAACTTATAATACCTTCTGTGAAGAAATAATACCAAAAGCAATAATATGAGAAGCAAGATAGTGTTGGAGGGGAAAAAAACTATTTATTAAAATACCATAAATATAAAATTTACGCAGAATCATCAATCAATGTAATATATTTAAAAGAAACAGCTTTGTGAAATTCTATCAAGTGTCATTTTTAAATGTCACCACTTGCTTATTATAAATTAAATTTGAATTTCTTTTTGTGCACAAATTTGAATTTAAATTTTATTATTATTATTTAATTAAAGAAAAGTGTACAATATTTATAAATTCATTCCTTATTATTATCATGTGTTATCTTTTTTGAGATATTTTTTATAGAATAAACTTTTTTTATTATGATGACAAATTATATTATTATATGCATTGATGAAGTTAAGGGGCTGGCGTTGCTACTCCTAAAACTCAAAACACTCCTTTAATAATCTTTGATTTTTTTAAATAATATTTTAAAATTTTTCTTTATAAACTTAATATATGACACCTTCAAAAGATAAAATAAATATTTAAAACCTAATGTGAAATTTTTATTTTGCCCATCATCACCTATGCGAAAATAATATATATATATATATATTATTAATAAATAACTATAATATATTATTTTTAAATATTTAATATTTTTATAATTCCATACATCACATCATGAGTGATATTATAGTTCTTCATAATGATGCATGCACAAGGAAATGCAACCTCAAGATATAAAATTATAATTTATATAAAGGAAACTGTAAATCCTATTATTAATTAATACATAATACAAAGGCTAATTGCAGGCAATCACTTAACCAGTAGCGGAGCGAGGCTCCAGAAGTTATAGGAGCACTAATGTTTTATTTATATGTTATTTCTATTTCTATTATTTAAATGATAATATAAAAAATTTAGACATAAATAAAGATTTGTTTTAAAAAAGTTATTATTTTTTAATTATTTATTATTTTAATTAAGAGAAATTCCGTTATTCATATTAAAAAATTACTTTTTTAAAAAAAATTACCCATATCAACATTATCTATTAAAAAAAAGAAAAAGTTGAAGACTTCAAGAGATTTTGTCCCGAACTGGATTCGGAAAAAATTTTATTGGATGATTGTGCGGTCCCACACTGGTGGGACTCATTCATAAAGTGAGATCGTTTTTGAACTATTAGGGCTTGTCCATGATGTTTTTAGTCAAAATTACAATTAACATAATATTGTTCAATCAATTTATTTAAATAATTATAATTATAATATTTAAAATTTTTAATAAAACTCACAAGTTTCAATTTTAAATATAAAAAAATTAATTTTGATATACTATTAGTATAATTTATTTTACACTAATAACTAATTATATATCATTATATATATAATTTTTAAAGTAATTATTATGAATATTAAATATTTTTAATGACGCGATAATATATAATTAAATAATAGTATAAAAAATTTTATACTAATAATAACATTCAAATTAAATCTTAAAACTAATGAGTAAAATAAAGACTTTAATCAATTATAAAAGAAGAAGACATAAGAATAATATTTTTTATAAAAAAAATTAAAGTTTTAAAATTTTTGTTATATGTAATTTTAAGGGATGTGTAATATCTTTTTTTTATAAAATATTTTTGTGAATAATAAAATTTTAACTAGAACATTATATTTGATTTTATTTTACAATAATCGATACTAATCAAAGGAGATTAGATAAAATTTATAAGAATTTAATTATTAATAATTTATGAAACTAGAAATAGGAATTTATTGAAATAAAAATTTAGCATTTAATCTTAGTAATAAAGATTAAAAATATTTTATTTAAAGAGATATTCATGAAAAGATATTTATGAAAAGATATTTATAAAAATATATTTATAAATCAATTATTTTTTAATATAAAAACTAAACCTAATCATTACTAAAGATAAAAAAATAAAAAAAAAACATGTGGTGCAACGTGCACTACAAGGAGTGGCACAACGTGCACCAAATAGGTCGACACATAGCCAAGTAAATTGGCTATAAATAGAATGAAAAGGAAAGAGAAAATGTAGAAGAAAGAGGAGAGAGAGTAAGGTGTTGCTAGCAAACAAAAAATCGAGAGAAGAGACAGAGAAAAAGAAAGAGAAAGAGAAAAGAAAAAGAAGAAAGGATATTTTGTAAGATGTATGATCTGAACTCTCTTTTAAAAAAAATAAAACCATGACTTCTAATATATTTATATGTTTTATTAGTTAATTTATTATTTTAATATTTTGTGCATATTATTATTCTTGTTAAATTTATTATGCACATGTAATATTATAAAAACTTGATATTTGCTTAGCTTTGAAATATTTATGATATTTACAAAATTTAGAATTATTATAATTTGAATGTTGACTTTTTTTATGAGACTAATATAATAAATTAAAATATCACTCAAGACTTAAGCTAAATAAATATTTTAATTATATTGGGTAATAAATATATTTACTTGATTTACATGGACTTTCTTATATATTTACATTTGCTTGGGAGCAATTTTATAATATTTATTCTAACTTATATTTACTTTAACTTGGGAGCAATTTTATGACCTTTTTATTTTTACTTTTGCAACAAAAGGAACTTTTGTGCAATGAATGCACTATCAGGACCATGACAAACTATGGATCATGATGAAGACATTACAAAATATGGATTATGAAGAAGACTTGACAAACTATGGATTGTGATGTGGACTATTAAGATAATTATTAAATTAATTTTAAATCATAATTAGTCCCTTGAAGAATTTATATTTAAATTTAATGATTTTAAGTTTTGTGAGTTTTATTTAATTGCCATGATTTATTTATAGACTTGTATATAATGAATTTATTTGTGATATATTGGTAGTTTGTATTGCTTATATTTGTGTGTGATAACAAACAAGTGATTCATGGTAAAGTTTGCAACTAACCGTTGAGAGGCAAATTAATAGATTTTCTTTTATGTTACCTGTCCGGTTAGTGTGGACATGTCTGACTTTGTTGTCACGATGATGAAATAACACTAGAGATAAGGTGGATTTCCTATAAAAGTGAAGTCTTTCGACTAAAATGTGAGACAAGTAGATATGAAAAGAAAAAGTAAAGTAAAATGTGAATTTCCTGTGACGAGGAACTTGCTTGCTGATGTTGTTGATGATTGGTACTTATTTACTGATATTTGATGAACTTGTTGATGTTAATACATATGGTTGTATTGCATGATTTATTTAGCATTTGTTCTGCTATACTGTAATTGTGTTGTTCTTATTATGCTTTGGTTGTCATGTGATTTTCTGTATATTTTACACAGCTGAAATTTACTGTGTTTTCAAGTATTTTTATAACTGTTCATTTTCTACTGAGAATTTTCAATTCTCATTCTATTCATGTTATTTTCAGACTAGTACAGAATATAATATAGTCATCACAATTCAGACCGACTAAGCATAAACTCTTGTTCCAAAGGAGAAGGATATAATTATTAGACATATGTGTATATGTACTTCTGAGTAAATATTACGACTGATGTGAGATTTTAATTTGAAAAGTTATATATGTGTATTACAACTTTGTGTTGTCCTGTATCGATACTTATTTCCTTTTATATATTTTTTTATTTTTTTTTATTTTTGTCTATGAATTTTTATGGAGTAAATTAACTGACAATATTATTATGAATATGTTTAGAACTATTATTTTAGTAAGGGGGTTACATTTTTGTATCAGAGCATCGATTTCTGGCACTAAAAAAATTATATCTACGCATTGAATTTTTGCCTATGTTGAGTTTTTGCATGATGATTGCTCTTATTATTTATGCATGCCACATAGAATTATAACTACATTAACCTTGCAATATTGAAACTGACCACCTCAATATTGAATTGTTCATGGCTGTGTAGGACTATGTGGCATCAGAACACTCGGAAGTACAGAGTTCACAAAATGATACTCTGGCAGGGATATTGGGAGTCATGAAAGGATTAGCTGACACTGTTAGGGCCCAGACAGAGTCCACCAACTTAATTTTACAACGCATGCAGGAAACTCAGGATAGGAATAATAATCACAACCATAACTATCCTGGTGAGGGTAATGAAAATTCTACCAGAGAAACTTCTGTGACCAACCTAAATTATCAAGGTCTTTTAGAATTTCGGAAAGCCAAACCGCCATCTTTTCATGTAGATTATGACCTAGCACTATCTGAAAAATGAGTTATGCAATTAGAAAAGATTTTTACAGTCATGGGAAGCATAAATACACAAAAGGTAGTCTGTCACCTACATGCTGGGGACGCACTGGTGGAAAGGTGCTAG
This sequence comes from Ormosia emarginata, assembly GCA_029884605.1. Taxonomy (NCBI): domain Eukaryota; kingdom Viridiplantae; phylum Streptophyta; class Magnoliopsida; order Fabales; family Fabaceae; genus Ormosia; species Ormosia emarginata. The sequence continues at coordinate 595,712 of JAQQTP010000076.1, read as the reverse complement.
ACACTTATTAGAGTCTAGATGAACTGAAATCACCTGTGAAGTATTTTTAGCCACATTCTTTGATAAATACTTCCCTGATAATGTAAAAAAAATGAAAAGGAAGTAGAATTCATACAACTTAGACAGAGAAATATGACTATAGGATAATACGTGACCAAATTTAAAGAGCTTTCCAAATTTTCTTCTTACTTGAAAAACAATCTTGATAGCCACTGAAAAGTTGTAAAATTTGAGTGGGATTTGAGGCCTGAAATAAGGGAGAAGATGTTTACCCTAGAGATAAAAGATTATGTCACCCTAGTGAACAAATGTAGGATAGCAGAAAAGAGCTATTTAGAAATGGAATTCGAAAGACAACATCAGAGCTTTCTTAAAAGAAAAAGAGTGATAGAAGCTCAAAAGAAAAATAATTTTAAGAATGAAGTAAACTATGAAAAAGATAAACAAGTGAAGACTAGTGGACTTCCACCAGTGTGCAGTAAGTGTGGGAAATCTCATGGCTCTAAACCTTCTATGTGTGTTTCTGATCTGTAAAACTAGGACATTTTGCCAAGGATTGTACCACCAAGAAGATGGTGAACAATCCTAAAGGAAGAGTATTCACTGTAAGTGGAGAAAAGGCAAATCAATCTACTAACATGATTCAAAGTAAATGTTTTCTTAAAAACACTCTCTTAATTGCATTGTTTGATTCAGGAGCTACACACTCCTTTATATCTATTGATTGTGTGAAGAAGTTGAATTTGCCTATAACTTTATTGTCTTATGATCTGTCAATTTCAACTCCCACAAGGGAAAAAATTTCTACTTCTCAAGCTTGTTTAAAATGTCCTATTCTAATTGAAGGAAAAGCTACCACTTTGAACCTTGTTTGTTTGCCTTTGATTGGTATTGATATTATAATTGGAATGAACTGATTATCTACTAATGATATTATCTTAAATTGTTCCAGAAAACTTCCCTACTTTCCCAATGATCCACCCAAGGAACTAAAATCTACCAATACACTATCTCTTAATGCCACTTAGGCAGAGAAGGATCTCTTAGAAGGAGCTCGAAAGTTTCTTCTTTTGTTTTCTTTAAATTCAGAGGTTAAACAGGAAATAAACAACATACATATAGTAAGGGAATTTCCAAAAGTGTTTTCCAAAGTGATAGTGAACCTACCACCTAAAAAGGAAGTTGAATTTTCCATTGACCTAGTTTCAGGAACAAGACTTCTATCTTTTGCACCTTATAAAATGTCCCATTTGGAGCTAAGTGAACTCAAGAAACAAATAGAAGAATTATTAGTTAAAGAATTTATCAGGTCCAATGTTTTCGAGTATTTTTATAATTGTTCATTTCTTACTGAGAATTTTTAATTCTCACTCTATTCATAGTATTTTTAGACTAATACAAGATATATTATAGTCATCATCATTCAGATCGAGTAAGCATAGACTATTGTTCTAACGGAAGATGAGATAATTATTATAAATATGTGTATATATACTTTTAAATAAATATTATGATTGATGTGAGATTTTAATTTAAAAAATTATAAATATATATTATAACTTTGTGTTATCTCAGTATCGATACTTATTATATATATATATATTTACTTTTATTTTTATTTATGAATTTTTATAAAATAAATTCATTGATAATATTATTTTAGTAAGGGAGTTAGAGGAAGCATGTGGCCCTGAAATATATGCGGCTCCGAGACTGCTCACCTTAAATAAATTTGGATAATTTTGGGTTCATCTATACTATAAATAATTCAGAGGTATTTCAAGGAAAGTTTTGACAAGTATCAACATCTAGTGACTTTTTTTCCCGCCAAAAGTTGCATCTTTCTATTCTTAGTAACTTTCTCATTTTTATTAAATAAATAAAAACATAAATTATTTGTTACATTTTAATTCTTAATTAATTGTCGTTTATGCTATACAGCTATCCTCCATCACAAACAATAGCTTCTTAAAGAAGCTTAACATCAATCTTATTTATTTATCTCACTACCTCCTTTTTATCAATCTGACCACCTAACTTATATAATTTGATAATTAATAGTTAGGTGATAGTTGTGATAATTTAGCACTAATTATTCATTTATTGTATTTTAAAAATTTATTTAAAAAATAATATTAATTTATGGTATAGTTGTAAACCATTTATTCCTATTGGTATCCGCATTTCACCTTAAGCAAATTAAAAACTCACATTCTCAAGAAAGCATTTTTTCGAAGGATGGACACTAATCCTTTTATTTTTATTTTTGAATTTTAAATCCCTATCAATTGAATTTTTGTATTTCATCTTTTTTTTATGACTCTTCCTACCCCTCAACATGGAATATCCTTATTTCTTCCCTTTCAGAACATGCATCTGAGTTTTTAAAATCTATCTCTTTGTTCTCTCTGTCTTTGGCGAAGGATTCGTGGACGTTACGGTTGTGGGTGTGTGATGGAGGGGTGGAGGTTGCGTGGCGGGGTGGCAGTCCGAGGTTACGATATAAGTCGCGACTAGGTGGCTCCGGCGGTGTTTTATGGTGGGTCTGGCTTGCGGATCTGGTTTGGGCGAGACAGAGGCACCACATTGATAGGTATGAAACCTTAAGTTTTCCCCTCCATCTTCTTTCCCTATAAATTGTTGATTAATGGTTGTGATACTTTTGAGTTTATTCAGTAGCAGTGTTTGTGCAAATTTCTTTTGCTTAAATCGATTTTGCTTCCTCTTAATTTTCTGTATATAATATGTTCCATATGATAACGAAAGTGATGGGGAACCGGATGAGAATGGCTTTATCGAGGTGAGGAAGGTGAAGCAGAAGAAGTCCAAGGTGACAATGGCGGAGGCTACATCCAGAATCAATGCGGATGATCTATGCAAACTAGAATTTTCATTACAAGTTCTCCGCAGAATTTCCAACCCAGTGACCTCAAACGGTGTTAGAAATTGTCAAGATGATATTTCCAGCAAGTTAATTTTATCTTTCCACAATAAAAAGTCTTCCCAAGCATGCTTCTTAAGCTTTCAGAATACGCCAGCAGCTGTGGGAGTAGGACGTGGTCCTGCCACAAACGAAGGTGGCTTAGGAGAGGAACATCGATCGTATCCCGTGGATCTTTTAGGTCACCTCCACGCTTCACTCCTCCACCGTCTCCCTGTCTTCCGTGGAGCTCGCCCACCACTTGGTCTCTTATTTCTTTTGGGACAATCACTACCCCATTGCCTGGAATTTACTCGACAAAGCCTTCTCTTTCAAGACCCTCCTCGCCCTTCTCTCCACTAGGTCCAATTCCTCTTCCTTTCTACTATCTTTATTCTATCAATCCACATTTTTTCTTTTTTTCTTCACTGATTTCTATTTTTTTTTTCATTTTATGGTCTTGGATTAATGTGTTTAGTTAACTGATCTGGTGTACGCATTTTGAAGTAGGTTTATTTTGTGTTGATTGAATTTTTTATTTTTTTTTTGGTTTTCGGCATTTGTTTGTTGAATATGCATTTTTGGTGGTGAGCTTAGTGGCATATATGTTTGGCAATTGAAGATATGAAAACACAATGAGAAAGGAATCTAGCATGAATTAATCCCATTTTTATTTGCTTTGCTCTTTTTCTGAGTAGTATGGTGCATAAGAGAATTGTTGGCTTTCATATATGATTCGTTAATCCCTAAGTTTGTGTTCTTTGACTTTTTTTTATCTCAACTTTTTTTTTCAATTTAAAAATTAGTGTATTGTCTCAGTTTATTATCCCTTTTGATCCTCAAATGTTATAAAGTGCATGCCATGAGGTGGATATATTTTATAAAATGATTTACTAAACTATCTTAAACCAGCAGCATTGGATTTTTTTTCCTATTTTCTACCATGAACTCCCCAATTGGAATACTTGAGGAATGAGGCTTATTGTTAAAGCTATCAAGAGTTTATAAAGGTCATAGGTCTGAACTCTTGGCCTCTTGTAAACGTTGGGTGTGCGTAGACTGGAATGGGAGCATTATAAGAATTTCTTACAGTGAGTTGGTTAACCATCTCAGTAGGATTAAATTAATAAAAAAAATGCATATTGGTTTCTATCCAAGCATGGTTTTTGATCAGGGACACAACACCAATCAAAGTTAATATTAATAAACATGTGTGATATATTATCATCTTTGTTTGCTTTTCATGTTTTAAAGTCATTTTTACATTAAAATATAATATCACACAAATTGAAGACATCCTTTTGGTCAAAATGTGAATTTATAAGAATTGGAATATCTGATATAATAAAATCTCTGTTATAAATCTTATTTGTACTCTTTGTTTCCCTGTAGATGTTTGGAATTTCGAAAGGCAGGGGAAGAACTTAATCTGAAGGTAATTTGTTCAAAGTAATAATACTACATTTGGAGAATTATTGAGTATTGAGGTTCTTGGATGTTGCATTAAAAATTAATTTCTTTTGTCTTTTAGCTTTGAAAGCCTAACCTAAGAATCAATTTTAAGTTCAGGCAAAGACAAATGTGCAACGGGTGATTTACTATCCCTTCAGGCAATAATGTCTATTACTTAATCTCTTGAATTGTTTGAATTTGTGTAGTTAGAAACTATTGCAGTAAGCTTAAATATTTTGAATGTTTATGTTTTGACTATTAACATATTTAGAACTTTTTTGTACTTAAGTTATGTATCTAACAACATCTAAATTATGGGAAGCATGTGTATAATATAATAATAGAACATAGACTTCCATGATTCACTATGAACCATATTGCATGGAGGAAGATCTACTCATCTGCTAAAGTAAAATGACGTGCATGCCATTAGGTGGTCATATTTTATAAAATGATTTACTAAACTTCTTACAGTAAACCAGCTAGTATTAGATTTTTTTTCTATTTTCTACCATGAACTACCTATCTAGAATGCTTGTGGAATGAGGTTCATTGTTAAAGCTTTCAAAAGTTTAAAAGATGTCATAGGCCCACAACTAAGAAATCTAAGTAGTGTAAATTTCATTATTTTCTCCCCCCTATAATATGCTGCTAATTGATGTTTCTGCCTTCTTAATGTAAAAAATGTTTTATTGTTCAAATAGGAATGCAGTCTCATAGGATGTTCGGTGGAAATTTTAGGAACCTCATGTAGTTGCATTATCAAGAGTACTTTTGACAGGTCAATGAGTTGATTATGCTCACAATGTCAATGATTTAATGTTTGTCCACTTTTCTAAAAAAAAATTAAGAAATGTTTTCTTTCCATCTATCAAACTGTGATGAATAGCAGCATTATTTTTTTAACTCTTGATCCCCGATTTCTCAGCTCCATGCATCCAGGTTTATGCATTCCAATCTTTTGTGAGCTCTGAACTGGTAAATAAGAATGAAAAATGTGTTATTCTTTTGTTCTTTCAAGTTCTTTTTAATTTTATTAATTTATTTTGCATTTCTTTGTTCAAAGCTCATTAGAAGTCTATTTCATATCTAGATGACATCTAGTTTCTTTGTGTTCTGGAAAGCTTTTTTTTTAAAAAAAAAATTATAAGGATGTGGTAAAGGTCCTTATAATATTAGCAATTTAGTAGTGTCTACTTGCTGTCCAAAGTTTACTAAACTTAGTTTTCTAATAACAAATTCTACATATGATTTAGCTATAGACTCTACATCTGATAATAATGGATAATGATAAATTTTTTTAATAAAATTGATTTTAAATAATGGAGTGCTGATCATGATTGCATCACCAATAGAAAGCATAATGGTTTGTGTGATTGAAGACTTCTTACTTTCTCCAAGTTGTTAGGTAACATTGCGTTGTGAACCAGTTATGAATATGTTTTCATTAACTCTCTGCATGTTTTTTTTTTTTCAATTCAACTGTTCTTTAGATAAGATATAGGTATATATTGTTCAAATTAGAGAACGACTTAGCAACATGCTTATAATCATAATAATTTTTTTTCCTTCTATGGTTTCACATTTTGTCAATAGAGTTCTTTTAAAAAAATGTTTATTTTTTATTTTTTTTATTTTTTGTTGAAGAGCTCCTATTACTATTTGACTAAGATCAGCTTCAAGAAATGTTTTCGAGTTTTATGTAACATTAGGATATCCATGTTATAACATTCAAATGCTTGATTGACTATAAGAAAAAAAATTACAGCTCAATAGCCAATTTTCTCTCTCTAGATTACTTTATGTTTTCTCAAATCTTTCCATTTCTCTTTTTCTACTTCGGTACTTCCCCATGGATAAGCCATCTAATCATATTAATCTTTTTTTCCCCTTATCTCTCAGCAAATGGATGATCTGTGGTCTAATGACAATTTCAATATTCATTTTCCATAAGAGAGACTCACGAGCAAGTTTCCATTGGCATAAGTAATCTCAACTACCATAATGATGAAGTGTTTGCTACCATTTCCATTTTCAATTACATTATCAAAGTCTAACACTTAAAAACTCATGTCCTTAGTTTCATTGAATCCTCTGCTACATGAATTATATCTATGCATGTATAAATCTTTGAGATTTTCATATTTTCTTTAAGATGTCTTAGAAATTTTTTTGATAAAATAACATATCTTAGAATTTAAATTATGTCCTTGGATTAGATATTTAGATAGAAACTCCTTATAAAACAAGTATTTCTGTGAGCTGCTTTTTTCTTTTTTCTTCTTTCATTGCTACATTTACATGCTCTTATACTCTGTAGATCCTAATGTTTGAATTTTAAATATGTACTTATATAACAAGGCAATCCATTATTTGCCTATATCATCTTCTCAAAGATTCTTGTGATTAGAGTAGGTGAACTTTGACGTTCTTTAATTTGGTGGAGCTTACCAGGAGAAATGGCTATGAGAAGGTAGATTTCATGCAACCTGCCTAGAAGCCAAAATTGGTCAAGAGAATAATTTACCAACAAAAAAAAAATATCAGAATAATTTCTGCATATATGCTTAAGTAACTGCCAAAGGGATTTTTAAGTGCAGGCTCTAGAGAAGAAATGGACATAAGTGGACAACGTATTCATGTTCTCTTCTAATTTCACTGTAAATTAGAGTAAGGTGATTTTTTTGCAGTTTTCTACCTAATTTTATTTTTCTAATCCTATTTTTATACCTAATTGACATGCCTATACATTTTACACTTTTTCTTTTGCAGCTTTGAAAAGTTCTTTGAGGGAAAGGTTCAAGGCCTTCAATGTCATGTTCGACAGGTTGAAAGCTATATACTTGGTTAATACCGAATTCTTAAACTCACTAAGGAGCTGTGAATATAGGATGTTTCTTGGGTGATTTAGGATCCGCATAGAGAGTTGAAGGCATGTTGATAACTACATTAAGTATTCAGTTGAGGACTTGGAGAATGGTGTTTCAGCTTCTTTTTTTTAATGATAACTAGATTTTATGCACTTAAGGAGGAATTAAGTGAGCTTTACCACTTGCAAGCTGTGACATATTCTTTTAATTTTTACCTAGGTCATTCAGATATTTGAGTGGTGACTGATATGAGATTTCTCAAGCTCTTCTATACTCCAAGATTTACCATTCAAGATCTTAAGGGATGAAAGAGATTATAACTTTTTTAAAAATTAGTATAGCTTCCGGAAAAGCCAAGTAGCTCTATCTGAATGTTTCTGCCCCTTCTTGAAATGAGCTATTTGTAGAGATGTTTCGTATATATTACTGTAGTGTTTTGTATGTAATTTTGTGTAAATATATGTTTTTTTGTTAATATCTTTGTAATGTTTTTTGCTGAATAAAACGCAGGAAATGGAAGCCACCGTGGTAGAGGAAATGGGACCGAAACATGACATATAATTGTCACTACCATTGGTGGTAAAAATGGCCAGACCAAGCAGGTTTGTGTTTGATTTCTAGCATTCTTTCTTAAACATGTAACTGCATGAATTGGTTTCTTAAGTATATTTATATCAAATGCATGCTTCTTTGCTATTGCATCTCATGTTCTCTTTTACAGGTTGTGTTTTTGCATCTTTATCTCTTAACAATAATGGTGAAAAGGTTAATTATCTCTTCTGATGTCATGTCTTTTTTCTTTATTTTTTTAAAAATATTCCCGTTACCTATGACATTGTTATGTCTTTTGGTTGCTTTTAAAATATTTTATTCTCTGACTTGGAAATTCTAATCACTAATAGGTGCTATGTTTTTCGGATATACTATGATAAGTCGGCATAGATGGATTGTTTTACCATAGTGAAATTATTGTACTTATATTTTAAGGTTTTTTTTATCATTTTAGATATGAATTCTGAGTTTAATAGATTAAACTTTGATGGTCAGTAAATGAATATGATTGGCAAACCTGTATTTTTGGGTCCTTTATTCACAATGTTTATTTATACAGGTTTGTGCATCCTCTATTTTTTTTCTCTATTTGTACTGTTTTTTCAATATTATTACTTTTAGAACTTTTTTTTTGTAGTGATGCTGCAGTTTTGTGGAGTAAATTCTTTACTACTACTCAAGGAGGGGGTTCTTGGGTGGGAAGTGTGAAAATTAAAAATTTGTTGTTATAACTTTGTCTTGTGGTATGGTTTTTGTACTTATGACTACTGAAAATCTTATTTTGTAGATTAAGAATCATGCTTTTTCAATTTTTATTTGATAATTGACTTACTTTCATAGATTATATAAGATGGGATTGGGTGTCGTTGATTAAGGCAGGAAAAGCAGTACATACCATGAGGTATATATGTGTAGGGAAAAAGAGTTTTGCATATATATCATGTGTTGGTACAAAGATGTTAAGAAGCTATGCTCTTGGGCAGGAGTTTGATTTCCTCAAATAAACATGTGTATGCTTAATTTGTCATTAAAATTATACTCAAGTTTTTTCTTAGGGAAATTCTTTGTTATTCTTAACATCGGTAAGCTACTTTAGTTTGTTATTAATTTTTTTACGATTTTTAGATTAAAAATTTAAATTTGAAAAGCTTATGAAACATTTGTTTTATAATATTTTTTTTATTTAAATAGCCTAAGGTTGATATCTCTACATCAAAACATATTATTATGTACACGAGACTGAAAAATATGCAAAATAACAACGAAGAGTGTTATTTACAAAAAAAGTTTTCCAAAACATTTGGGTATAAGGTAGATCAATTATTGAATTAATGTTATTTATTGGTTAATTTTCAATTTATTTTCAACATTTCAAATATATTTTTCTGATTCATATTTACTTTCTTCACTTGCAGGTGTGATTGATTTTGTCATATTTATCAATTTATAAACATATATTTCAATCTTTTAATATTATCAAATCTTCATTTTTGTATCCATTAAGTCATTTAATATTATATTTTATATACATCTTTAACATAACCTTCTTTTAATCACACCCTTTTATGTTTCGGGTAAGATTACCAACTTTTCTTTATATTTTTTAATAGGTTTTTTCTTAATGATTAAGTTCTCATTCCTGCCTTTAAACATGTAAATGCAGGTTGTTCCATTGCTATTGATGTTATTGTTAGGTTGGCAACTTAAGAAGCTGTTGAAATATATCTATTAGACGCTGAATGTGGTATTCATTTTTTTGATATGAAGATGCAGCGAACTTAATTGTATTATTTGAAGTGTAGTGTTGAAATCATTTAGTTTAGTATCTGGATTGATTATATGATACTATTTGTATTTGTTTTTATTTGTTCTTTGTATATATATATTTTTTAAAGTCTCAAATGGCTTTGATTTCTGAGAATGCAAAATGTCATAGATTTAAATTCTATTTATCTCAATTTGATAGAGATTGGATTTATGTCTTACTGTCTTCTATGTGAATTGAGTGTATTATTTTTTGCAACTCCAATATTTTATCTTTTTCACTTGACTGATTTGGGCTCTTTTTTCAATTGAATTATTTTAACTCTTAGTTGTTTAATATAAATAAATTATACATAATCAAGTTAAACGAACATTTTAATAAAATTTCTTAGTGAAATCAATAATAGTAGAAATACTTTGATATTAAATCTTTGCCATTCATACTAATATACTTTTAATAGTTTATAATTTCTTCAATTACTTTGATCAGTTAAGAACAATTACATATGTTGTGATGTATGACCATAACACCGATCGACCTGGAGGCTTTGTATTCATCACCTATGATTCTAACAAAGTATTTGAGAAAAGTACAATACAAGTTGAGTCCAATTAAGTCGAAAAAGTTATGATCTAAGTAGAGTTAGTAGCTCTCCTAATGGTTGGCTCTTATGTAGGGACAAATTTACATGCAACAAAGTTGGGACACATGCCTCCATCTAAGTTTAAAACTTTTCTTTGATCCATGATAGGTATATATGTTTTTAACCAGGAATGGACTTACGTACACAAGAATGAGAACACTTGACCCCACTCACTTTTAGAATTTTTCTATTACTCGTGATATTCATTTATCATTTCTACTCTCTTCATATTTTTAACTTTACCCCCATATGATGACTAAATTTGTAATAATAGAAGTTAAAATACATCTAACATTTTTTCTCAAATTTCTTCTCACGTGATTAGCAGTTAAGAGCATTCATATATATAGAGAGAGAAAGATATTTGATAATATTGATAATAGAAAGATCATTGTGTAAAGAAAAACATTTGTAAATTAATATTTCATCATTTTGTGCTAATATATTTGTTCGAATTCATTTGAAATTTTTTTTTTACGTTTATGTATTATCTTTGCCCCCACTGTAAAATTTTTTTGGATCTGTCACTACTCATATGTTTTTTGAATAATTGATATAGGTACTTTGTGATTGTAAAATTCATTGCGATACAACATTGCATCATTTAAAAATCTTAGTGATTAATGAATGTGAAGAAATTTTTTTAAAAAAATCAAATTAAAATGAAGCATACGAATAATATTTGAAGAGTAAACTAAAAAATCTTTATAGCATTAACAATTTAATTAGCACTTAAAAGGAAAGGACTTAATTAAATAAACATTAAATTTACATACCTATTCAAATATGATTAATTTTGTATATTATTTCAAATGTTAAATTTATGTTTAAAATTAAGACATAATATAGTCCGATTTCAAATTTCAATGATCAATAATTATTATAATTATTCATATTCATGTTTTATAATTCAAAAAATTATTAATTATTTATACATTTAGTATTTTTTAAAAATAATTTTTAAATTAAAATTCTACTTATTATCCCATACGTTAGATGAGTTCAAAATACTAGTATTCGTTGAAAACACAAACAATAGGGGTAAATTTTTCAGTGGTAAGTTTTTCATCATACACTTTACAGAGATGCTGTGTGTGTGCGCGTACACAGTATATTATTGAAATTATTTTATATTCTTGTTCGTTAAAGTAATCATCGGTTACATTGTAATGGAGGTGTCGATCTAGTAATGTAAGACTATAGTGCAAGAGAAGGTGGGGAAAATTAAGTTTCGCCTGTGCACTTTTAATCGTATTTGACGACCTGTCAGTGGATGATGCACTTCAGATTTACTAGGATTGAGTGCAGGCCTGTGATATCTCAAGTTCCTCTTCTTTAACATCAAATAAATACAAGTCAATATATGAGGCATAAAATAATAGTCTCTCCTCCAACGTTTAATTTGAAAAGAATATAATTCTCTTAAATATATAATTTTGAATTTAATTTTAAAATTTATGTTTATAAAATAATATTATTAAAAAAATTTATTTAAATATTTAATTGTATTTTCAAAAATTAATATTTTATTTATCTAATAAAATAAATATATATATTTACTTACTTAGTACAAAACTCCAACGTTTAATTTAAAAAGAATTTAATTCTCTTAAATATATAATTTTAAATTTAATTTTAAAATTTATATTTATAAAATAATTTTATTAAAAAATTTATTTAAATATTTAATTGTATTGTAAAAAATTAATATTTTATTTATCTAATAAAATAAATATATATTTTACTTACTCAGTACAAAACTAATTTTAAAATAATTTTTTCGTAAATTTAATTTTATACTACTCTCATTGCCAACACTGATCCCAAATGAAAAATGTTATATTGGCCAGAATTTCTTTTTTTTTTCAGAAAAAGGGAAATAAGGAAATTCCACAGGGCTTATATGAAAGGTTTCAGCAACATACTGATGATCAATGGCCTTAAGAAAGATAACCAATTTCTTCATCATTGATGATACATGAAATTCTTTAACGAAAAATATGCCAGCACCAATTTCATACGTTATACGTAGGCAATTTCAATTTATTTTTTTTTAACTTTAAAAAGTAAGAATTGTATATTGTGGGTGTATGTCTGCAAAAAGTTAAATTCTACAAGGCATGCAAAAGTGGCTTGCCTTTTTGGGTCAAAATTTTCAACACCAAGGTCCTCATCCCAAAGAAATATATAATTGTACTCAGCAGCTACGTCTGGATGCAAAAACCATTTGACAAACCACCTATGCCATCAAATAGCATTATTTTGTTCAATAATTACAAGTGAATTTAATCTTTGAGTAACTGACAACAATCTGGGCAAACAAATTCACGTATGAGCTTATTGTGATTGATTGCAAATATAAAATGAGCTTCAAAGTACCCCCAAAAAAAAAAATGAGCTTCAGATGAGAGTCAAATTGTGTCAGCAAAACTGATAACCTTTTTGACGATTTTATCTGACAACTTCTTTCTGCTTAACTCCTACTGCAATAGCCAACAAGTTCAATGAGCGCTTTGAAATTCTCTGAACAAAAAAGAATTGCAAAACAAGCATTAGAAAGAATTGAAAAAGAAAAGTAAAGAAGTAAGAAAATTAATAAAGTACATGTTATCAGTTATAAATCTACATGATTAGCAGGACACTAATTTTTCCAATTTTTTTTTTAAAAAATTTGCCGTAAGTGGATATGATCATAGAGCACCTATGTTCCTTTGATTGCATGGTGTTTCCTATGATCTTATAAAATTGTTCAAGTTCTTGACAGCAATATAGATAATAGAAGTTTCAAAGAGCAAAATGTTTTTTTTTTTAACGCACTATCAAACTATTCTAACTACTGCAGCTAGTCATTGTTATTCTCCACTCTGATCTGTATCATCTGCCAATTTATACCATCCAATTTACCGGGAAAAAAATAATGTTCACATTGTATAAGTAATTATTTCATTCAGTGAGGTCATCATTGTGGGCACTCCCACTTTTCCAGAACAGTAAAGTGAAGCATTCGATGAAAAATACATAAAAGAAGATAAATAAGCATAGTTTTCAATGCTAAAAGTAAAAGATGCTATAAGATAAACAGGAGCAAACAAGTAAATGGATACGAAAATGTATGTACTATTTCTATGCAATAAATGAATGACTATAATATATATATATATATATACACATTTCACATACATTATTGATCCCAGAGTCCAATAAGGGCCGCATTTCCTTGTTAGATGTTTTAGTAACAATTCCTTCTGGCAATGCCTCACTTCCAGTAGGCTTGCATTGACTCTAAGGAAAACGAAACAGGAACATACTTAGAGCTAATTCCAAATAAAGTTACAAGTCATATTCGAAGGATTTCTTTCCTGAAAAGAGACAAACCTTGCATGCATTGGATTTTATATACTGCATTGTATAAATTAGTCCCCGTCGTGCTAATCTCTGCAAGTGCAAGTATTTTCCAGTAATCAATGTCAAATTTCAAACTTATACTTTCAAAAATTAAAGGAAAATTTAAGATCAATTAAAATCCAATACATAATTAAGGTAAAAAAAAATCATAGCCTAAAAAAAAACCCAGAGCCATTTGTTCACACAAAAAGATAGGCAACTGACAGCAACTATGCTTATGTTATAACTTCACTTTTTCATAAGCTGGCAAATAATGCCTCAGCTATAAAGTTGAAAGGGAACAAAAGTTAGAAATCCTACTACTAGGCTAAGGGCTTTCTGTTGGTGGGGGAGGGATGGGGAATTGTTTAAGTCCAATTTTAACCCTTGAATTCTTAGCCAACATATACGTCACTATCTCACTACAATTTATATTAGGTAATTCTTTGGTATTATACTGAAATGTCAAGAAGATAAAAAGCTATGGCCATCCAATTAATCTTTTCGTCCGACAAGAATAAATTGCCCTTGTTTGTGAATCTTCTTAATCTTTTTAAGTCAACTGCAAGCAGCAGCTTCAAGCTAGAAGATACATCTTGTTGATGCTCGAATGAACTGATGCTAACCAATAATATATTTTTCCATCACTTACCCAAAGGAATATTTTTGAAGCATTCTAGTAAATTGTGTGAAAGCACGCAACCTTTTTCTGAATGAATTAACTAGAGAACAACCCATATATTTTGCCTAGAGACATTTCAACAGCAATACTAAAACTGCAATTATATTTTTTTTTAGTAAACAAGCAACCATCAAAAACACTAACAACATAATAAAATTCCCAATAAAATCCTATTCCTTTATCCGGTAATTTAAAATTAAAGATAGAAATACATACTTCTTTATATTCCTTTGCAATGAATGCATCACCGATAAAGTAAGCACCACAAATCAAAGAAAGCGTAATGAGGAAACTCAAAAGGAACAACCTATTCTTTGAGTCTGGAAAGCTAAAACCCTGAAAAAGACGAAGATTATAATAACTTGAGACATAAGTATTACAGCTTTGTAAACTCACTAAATGATTTCTTATAGAGTTTATTATCTCATTATTCTGTTATATTTAAATCACCTAACAAAACAATTATAAAATTTAGAGGAATTAGACGAAAAACCAAACGATTACTTGCAAACATGTTTGAACTTTGAAGCGACATAGCAAGTTACGTTTCCGCCTGGTTTTCTCATCACAGAAAGCAAAGATAACAAGAAAAATGATTACTTTAATTTATAATCCAACTCTATTACTAATCAGTTAGTTCAATTTAAACCCATTTAAGACCATTTCAAAAAACAAAAAAAGATGGATCACAAAGTGAACACCCATTATAGAAGAGAATCCAATAAAGAGCAGAGAAGAGAGCTAACACTTAGAGCGTTGAAAGTCTTCATATTTTGTTGTTGTTGTTGTTGTGATTGTCGGTGACGAAGCGAAAGCAGAAGAGACAAGTGTTAATTTGTAGGAGAAAGAAAGGAATAAGAAGAAGAAAGGGAGAAAGAAAGCAACATGCAAATAAATAATTAAGAAAAGAAGTAGAAGTATAGAAGAAAAAGGAAAGGTCAATGCCAATGTTATTGGGAGATTCTCTTTTCTTTTTCTATTTTGGCTTGGTGATGGAGATCGGAGACAGTGGATAAGTGAGAAGCACATACTAATAATAAAATAAAAGTTAGTATAGTACATAACTCTAGTTTAGTTTAATGTCCCTGTTTTGAGTTTCAAGTTAAAGCCCTGCAACTGCAACTGGAATAATGGATTTGTATCCCTGTAATCCAGGGAGATTGTCAGCGAGTTACACGGAGGATCTATATTATCCATTACTATTAAAAACATAGAATTTATCTTTTTTAGTATCATCATCTTATCATGTGTTATGACAATTCAATTATATGATAATAATTACATAAGAAAATAAACTCTTTCTTTAACCTCTCACACAACAGTTTAAGGAATGGCTTAAGGAAGGGGACTCGAATACAAAGCTCTTTCATGGAAGGGCCATATAGCTCACAAAAGAAAAACAAAATGGCAAAGCTTAAGGACGAGCATGACAATTGGGTGAGTGGACCAGCAGAATTGGAAAAAGTTTGGTGTTCTGTTCTCTACCTGAGCGGTTGGTCCCGGGACAACTTGAGGTTGTCAAAGAGCTCCTCGTTGGTTGGCGATGAAAGTCATTGGCCGGAGGCAGAGTGGGGGTACTTGAAAAAACACTCCGACGCTAAAGTTAACCTCCGAGCCAAAATAGAAAAATGTGTAAAGGCCAAAAAAAAGAACCAACCTAAGCTATCTATGGTCGGTGTTTATATTGGAGGTGAAGAGGGTTTAAGATAATGGGTCGAGTCAACCCGGAGGATAGGAGACCCCCGGTTCTAGCCCAAGGGCCCAGTATGGTCCATCTGGCTAAACACTAATTTGTTAGTTTATTCTCCACCTTACATCCTATTGGAATTGATGAAGCTCTTCTTGCTGTGGATAAGAAGGTGTCAAATGAAATGAATGGGTTCCTTAATTTGCCTTTGACTCCATTTAAAGTTCGAGAAGCACTTTTCTAAATGGGGTCCACAAAGTCTACTGCTTCGAATGGAATATCTGCACTTTTCTTTCAGAAATATTGGCATGTGGTGGGAGATGATGTAACCCGAGCAGTGTTGAATATTTTGAATAATGATGAGTCCTTATATGTGATCAATGAAACATTTGTAATTTTAAGTCTCAAAACTAACTCTCCCCATAATATGACTTAGTTTAGACTAATATCTCTGTGTAATGTGCTCTATAAAATAATAAGTAAAGTCATAGCTAACAGACTAAAGATTATCCTCCCTAGTATTATCTCAGAGTCTCAAAGTGCATTTGTACATAATAGTCTCAAATTTCTCTATTAAAAGTTATCCTCCCTAGTATTATCAATAATAAGAGGAGTGAATCTTGACCATACAACCATACATAGATGGTCAAGATTAAAAGTTATTTGAAGGTCATGTGACCACTTAAAAAAGTCACATATATTTATGTTCTAATCTTAACCATTCATGTAAGATCTAATGGTTAAGATTCACCCCTCTCACCTCTTATAATAAACACTCATTCCACCAGATACACTTCATATATATATATATGTTGTGTCAGTATCCTATAATTTTTTAAACTTGATATATTCTTGTGTCTGTATCCGTGTCATATCTCGTGTATGTATTTGTACTTCATAGGTAAGGAGCTTGAGAATATGTGGGTAAGTTCTAGTGGGCTGATCAAACATATGCAAGAAAAAATCATTGGGCTTCATGGGAAAAGTTTTGTCGGCCCAATGCGGCATAGTTATGAGTTTTAGAGATCTTCAGCTGTTTAATTTGGTAATGTCAGCCAAATCAAACCTGATGTAGTTTATAAAATAGGTAAGATATTTAACTAACAAAATAAAATCTCAATATAAAATAACAGAAAATTCATAATAATAAAAATTATAGTTATCTTAATATCATCTGCATCAAAATCTCTCTGGAAGAAATTGTGGAAATTGAATGTTCCGCCTAGGATACGAATTTTCCTATGACAGCTATGTAGAAATATTGTTCCCAAAAGAACCCAGCCGTTAACTAAAGGTGTGGATATTGGAGATGGCTGCTACTTGTGTGGGTACTACACATAAACTGCTTGGCATTCGTTCCCAAATTGTAGTGCCGAGAGGAATGTATACTATGAATGCAATCTTTCTGTTATAGGTATCGAAGAGGATGTAGACTTGCAGCAAACTAGTGGACCAATTGGAACTGATTGTGATGGTCTGGGCAGAAATCTGAAGACTCAGGAATGAAGCGTGGCAAAGGAAGCTAAGCTTCATTCCAACAGATTATTCTACATCTTCAGGCTTATCGGAGTGCCAAGAGGAGTGATGTAGTAGTGGACAACAATCAATCCCAACAAACTCGATGGACTAGACCCCCCAGGAACTCCTACAAAGTTAATGTAGATGCTTCCATTTTAGATAAGGACCATGCTTTTGGTGTGGGCATTTTTATCCCAAGACTGCAGCGGACTGTGAATGCTCATAGAGGGGAACTTATTGTTGCCAAAGAAGGCCTGATTTTTGCTTGGGAGATTGGTTTCATAAACATTGTTCTTGAGGGAGATGTGAAAAATGTCTACAGCTACATAACTGTGAGCACATTCAGAACCTATCTCATAATGGTTTTATCCTTAGAGACATCTTTGCTATTGCATCTTGGTTTTCAGGCTTCAAGGCCTGCTATATGCCTTGTAATTGTAATAAAGTTGCTGATTTTTTGGCCTCCTACGCCAAACCAGTGTTTGGTTGGAGGAGGCCCGTACTGATGAACTTCTGGCTTTGGATTTGAGTAATGAATAAGTTCGAATTCCAAATAATAATAAAAAAAAACAGTTTAATACGCAATTTAAAATAAGTGATAACCATTTTTTTCTATGCATTTAATACGGTAACCATAGTGACCCAAATCCAAAGCATGGTGGGTTAAATGGGAGCCTTGTTTCTACTCCTATTTAAAATAGGTTTAAAATAATAAATAAAAAGAAATGTTGTCGCTTATTTTTAAAATAACAGATAAAATGTTTTCCCATTTTTATTTATTTTTAAAATGTTAATATAATTTATTCCAAAAAAATAAAAATAAAGGATACAATAATAAAACAATTACATTATCACTCTTTTTTTTATTACTAACTCTTTGGATAATTAAAAATAACTCTTTGAATAATTGAGCCAAAGAATTCAAGCACTAAACACTATAATTTTAATTCAATTCTAATTCTTTTAGAATTAGAATTAGTCTAGAATATTAAATTTTACGTTTAAAGTTATCAAAAAATTAGGATAAAAAATTATAATTCTAAATTCAATTATAATTTTATTGGTTAAAGGTATGATCTAAAATATTAAAAAATTATTTACAAAATTAAAATTAATAAAAATATTCATACAATAATATTTTTATAATATAATAGTCATATTTTTTTCATAAAGAAATTTTTCATGGATTTTTTCAGAAAAAAATAAATAGTTATTATAATAATTTTTATATAAATATAAAAACAATTTTTTATATAAATATATAATTTTAATAAATATGATTGTTCATAAATAAATGTGGAGAGAGAGAGTTTAATTTTCAAGCTATAAAATTGATAATTCTTAAGGTATAGACTAAAAATTGAAAAAGACTTAATTTAATTGTTTTTCAATTCCATAGAATTGGTTTATGAAATTACAATTACAATTTTAAATGACATTACAAGCATAAAAATTAAAATTAAGATGTCTAATTTCAATTTAAAACTCTAATTTCATGCTCAATTCCAAGAATCAAATGGACACTAATAAATATTTTCTTTCCAAAGAAAACAAAAAGTGGATTGATAGACATGTCACAAAATTGATATATTTATATTGATACATAAAAATAAATCTTAACCAATCTATATTATTTATAAAAAAAAATTTCACTTTAGTGTCTAATTTTTATTTTTTAAAATTATCGATATTAGTTACTCATTTAAAATTTAAAGACAAATACGAAAAAAAATTATAAATACATTTTAGTATTCATTTAAATATTTAAATTAATATAAAAAAGGAAACGATTATAAATACGTTATATTACCTATGAAATACTCTTATTATTATTATTATTATTATTATTATTATTATTATTATTATTATTATTATTATTATTTTTATTCTTTAACAAAAAATAAAATAAAAATCGAATTGACATGCTGGTAGTGCCTGACAATTCACTAGAAACTCATTTTTTTCCTTTTAAACAGTTTATAGTTAGTTAGTTGATTATTTTTTTAGTTTTGTTAACACATTATTAAATTAATTCATTGATAGTTAATAAAATTATACTAGCAATGGATTACTATTAAATTCATTATTTTTCCTTTAAAATAAAAAATAAAAAAAATAAATTTGATAGTGTTTGGAGGCATTTTGAGTGTTAAAGTAACATAATTGTTATCCTTCTGAAAAAAATAAAGTGAGAGAGAATGAGGCAGATTCAAGGTTTATGATTTAGAAGGTCAGAATGTGTAGCTAAGGGGAGGTATTTTCGCTGTTAAAACTTAAAAGTAACGGTTGACCGGCTGTAGGCTATGGGATCTCACGGGAGAGGGAGAAGGTGTAAGTAAGGGTAGTTCTATAAGAAGTGTCCTGCAGGATATTTGTGCTCTTATAGTAGTATGTTTTTTAAAAAAAAAAAAATTACTTTTTGACATTTACTTTTGACACCTATCAGATGTGGTTAACACATATAAAATAAGTGATAATTTTTATATTAAATATGATATACTCTAATTATGCCAAATTAAGAAGAATAGAAAAAAGATCAACACATAAGTAATATGAATAATCATTTATAATTTTATTGTTCACCACATCATTGATTTATATTAAAAAATGTATAACAATAAATACTTCTAAGATAAATAATAATTTGTGTATATAATATTTAATAAATTTTAATTTTAATTCACTATGTGTAATAAAAAAAAATTATCACATAAATAATTTAAATTGTCACTTATTATCTAATTGACTACCACTTCCTATAATGTCAAAAAGTGAATTTACATATAATGGGGTTGTAAGCATGATTCAAGGCTTTTTGGTAAAATAGTAGTACACAATTGCTTTTATTTTCCTTGAGACTGCTTATAAAAATATTGAGGGCATGATCACCAAAAAGCAGCAATCTATTTATAATATATAAAGTCTAACTCGCAAGTTGTGAGCATGCCATATCAGCTATCTCAGTCTCCCTAAAATTGCCACATTGCTTCTCCAAAACCATTACCTCTTGCCGCCTCATTGTTTTACACTTCCGTTCAGCCATCTAATCATATTCCTCATGCTGGCTGATACTGGCAGCCTCTACTTCAATCACTTCTTTTCCTTCCAGCCACGTCTCCACAAGCTGTTAGCTTCCCTCTTATTACGGGACTTTGCCTCTTCAATTCTCAACTTCAGTTTATGTCTTATGAGTAACTAAAATTTATGAGTTTCTTATGGTACATTATTTTATGGGTATCACAATTAAATGGGCAATAACCATTTTATACTCAAGTTCAGTTATAATTGTCTTCTTAGCTTTGAACCGTTACCATTAGTTCATTACTATTTAGCAGAGGGTTTGGTCTGCAAAATTTTTACCCATCAGCTCTTTGCCCCACCCCCACGAAACCCATACGACTTTCAGGTTCACCCACCACATTGTGTAGCAATCTTTCATCTAGATCCGTTGTCCATGGTGACCTAGCTGGCTTGACGAATCCATTATTTTAGTTTGTCTCCAATTCAACTCACTACATAGATGATGAAAGACAACTGCAAGTTATGCACTTTACAACCACATGCCACATGGTCTTTATCTGTAATGCTATCTTTCTTTCCCAACCCTCAAGTGCTTCACATAGTGCAGCCACTTATCCAACAAGTTGCGATTTATCAATCTCTTCATCGTCAAATCCCTCCTTAAGGCCTTATTTCATGGCCATCTCTCATAAGCTATTTCTTTTCTTGACCTCTTGCACTCAAAAGTCAGTCTCAAAAGGTATTAATTGATCTGTCGATTATTTTCATATCTTGAGTGTCATATGTTTAATTTAATTGGACTTTATGCGTGTTTAATTATTAACTTTTAACTAAATTTCTAGATACGAAATTTAATTGAATCTTTATTGTGAAACTGTGCTTAAGTGTGTTTATAAGCACTCATGATTACATTGTATTTTTTAAGAGATCAATATTATCCCTAGGAGCGAAGAAAGAAAAGTATCTGTGAAGAATCAAGACAGAATTTGAAGAAAGCAAGTGACAGGGCCCGTGTCATCTGACCGGATAGGTCATGTCCTCCTCTAACTTGCAATCCACTTGAATTTGTATTGACAGAACCTGACAGGGGGTAAGTCGTGTCATACGACACAGCCCGTGTCGTCGAATCAGAAAGTCAGATACGAATTCTGATGCAAAATTAGGTCTCCAAAGTTATAAATAGGATTGCCTGAGGCTTCAAAAATAGAGTCTGGACTGGGGAGCCGCCAAGGAACTGAGGCGAAGACGAAGAACAAAGGAAAGGGAGATTCGATCGAAGATTGGGACTCGAGTTCGAGCAATCGGAGATCGATCAACCTCATTCTTTGGAAACTAGTTTGATCTTCAGTTTTCTTTTATTCTTTTGTTCTTGACAATATTTTTCTTTAGATTTTGAATTTGTCATGTGTTGCTAGTTTTCTTATTTAGTTAAGGGAAAATGAAACCCTAATTTTGATCATGTGAACCCTTCTATTTCTTTATATTAATATAATTATGTTTTTATTCATATGTTTCTGTTCTTAATTCGGTATAAAGATTTTTATACTATTTGCCAAATTTGAAAGTGGTAAAACTAGGATTGCTATGCACAGTTGCGGTAGTAGGACTAGTGAGGCATATGATCTAAGTAATTCAATCCCGATGTATGATTGGATTTTAGTGTGATTAGTTTTCTAAATCTTAATGCAATCAATAGGTATGTATAAGAGCGGTTGCTTTACAAATAACTATTGATTAGGGATTGATTTAAGTGGTTGCTGAATTAACCAAAACTTAAGGAAAATAGGAAATTAATCTCACAATCACATAAAAACATAATTGATCATATTGGTATAAAGGATATGTGGATTAGCATTATCATATAAATCTAGTGGTAGATTCCATCTCTTAACCATTGTCTTTTAATTGATATTTCAAATTGTATTTACTGTTTTTGTTTTAGATTCAATTTCTGTTTTTAATTTTAACAAACAAAACTTTTTTTTATTGTTTACTATTTTCGAGTGTTTAAATTAAGAATCAATTTATAGTGTCAATTAAATTAGTTCTCTGTGGATCGATCCTTGCTTACTACAATTGGTTGCAAGGTTTTTATTTTTTGTGAGACTTGGCAACTGTTTATAATCTCAACTTTAATTTATAATATGCACCACACCAAATTTTGGCGCTGTTGTTGGGGAACTAATTTTTCAATTGTGCTATTAATTTGTTTCCTATTTTTTACTCTGTTTTCATTTTTATTTTTAATTTTTGATTTATTCTTTTTGAGTGTTTTGTAGGTGATAATGTCCATCAATAATTGATGATGCGGTTAATGGATATGGGGAAAGCACCAGTACATGCTTGTGGGATTTGTTTATCACCTGGACATCCCACTGATATGTGTTCCACTCTTCAAGTGGACACAAATGAGGAGGTAAAAGCAGCATGGGGATATTATGGATCTTCCAACAACTACAACCCCTACTCTAACACATATAATCCAGGGTGGTGGGATCATCCTAACTTGAGCGATGGAATACAGCCCCAAAATCAACCTCTAGCTTATGAACCTCCAGAATTTCATCAAAGACAAACACCTTTCCCTCCAAGACAACAACAAGTTCAAGCACCAAGGCGACCTGAACCTTCACTGAAACAGTTAATGAAGCAAATGGCCACTAATAACATGTAATTTCAACAAGAAACAAGGGCCAAAAGTAACATCCTGCAAAACCTAGTAGGGCAGTTAACCACAGAATTAAGCAAGGTGCAAAGCTTATTTTCTGAAGAACATTCCTCACCAGTGGAAGTGAATGTGGAGAAAAATGCTAGTGATATCACATTGCGAAGTGAGAAGTTATTAGGTGAACCTATTTCTCCTCCACAAGCCACTGAAGAGAAAGACCAAGAGACTAAAGAGGTAAATGAGGAAGGGCAAAACTTTAAGGCCCCCAAGGTAAGTATTCTTGAACCCTTTCCTATTATAGTGGAGGAAAGTTATGATGAGTTGTGTGATGAATTTCTTGATTTTATTGGTTTCAATAATTCTATTCATTGTCACTCATGTACTGATTGTGACGGTGATATGAAATGTGCTATTTGTACTGAAATTTCTGCACACTTAAAAGTTGATGATTCTGTTTACGCAGCAGTTAAGAGTTTTGAAGGATCCATCAACAATGTTCTTGACGCAGTTGCAGAATCTAAGACCCAAAGGGAGGTGAAATTGTAGGCCACTGAAGAATTTTTAAAGGGGGGAGAAGAGCACAGGATGACAGTCACTACTGTGGGTTTTGTTTTTGGACCTTGGTCAAACATAAACAATGATGCAAATGAATTTGATAAAGTACACATATGGCATTCCAATGGTGAAGTAAAGGGAATTAAGGAAGACCAATGAGATCTCTGTGGAAGCTCTTATGCTACTTCAAGCATAAGTTGGTTATTATGCTTTCGCCAATAAGACCCTGGTGGAAGCCTCCTCATTTGATAAGGATGTTTCTTTTCTTTCCCCCTATTTTATTTTACTTGTCCTTCATTAATTGATGATTTTGATGGATATTGTTTTTCTTTTGAGCTTTACATTGAGGACAATGTAGAATTTAAGTGTGGGGAAGGAGTTTACATTCTATTTTCTGTTTTAATTTTTATTTAATTATGTTTTTGAAAAAAAAGGTGTGTTTTTTATTGATTTCTAATGATGTTTTGAGATTTGTGAAGTTTATGAGTTTGACGCAATTGAAATTCAAGGGTATATTTTATAAATTTCTTCTTCTGTCTTGAATTTGACATGCTTGGTTTTGGATGTTTGATTGGTGGATTGAGATTGATATATGCATACCTTATGAGATTTTGAGCCTATTAATGGATGAATTTAGCAATTATGTCATTCTTCTTTTTCTTATGTGATTTTCACTCATGTCATTTGATAACTCTAGAACTTGCTTTGATTCCTTTTGAGGTTATATTTTCACTTGCATGCATGAACATGATTGAAGCCTTCTTTCTTGGTTAACTACTTTGGCCAAATAGCCAACCTTGCAGTATTTTCCTTTGATTAACCCCTTGAGTCTATTTGCTTATTCTTTGTCTTAGCTCATTATATGTCTTATATGAAAAACCATGATTTTACCTTACCTTAGGGAATGAGAGAATATTGGTTCATTTTCATTGGAGGAGCTCTTTTGCTTGTGGATAATGCATAGTACAAGTGTGAGGGTTGTATCCTTGATATGAAAAATGCAAAGTGTTGGTGGACGAAAAAAATGCAAAGAAAAAGAATAAATGCAAGAAAGGTTGTAAAAGGAAAGAAAGAAAAAGGAAAGGAATATGTAAAGAGAATGTGCATTATATAGAATTAGAGGAAAAATTTCATGCTTGTTACTTGTCAATTGAGTTCCTCCCCAATGTTCTTTTATTCTCTTGGGTACTTATCTTGCCATATTCATACTATTTCTTTCCCTTACCTTAACCCCATTATAACCTTGAATAAAGTCCTCTTGATTTTTGTGTGCATGTGTTTGAGTAGTGGAGAAGTAGAAGATAAGCAAGCTTATGGTAGTACATTTTTCATAGGCTGAATTGAGTAAAATACTTACTTTGTAAACACTTGAGAGATTGAGAGTATATCTTATGAGGATCTATCATTCTTGATTCATGATTTTCAAATTGAAGATACCTTGCTTGTTGGTTTAAGATGTGAAGATTTGTTATCTCTTGAATGTTTTGACCCCTTGAATCTTTTCTTGCTCTTCTTGCTTACAAATTTTTGTTTTTCTTGAATATCATTGGAAATTGAGTCTTTTAAAGTTTTTAGTTTTGTTTTTGTTTTTCTTTGTTCCCTGGTTCGGTCTTATGTTTTGCCCAATAGCGCAAAAGGCTAAGTGTAGGAGTATTTGATCTATCGATTATTTTTATATCTTGAGTGTCATATGTTTGATCTAATTAGACTTCATGTGTGTTTAATTGTTAACTTTTAGTTAAGTTTTTTGATATGAAGTTTAATCGAATCTTTATTGTGAAACTGTGCTTAAGTGTGTTTATAAGCACTCATAATTACATTG
This sequence comes from Ormosia emarginata, assembly GCA_029884605.1. NCBI lineage: Eukaryota > Viridiplantae > Streptophyta > Magnoliopsida > Fabales > Fabaceae > Ormosia > Ormosia emarginata. The sequence goes on along the minus strand of JAQQTP010000076.1, from coordinate 570,173 downwards.
TTTTTTTCAGGAGATCAATATTATCCCAAGGAGCGAAGAAAGAAAAGTATCTGTGAAGAATCAGGGCAGAATTTGAAGAAAGCAAGTGACAGGGTCCGTGTCAGCTGACAGGGGGTGGGCCGTATCATCTAATAGGGGGTAGGTCGTGTCCTCCTCTGACTTGCAATCCACTTGAATTTGTGTTGACAGAACCTGACAGGAGGTAGGCCGTGTCATATGACACGGTCCGTGTCATCGAATCAAAAAGCCATATACGAATTCTGATGCAAAATCAGGTTTCCAAAGTTATAAATAAGATTGTCTGGGGCTTCAAAAAAAGAGTCTAGACTGGGGAGCCGCCAAGGAACTGAGAAGACGACGAACAGGGGAAATGGAGATTCGATCGAAGATTGGGACTCGGGTTCAATCAATCGGAGATCGATCAACCTCATTCCTTGGAAACTAGTTTGATCTTCAGTTTTCTTTTCTTCTTTTCTTCTTGACAATATTTTTCTTCTGTTTTTCTTTAGATTTTGAATTTGTCATGTGTGGCTAGTTTTCTTATTTGGTTAAGGGAAGATGAAACCCTAGTTTTGATCATGTGAACCTTTCTATTTCTTTATATTAATACAGTTTTGTTTTTATTCATATGTTTCTGTTCTTAATTTGGTATAAAGGTTTTTATACTCTTTGCGAAATTCAAAAGTAGTAAAACTAGGATTGTTATGCGCGGTTGCGGTGGTAGGACTAGTGAGACATATGATCTAAGTAATTCAATATCAGTGTGTGATTGGATCTTAGTGTGATTGATTTTCTAAATCTTAATGCAAACAATAGGTAGGTGTAAGACCAGTTGCTTTACAAATAATTATTGATTAGAGATTGATTTGATCGGTTGCTGAATTAACTAAAACTTAAGGAAAACAAGGGATCAATCTCACAATCACATAAAAACATAATTGATCATATTGGTATAAAGGATATGTGGGTTAGCATTATCATATAAATCTAGTGGTGGATTTCATCTCTTAACCATTATTTTTTAATTGATATTTCAAATTGTGTTTACTGTTTTTGTTTTAGATTCAAATTCTATTTTTAATTTTAACAAACAAAACTTTTTTTTTTATTATTTACTGTTTTTGAGTGTTTAAATTAGGAATCAATTTATAGTGTCAATTAAATTAGTTCTCTGTAGATTCACCTTTTCTTACTACAACCGGTTACAAGATTTTTATTTTTGGTGAGATTTGACAATTGTTTTTAATCTCAATTTTAATTTATAATCCACACCACACCATTAATGCTCCTCAAAGCTTAAAGTTTTATAAGTGTAATTGATTTTTTTATTTGATATTTTGGTGGACTTGAGTCTAATGCTTTTACTTAGAAGATATAGCTTTTAGTACCCAACTTTTTATTTTACATTTTTAGCAATTCTAGGAAGTTGATTTTGGATAGTTATTATTTGCCAATTCATTTTAATTAATAGCATTGATCCACATATTGGAGGAAGGAAAGATTGTAAAATATTGTGGTTGGTGGATGATCACTTTATTCTTGATGCAGTGGTGATGCATATGGCAAAACCATGGGGACCTATCATGATTTCTGACTTACAATAAGGCATATAACTTCAGGGCATCCAACAGCAAGGCCATAATATGCACTCTTATAGGCGGGGATACAACAACAACTAAGTCTTTTTTCACTAAGTAAAGTTAGCTACATAGATCAAACGACATCATTATGTCTTATCATAAACCAAGTTTTCAGAAATATTATTTAAATCTAAATCTTTTTTAATCGTTTTTCCTATAATCTTTCTTAGTCTCCCTCTATCTCTAGCTATTGAGTTATCCTCTACCTGATTTACTTTCCTTACAAGGGCTTCTAAAGGTATTCTTCTTACATGTCCAAATCATCTAAGGTGAAATTTTTTCATATTTTCCACAATAGGTGCTACACTTACTTTCTCTCTAATATATTCATTCATAATCTTATCTTGTCTTGTATAACCACACATATCCAAATTATGTACATTTTCATATGAATGCTCCACTACCACCAACAAAAAATAAACTTTAATTCACCAAAAATAAAAATAAAAGTAGACATTTATATGTATATATTATTATTATTATCCCATAATGGCAATGTCATTCCTATGAGACTTGAGCAGAAACAACAATTTTATGCAGAAGATAAATTTCTAAGCATTCCTGTTCATCAAAAAGCCACCCATGAATTATGCAATTGTTGTTAGGGCCATCTTGAGAAGATTAATTCTTTTTGTCAAAAGAGATATTATGAAGAGACTTCCTTTCTTAAGAAATAAGGGGAAAGAAGAAGAAACGCATTTCTGTCATAAAAGGCACAAACCCCTTTAATCAACATCATCTATCAACATAATTTGAAAAATTGCAAAGAGTAGTGCTAGATAGCCATAACACCCAGAATTATATCCACCAGACACGTGTGGCAGATTACCAATTGAACAACACAACCGTTACCAAGTACAATGCAAATCTACCAACGAAGTAAAAATTTTTTTCTCATACTATTGGCACATACTTTATTTTCCTTTATTAGTAAAACAATTTTTATATATTATATATTTCGAACTAAATTACATACATAAATTATACCAACAATCTTACTAAGTGTGTTTGGAATAAAAAAATATAGAAATGATTTGATTTGTAAATTAAATCTTATGTTTTGAATGTTAAAAAATAGGAAATGATTTTATTTTTAAAATTTTATTGATTTTATTTCTTTGATTTATAGATTTCATCAAATTTAATAAAATTTGTTAGGATTTAATTTGATTTAAAATAGACAATTTTATCCTTAATAATTATCTCTAATTATCTTTCATAAGGTAAAAGTAAATTAATAAAATCAAATTAATTTTTATTTTAATGAATTTTAAATATAAAATTTAATTTCTAATTCAATTAAAATCTCATTTTTTAATAAATTACAAACACAAGATTTGATTTTTAAATTAAATTATTTTCAATTTTAATTAATTCTAAACACACTCATTATTTTATTTTTATATGTAAATATCCGTGCAATGTGCAGATTTACATGTAGTTGAGTTAAAAAAACGAAAACCTTCATATTCTTCATAAATCATACTTGTCCTATATGAAACCTTCAAAATTTTCTGAGATTTCATAGTGTTGGTCATAATAATCCTATATGAAAACCGTCAAAAAAATTCCTATATAAACCCTTTCTATCTTCAAGAACAAGAACATCCTCTGCTTCCAAGTATTGTTCCAGCTTAACAAACCACTAAAAGATTCTGATCCATCAAAGTCCGGTGGTTTAATGATTGATTTTGTGGGTCTTGCAATTGCCATTTACCACGAGAATCGGATAATTGGAACTTACCCAATGTAATGTTTCTTTTAGTCATAAACAAAAATCATTCAAAGCAAAAGTAACATACAGTAATCCTGCATCACTTATGCAACATGAGGCAAACGCTATGCCTTCTTACAAATTTTTGTGACAAAACTATGTGGAAATTCTAAGGAAAAAAACTTACATTTTTGAAAAAAAGTTTTTTTTAAAATGAGTTTGTTTTTAAAGTAAATAAGTAAGAATGTATTTATCTTTAATTTAATTTAAAGTACATCGTGATCTAATCTACATCTAAAAAGTCGTATGCTTTGGAAGAAGCTTGTATAGTTTGAGAAGGAGTTTTGATGGATCAAAAAGAAGAATATTATCTACTTTAACCGATACGTCCTTAGGCACAACTATACATAACATAGAAAGGGTGGACAATTAGCTAAAGCAACAGGTGCTATAGCGAAACTGATTGCAAAAGAGGAGAAATCAGTCACATTAAAATTACCTTGTGTTCACTTTAGAGGGGTCTTATCCTACATTTTAAGATGTTTTTTTTATTCTCATAAGCTTCTTGTTTGTCTATTTTACTAAGTTGAAGATTCATTTCATACATTTCTCTATTAGTCACTCCCTCTGTTTTAAAATAATTGTCATCTTAAAGAGTAACTTTTGTTTCATTTTATTTATCATTTTAGAAAACTAAAAAGAAATTAATTACTTTTTTAACTTTATCATTGTCTCTTGGTATCTTCACTAAGTATAATAAAAGAAAGCATTAATGGAGGAAGAGGGCAATTTAGTCAAATATAATTATATTTCCTTAAAATTGAGAGTATTTAATATATTTCTTAATGAGTAAATATACACCTTGGTCATTTAATTTTTCATGACATAACACTTTAGTTCCTTAAAAAAATTGACACACACTTTAATCCTTTAAAGTTTTGAAATCTCATCACATTAATCCTTCTATTAACCACTCATGTGAAATGTTAACGAAATTGCTTAGTTGTCATGTTAAGTGCTAACTAGGATCCTATCTGTCCAAATTATTTTTTCTAGCACAACACCTTATCAAAATGCACCATTTTGATTTATCAAATTTTTCAGAATTTACCCTAAAAAATTTGACGCCCTTCCTTATGCAGAAGTCACCCCCAAAAAAATCCTAATTTGTTTTTCCAAATATTCTGATCAAAATCATCACATCACGGTGGGTTAGGTTATGATTGCGAGAATCAAGACCATCAATTGGAACTTTTGAGGCAAGAATCGTGGAGTTATCGCTACCTTGCTCAGCAACAAACTCAACACATGTTTTTCCCCAAAAATTCTCCATCTATGGAAACCTTGTGTGGTCCATAGAAGACAAAAGTGGTCTCTATCCCTGTTTATATTTTTTAGCTTTTGGTTGTATTGTTTCATGTGGTCCCTTCATAGTGTTGATATGGTTTGGTGTGATTAAAGTTTTTTTTTTGTTTTGTCCTTGTTTGGTGTGATTAAGATATTGCTTCTTATGGTCCCTTCATAGCATTGATTAGGTTTATCTATTTGTTTGTGTTTGTTTATTTGGATGTAGAACATAATGGCAGACAATGTGGACCTAATTTTACACTTAGGGGGTTAGTTTAATAGAACTAAAAATAGGTATATTCATTGAGAAGTTGAAGTATGAAGACATTTTGACTTGAATTATTTTTCAATTCCTATTATAAACTCACTGTTTAAAGAACATTACTTTGGTGTGGAGGCATCATATGAACAATGTTTTTGAGTTGTTCCTGTCTTTGAAAGATAGCTTAAGGCCATTAAACAGTGATAATGATTCGTTAGAGTTGATGAAAGAATGTGTACAGTGGGAGGAAGTAGATATTTATTTTGACAAATGTGTGATAAGGAATCTACCACCAGAGGGAGAAAGTGGTGGGGTAGGGTTACAGCAGGGTGGGCAAGAAGAACCTGAAGTTGTAGAGGTGCTATAGGAACAACCTCTGCAAGTCATATATCCACTTGAAGGTGCAATTGTTGAAGCTGCAAATGGTGAAGCTATTAATGGTGAATGGTCACCCTGTTGATGGTGAATAGGGGTGGAAACAAACCAGATCAAGGCATGTTTTACCTTTAATATGTCTGACTTGTGAGCCTATAATAGGTCGATTTTTAAGGTTTGACCTAACTTTTTTAAAAGTCTGACCTGATCTGAAAGCTTATTTAAAGGCCTACTTTGTAATGAGGCATTTACATAAGCTAACAAACTTACCTTTAAATAGGTCAAAATGTCTTTACATAGGCTAACAAACCTACTTTTAAATAGGTCAATATGTCTTCAAATGGACTAACATGTCTAAACTTTAAAATAGGCCAACGGGCCTACTTAAGGCCAATAGACATTTGTTATAACTTAACACTCATATTCTAATTTTATAGATGCTCACCACTTTTTTACTCTAGTCTTTAGTCAATGTGGAACTTAGAGATATATCAAGTTGCAAAATTATTAGAGATATATAGTTGCAAAATATGAAGATCAAATTTATGCTTCTCTAATTGCAACATGAATGCAAGAAAGACTAGAGTTATAATGAATTAACATCATGATATTAAATGCATGTTCTATAATAAATTGACAAGAAAGATAATATCATAATATCAATAATTAGTGAGGTTAGCATAGTACCACAAGAATTCTACAAACAGCTAAATGAGTTAGACATGAAACATAGTCCAGTAACTTTGAGAACTTTTCGTCAGGTTCTTGTAGCTAGAGACAAAATAATTGCATGATTTAACCATAAGGAAATTAAAATAATAATATTTCATATGTTATTAACAAATATATAAACAAGAAATTCAAAAATAAAAACTGTTAAACGAACCCACTTGTTTTATATCTCCAGAACCAACTTTTCCATTAGTAAAAACAGGGGTCGAAGTCCTTTCAAATGGCGTTACAGTTACAGAGGAAATATAATTTAATGTTGTGGGATATTGCTGCAATTCATGGTCCCTTGTGAGATATAAATAGCGTATGTTATATCTTCATGTTTTGCAACTATATGCCTCCAAAAATTTTGTAACTTGTCAAGTTCCACATCAACCAAAGACCAGAGTAAGAAAGTAGTAAGCATCTATAAAAGTAAGGAGTAAGTGTTAACTTATTATTTTCATTCTAATAAATATATTACATTAAATATATTAATAAATATGTTATTTTTATTCTAACTTATTAACTTAGGTTTTAGTTATTGACTTTTATTACAATTTAATTAAAAAATATATTAATATGTTATATTATATATAGTTAAACAGGTCAGGTCGACTTGCCAGACTTAAAAAGCCTATTAGATGGCTTGAGACCTGACATTTTTAGTTAAACAGACTTTTAAAAAAGCCTTGAACTAGCTTGTTTAGTAAACAGGTCAGGCCTCAGGCAGGCTAGGCCATAAGCCCTTGACGGGCAACTTAACCTATTTCCACCCCTAATGGTGAACCTGCTGATGGTGAAGGTGCAAATGATGAAGCTGCTACCAATGACCCTACTTCTAATGCAACAAAAGGTGCAATTGATGAAGCTGATCATCCTAATCCTAGGGATGCAATTGGTGAAACTGTTGTCAATCACCCTAATCCTACTAGTACAATTGGTGAAGCTACTGTCAATGACTCTATTCTTACTACTGCAATTGATGAAGTTGCTGCCAATCACCCTGCTACTACCAGATACCTATCCTCATGCAGAATTCACCCTCCTACTGCTGCTGCCAATCACTCTGCTGCTACTAGACACAATATATAGTTAAACAGGTCAAGTCAGCTTGTCAGGCTTAAAAGGCCTATTAAATGACCTGATGTCTGACCTTTTTAGTTAAACAGACTTTTAAAAAGCCTTAAACTAGCTTGTTTAGTAAACAAGTCAGGCTAGGCCTCAGGCAGACTAGACCATAAACCCCTGACGGGTAGCTTGACCTATTTTCACCCCTAATGGTGAACCTGCTGATGGTGAAGTTGCAAATGATGAAGATGTTGCCAATGACCCTACTTCTAATGCAACAAATGGTGCAATTGGTGAAGCTGATCACCTTAATCCTAGGGGTGCAATTGGTGAAACTGCTGCCAATCACCCTAATCCTGATAATACAATTGGTGAAGCTATTGCCAATGACCTTACTCTTGCTGCTGCGATTGGTAAAGCTATTGCTAATCACCCTGCTACTGCCAGACACCCATCCTCATGCAGAATTCACCCTCCTGCGACTGCTGCCAATCACTCTACTGCTGCTAGACGCCCTTCGTCATGCAGAATGAATTTAATGCAAAGCACCACACAGTCAAGTCAAACCTCCAAAACCCAGCACATAGATAGGGCAACCTCAAACAACAAACACCAGAACCTTGCATCATAAACTGCTGCATGCCTCCTTGTTACGGCCAATAGCCACCAATTCAAACCCACGCGTGAAATCCACAAGACACGCAACAAAGACAGACCATCAAGCCACCACAACAGAAAACTTAGCATCTAACTGCTAAATTGGATAATCTCCAATAACCCATCAGTTAGTTATACGCTTGAGTTGAAACGGTATTTAAATATTTTATTTCAATGGCATTTTGGATAATAAAAAGTCGGATAATGAATCCCCATTAGATTAGTAACAGATAGATATGTAAGTAATAGATAATAGATGACTACTTGAACATGAATACAAAATTGGCAAACCGAAAGCCACAAGAATATTGAGGTAACCTACATTCATAAGTAGATTTTAGGAGCTCACACCATTAAAAGATGCAAGAAGCTGACTGTTCTGTTTTTTTTTTTTTAACAATAAGACCTTATTTTTCTTAAATACTGAAATTGAGACAATTAATTTATTACTGCAAGATGGTAAAGTTCATCAAACAAATGAATCAACAAGTTCCCACAAATATATAGTCATAGCGAATGAAACAGATATTGCAGTATGTATACACATAATCTGCAAAACAAGCCATGTCTATATCCACCTCTTGCAAGTATTATCATATATAACCTGAAATAGACTTCTAGATGCTGCCTCCTCCTTCACCTTTAGAAGGTGAGCAACTTTCGAAAATCCAACATGATATCTAGACAACATATCTTCGTCCTTTATATCAGATTTGCCCTCATGTCGAGTGTGCTTTGCTCTTGATAATTCCCACTGCATTGCCCATATGGCTAAAGGGCGCATGTAACATAAAGATCTATATTCACCTTTAGTGGTCCAAGCTTCAGGAGTTTGGAAAGAATAACTGTTGATCAAATAGAAGAACCTTAATTAGCTATTAAAAAGAATACATGAAACAGATATGTACCTCAAAAATATTAAATTTAAAGGTCTACATGAACAACTTAGCACTGAAAACACAGAATTTTTTTTAGGCCCAAGTAGTTAGCCAACTATTCATGGAGAACGGATACAATTGGCACGTGTTACCCAGCAATTCAAAATAGCAATGCAGAGGATCCCATGTCCCAATCTGTAAACAGGACCAGGCTTCATTTCAAGTAATAATTTAACAGAAAGTACACAATAACCTAAAGCACACCACTAAGTTTTGAACAATAATCATAACGGTCTATCTTTCATGGTTCTTACAACTATACGTCAAACAAGAATTCGGGAACAAGTTGCAGAATGTTGAAAGTATAAGATTAAGATAGGGAAGGAGGAAAAAAGAGAATGAAGACCCTGAATAATATTCTCTAGTGTATAATGATGTGATACAAAGTATTGACGCAATGGTCCTATTTATACTAATAATTAAGTCGAGTACTAGTATAATACTATTAGTAAAGCCCAAGCCCATTAATAAAATAAGACTACTAACACTGATTAAATAAGGAAACAAATTAAGAAATATAATGAAATCAAGAAACAACTCCTAAGATTGTTTCTTCCTCCATTAGTGACTAATTGATTTTACAGTATATTTTAAAATATTCTAAGATATTATAAATATATTTTGAAGATATGTTAAGATATTCTAAAATACTCTTAACAACACATTATGAGATATTCTAACACTCCCCCTCAAGGTAAAGTTTACTAAGCTTTAAGCTTGTTATAAATGAACACTTTCAAAAAAGAAAATAACCAAAAATATAAAGTGGGCTCCATAGTGCATGGTTGGAAAGACAACTCAAGGATGTTGGAGACAACGAAGAGATAACCATTGCTACAAAGATAACTCAACAAGACGACTGGAATGATCATCAGCATGAAGAGCTGGTTGGAATATTGCATGACCAAGGAAGAGAATTCACTAGAAAGATGCACAGTGAATAACTGAAACTTATCCAAGTTACAGCATTTAGAAGCTTCAAATCGCAACAAAACTTAGGATACCCAATAAATATTTGGAAATTAAATTTTGGGCTGGTGTGAATCATAAGACTAGTATAATTCATTGGTGATGCTGATGTAAAACACATCCAATAGAGAATTCATCACTGATATGGCTTATTAGTGAGATAGGAAAAATCGACATGAGTATGATTCCAGTCGGAAGAAAAGTCACCACAGTGGTATGATCATCAGTGGGTAGAGATGTCACCTCTGGAATGATCATCGGCAGGAAGAGATGTCATTGCTGAAATGACTCATCGGCGGGAGAGATACTTTAGCCTTATCACTTTTGCTCTCCCCCTCAATGCTATGCTAACATTGGAAAACCAATAATAAAACCCAAAAGGGGAAGAGAACAAAGACGAAGACTTTAATAAGAGGACATTGGGAAAGGAGGAGGGAAAAAAAGGGTCGCTGGAAAGAAAAACATGACAAAACAATAGTGGATATAAGGAAAAGCTAGGTTTCACTGGCCATAATTGGTGCATGGTCAACAGAAAGAAAAGAATCATGGAGATGAAGAACTATCGTAATGGAGTTTTAAATTTTTGGGAACTCAGCAACAGAATAGTGACATGACCAGGTCATGGAGGATGGCATCACTCTGTTACAATGTTGAAATTATAGGGATTAGATAGGGAAGGAGGAATAGAGAGAACAGAGACTGAAAAATATTCTTTTTATGTATAATGATGTGATACAAAATACTAACACAATGGTCCTATTTATACTAATGATTAGGTTAAGTACTAGTGTAGTATTACTAGTACAAGCCTATGATTAGGTTAAGTACTAGTGTAGTATTACTAGTATAAGCCTAAGTCCACTGATAAAAAAAGACTACTAACACTAATTATAAACAAATAAGGAAATATAATGAAATTAGTAGACAACTCCTAAGATTGCTTCCTCAATTAATGACTAATTGATTCCACAATATATTCTAAAGATATTATAAATATATTATGAAGATATGCTAAGATATTCTAAAATAATTTCAACAAGATATTTTGAGATATTCTAACATATACCATTATTAGTAGGGTTTTGCTAACAAGTGCCCTTAGCAAAACCCTCATTAGTATTAGTGAATTTGATATTTTCAAAGAGAAATGGGTCAAACTTTTGGGATGAATTTATCTTCAGCAATTTTATCTTTCTTAAGATGAAACCAGAAATCAAGAAATTACCCAGATGAAAATCGCCTAAAGAGCTATGGGGGAGGACAGAAAGAGAGCAGCTGCAAAAAGGAATTGCTTAACAAGCTTTCACAGTTTCTGTTTTTTAAAATTTCAATACTAGAAAATCATCTTCAAATTAAAACCGAACAGGCTATTTCTACTAGTTTAGCTTGTAGCAAATCCATAGCGATAATGAGATTGCTCATTTGATAAGGCTTTGCCATGGCAGAATGTAAGAGTCAACAATACTCAATCTGTATTGAAGTACTTAAAGGAGAGAATTGTAACCTTACATTTTCCGTCAAACAGAGGTTAGGAGGTTAAGGCAGGTAACAGGACAAGCTAAAAATTAGTAACACATGCAAGAAACTTGTTTGAGAAAAGAAAAAGAAAACTTCTATCTTGTCAAACAAACCCACTCTTAAAATCATCTGGTTCAGTAGTTGAAGCAATTTATTGTCAACATCAGTCCACAACTTTCCACAAGTTATACCATTAAGAGGACAGTATACTTTACCCTAGTCCATCTTTGGACCATGCAGCTTCATATACTCCACCTGCAGTTTGAAATGCCATATCAATCATGTTTTCCTGGATCATTGTTGCAGCTAAGGCATATGTGACTCCTGACCATATTTCTCGAGATTGCATTGATGACATGTCAACTTTTCCATCAGGTAACATCCCATTTACAGCACCTCGCCTCCCATCCTTTACTTTCATAACATTGTAATTATAAATCATTTTAAGTGCACTTCTAGCTTTCTTTTCTTCAACAATTGGCAAAAGACCACATGCTCTAGCATACCTGCAAAACAAGAAATAGGAAGTTCCAATTCCATTTTAAATATTACCAAGAGAAAGCTACACGTGCTATAAATGGGGATAAACCCAGAGTTCAAAATTGTGTAGATAACTAATTCTACAACATTGTTTAGATGCTTGCAGTTTCTACTGATAAAAGTTTATAATAATAATTTAATAAAAGTTACCTTCATATGTTGTTGCAAGTTGCAACACATATGCACATACATAGTCAATCTAACAGAGGCAACAACTATGTTTCAATTAAATGAGTCCTTGTACATTAATCAAATGAATCACATATATTTTATTGGTTATCAAAGATCTCTAGAGCCATATCCTCAATAGTCAATACATCTCATGATATCATGCTTTTCCACACCAGATTTATTTATGTCACACTTAATTACCCTGTAAACCATGTCACACAATGAAAATGCATACACAAAATTTAGTAATGTAACTTGGCTTACAACTCGAGTTTTAATGGATCCGTGCACCACAATACTAGCGCAATATCATCCATGACAACCATAAAGCTACTTTGTAAGTGTTACTAATGTAAATAAGGCATACAAATAAAAAATAGTTTTCACAAGACAAAAAACAGACCATTGTCCAGCTAATTGATCAGCTTGAATGGATGAACTCGAACTTCCACCACTGCTATCATAATTGAAGTAAGAACCATTCCATAATTTTTCATATACAGCTTTTGCTTTTTGAAACTTAAGCCAAAAATAATCTTCAGAATCCTTGTCACCAACTTCATGTGCCAAGGCTGATGCTGCTTGAAGTGCTGCTACCCACAATCCACCACTATATGCACTCACACCTGACACAGACCATGTGTCATAAGTCTGATCAGGGAAGCCTTCATTCTCAACCATTCCATCACCATCCTTGTCAAATTGGTCCATATAAGCCATTGCAACATAAACAGAGGGCCAAACAGCTTGTGCAAACTTCTTGTCACCAGTGGCAACCACATCCCTGTAAATCTGGAGAACAAATTTTGGATTCAAGTCTTTCCACCTATCTGTGTTATAAAGATTATAGCCATTTACTTCAAACCATGGGTCATTGATTCCAATATCATGAGGAACAGCACCAAGAACCTTTCTTGGTACCCATTGGCCATCATTTAGAATTTTCATCTTTCCAGGATCATGCATCATTACTGCTGCAGCAAAGTCTCTTTGGATACTGAGTTCAAGTTTTGGAAATAGCATGAGTAGTGAAAAAGATGAGTAAAAATGTACATCATAGGTATTCCACATCTGATACTCATTTCCTTCAAGATAAAGAAATTGACCAATGTTTTCTTCCCCTTCTTGGAGCAGATTTACTCCATATGCAGACTTTGATGCAGGTGGAGTGTGTATTTGCTCAACTACTTTGCTAAACCTTTCAAGAATGTTAATAGCAGTATCGTTGTGATGTGATAAATTATTGATATTTTCTAAATCAGATATGAATCCATCCAGAGAAAATTTTCTTTCCCCAATGTTAACTAAACTATGCACCGGAGGTGAACCATCTGCAAAAGAGAGAAAATAATGATGACAAATTGACAATGGTGAAAATGATAACATACTATCATGTATGTGAGGTTCGCAAGATTTTAAAAGGAAAACGAACTTAGGCTAATTAGTTGATAAATAGAATCTAAATTTTCAAGAGATAAAAATACCTGTCCAAATTGTTCCCCCAGAATTCAGATAGTAAAGCTCATTCAAAAGGGTAGTTGGGTACCTGCACAGAACTCTGAAAGCTTTAGAATTTGACTCAGGAGCAGGCAGTGAATAAAAAACTGAAAATTACCATTCAGGAAGTCTCTTGTCCTCAAGGATTGGTCTTTGCCAATCTTCAATCTGAGCCTCCCATTGGCAATGCTCTATGTCAACAATTTATAGAAGTTTGAATAAGTAATTTATTAAGTCTATTAACAATCACAAATAAGGTATGCCTCTGCATGTTTTTGTCAATAAGTGTTAGATGGGAACCTCATATAAAATTGACATCAAGAATAACTATATCCATAGTCTGGCTCTTTGATAGGTCCACCCATGACAAGGGTGTACTTTAAGAATGGTAGGAGGGAAAGCAGGGAATCTGTCCCTTGCAATCACACAGCCAGAGGGGAGAGCATGAGTTAGCAAGGGAAGGAAAGGGATTCTAATTATTACCACCTGTCCACATGGCAAGTTGTGGATGGTCAAGTTGTTAGTAGGAGTGGAGAGAATAATGAGGGATAGCAAGGAGCATTTATAGCTAGTGGGAGTAGAGAGTAAAGAGGGGACAGCAAAGAACATTTATAGCTAGTGGGAGTGGAGAATAAAGAGGGGGTAGCAAGGAGCATTTACATTTAGTGGGAGTTGAGAGAATAAAGAGGGGCAGCAATTAACATTTAACTAAGGGAGTTATGGCAATTGGCAAATGAATAAGCATTTATTGGAGAGAATAAATAGGGAAGTGGAAGAGGGGAGAAGGTATCCAGTCATTTGAGTGAGGAATTAGGGCCTTTGGGCAGGGTCCACAAGGAGGAAGCAGACCCCTTGAAGAGTCTGCAGCGTCTCTATCTTTTCTATCTTTTGTTTTATTTATGTTCTTAGTTTACTTCTGTCTTTGAGGGTTTACAGAGGTTTTCCTCTATTGTAAGGAGTTCATCTCCATATTTTCCTAGGGAAATCCAAGTTGCTATCAATTGGTATCAGAGCTCCCGATCTTGGGAGCCCTACACTGTTTGTAAAGAATGGAGGACAGTTATCAATTGGTATCAGATGGAGAAATTGCTAGATAGATTGAAGATGTTGTTGAGATGTAATTCTGTTAGTTAGTTAGATTGTTTAGTGGTTATAAATAACCAATGCTGGTAATAGCAGTTATTGACTTTTCCTATATATATAAAGGGAGTCATTGTAAAGTTTTCCAATATAAGTGAATAATATTTTTCTTTTCATCTGAGTGAGTATATCGTTTTGTCCCAACAAATTGGTATTTCAGAGCTGTGTTCGTTCTGGAACCTGAAATTCTTTCAAAAAGATGACATCTTCGAATGGGAACTTTCCTGCTTCTTTGCCTGTTCTCAATGGCAAGAACTATGATAGATGGTGCGCCCAGATGAGGGTGATCTTTCGTTTCCAAGATGTTTTAGAAGTTGTGAAGGATGGAGTTCGAGAATTGGAAAAGAATGCCACTGATGCGCAGAAAGCCACTGATCGTGAATTGAAGAAGAAGGATTGTAAGGCGTTATTTCTCATTCATCAGTGTGTGGATTCAGATATTTTTGAGAAGATTGTATCTGCTAATATTGCAAAGGAGGCATGGGATATTCTTGACAAGTCCTATGCTGGTGCTGACAAATTAAAGAAGGTGAAATTGCAGACCTTGCGAAGGCAGTATGAGCTTCTACAGATGAATGATCAAGAGAGTGTGGCTGAGTATTTTACTCGGATGTTATCCCTTACAAATCAAATGAAGACCTGTGGTGAGACAGTGACTGATTTGATGATTATTGAGAAGGTTTTGAGGACCTTAACTCCAAGGTTCGATCACGTAGTGGTGGCCATAGAGGAGGCTAAGAATCTTGAAGAAATGAAGGTGGAGGAATTGCAAGGGTCCCTTGAAGCACATGAGTTGCGTCTCAAAGAAAGAAACTCTGAGAGAACTTCTGAGCAAGCCCTACAAGCTCAGACAAACAAGAAAAATTACTATGATGGTGGCAAGAACAAGAAGGTGAAAGGAAAATGGAAGAATTACAAACTGAAAAATTCTGGTGAAGGTCCAAGTAATGCTTCAGAACAGAATTACAATGAAGGAAACAACAAGAAGAGTGGAGGCAGCAATAAGGGTGGCAAGAAGAAATTCAACAAGAGAGGGATCCAATGCTTTAATTGTCAGAAGTGGGGACACTTTGCTGATGAGTGCAGATCCAGCAAAAGCTCACAAGGAAAGAATGATGAGGTGCAATTTGCACATGGAGAAGATTCAGATTCAGATGATGTGTTGCTGATGGCTACTACCAAATCAGAAGATGATAATTCTGACCTTTGGTACTTGGATACAGGTTGTTCCAATCACATGACTAGTCATAAAGAATGGTTCATGAATCTTGATGAGAAAGTGAAGAGCAAGATCAAGTTTGCAAATAAAAGCACTGTTACTGCTGAAGGTGTTGGCAGGGTGCTGGTCCAGAGGAAAGATGGGAAGCAATCCTTCATTAGTGACGTTCTTTATGTTCCCAACATGAAGAACAATCTGCTAAGCCTTGGACAATTGTTGGAGAAGGGCTACTCGATGAAGATGGAGCTTGGTCAACTGAAGGTGTTTGACAATAAAAGAAGACTGATCTTGAAGGCTCCTTTGTCTAAGAACAGAACCTTCAAGATTGGGATTCAGATCATAGAGCACCGATGCTTAGCCACTACAATCAGTGATGTGAGTTGGGTTTGGCATCACAGGTTCGAGCATCTAAATTTTAGAAGCCTAAGCTTGTTGAAGGGCAAGAACATGGTGCATGGCCTTCCTTCCATCCAAATGCCAAAGCAATTGTGTAAAGAATGCTGTGAGTCCAAGCAACCCAGGAATTCTTTCAAGTCAGAGATTCCAATTAGAGCAACTGAGAAGCTTAAGGTGATCTACTCTGATGTGTGTGGTCCATTTGAAGTAAAATCACTGGGAGGTAACAGTTATTTTGTGTCTTTTATTGATGAGTATACCAGAAAAATGTGGGTCTACCTCATTAAGAAAAAGAGTGAAGTATTTGCTGTTTTTAAAAGGTTTAAATTGATGACTGAAAAACAAAGTGGAAGTGTAATCAAAGTACTTAGAACAGATGAAGGAGATGAGTATACCTCACTTGAATTCCAGAAGTTTTGTGATGAGGAAGGGATAGTGCATGAGGTGACAGCACCATACACACCCCAACATAATGGTACTGCTGAAAGAAGAAACAGAACTATTCTAAACATGGCCAGAAGCATGATGAAAGGGAAGAAGATACCTCATTATTTCTAGGGGGAGGCAGTGTCAACTGCTGTCTATATCTTAAATAGAAGCCCAACCAAAAGACTAATAAGTATCACACCTGAAGAAGCATGGTCAGGGAAGAGGCCAGATGTGAGCCATTTTCGAATATTTGGCTCTTTATGCTTTAGACATGTACCTGAACAGGTTAGAAAGAAATTGGATGATAGAGCTGAACAAATGGTGTTTCTCGGATATCATCCAACTGGTGCTTACAAGCTGTATGATCCAAGAGGGAGAAAGGTTGTTATCAGTAGAGATGTCATGGTAGATGAAACCAAGGGTTGGAGTTGGGAAACAAGTGCTGCCAGCAGCAGTGAAAGGAGTGTGATTGTGAGCCTTGAAGGTGATCAAAGTGGAGAAAGATGTGCAGCACCTGAAACTCAGAGGAGAAGGTCTCAGAGGGAAAGACATCTACCACAGAGGTTAAATGAGTATGAACTGTTTCCTGACACAGCAATTACTGCAGAAGGGGACTTGGTGCACCTTGCATTACTTGTTGAATCAGAACCTGTAAATTTAGAGCAAGCTCTACAAGATTCACGTTGGAGAGCTGCTATGGAGGAAGAAATGAAGTCAATTAATAAAAATCAGACCTGGGAATTAGTGTCTTTGCCTCATCAAAAGAGACCAATTGATGTGAAGTGGGTCTATAAAACTAAAGTGAAACCTAATGGGGAAGTGGCCAAGTATAAGGCCAGATTAGTGGCAAAGGGTTTCCTGCAAAAACCTGGCCTGGATTTTCATGAAGTTTTTGCTCCAGTCACAAGGATTGAAACAATCAGACTTGTGGTTGCAATAGCTAGCTACATGGGGTGGTCATTGTACCAATTGGATGTTAAATCAGCCTTCCTTAATGGGCCATTAGAAGAAGAAGTCTATGTGAGTCAGCCACCTGGTTTTGAAGTGAATGGTGAAGAGGACAAGGTGTATAGGCTGAAGAAGGCTTTGTATGGCCTGAAACAGGCTCCTCGAGCCTGGAACAAGAGAATAGATAGTTTTCTCTTGCAGCATAATTTTGTGGAATGTACTACTGAACATGGTGTTTATGTCAGAAACTCAGCAACTTCTTACTCTTTGATTGTGTGTCTCTATGTGGATGATTTGTTAGTAACTGGCAGTAATGAAGCAGAAATATCTGAATTCAAGAAGACAATGATGGAAGAATTTGAAATGTCAGATTTGGGGGTGTTGTCCTATTTTCTTGGAATGGAGTTTGCTGCTACCAGCAAAGGCATCTTCTTGCATCAGAAAAAGTATGCAGCAGATGTTTTGAGGAGGTTCAACATGACTAACTGCAATCCAGTTACAACTCCAATTGAAACTGGTCTTAAGTTGGAAAAGGAAGGGAATGAGCAGCTGGTTGATGCTACTTTATACAAACAGATTGTAGGGTCATTAAGGTATCTGTGTCATACTAGACCTGACCTGGCCTACAGTGTTGGTTTGATAAGTAGATTCATGGAAAAACCAAGGACACCTCATCTTATGGCAGCTAAAAGGATCTTAAGGTATGTTAAAGGAACATTGGACTTTGGCATACTATTTCCTAATAACCAAAAATACACAGAGGCAGAAATGTTTGGCTATTCTGATTTCGATTGGTGTGGAGATAAGGATGACCGAAAGAGTACAGCAGGGTATGTTTTCATGCTTGGCAAAGCACCAATTTCATGGTGCTCAAAGAAACAAAGTGTGGTAGCATTGTCTTCGTGTGAAGCAGAATATATAGCTGCATCTATGGGAGCTTGTCAAGCTTTGTGGCTTGAAACTCTACTGGAGGAATTAAATCTAAGAGAGTCTAAACCAATGAAGTTGCTGATTGACAACAAGTCAGCAATTGATTTGGCCAAGCATCCTATTGCACATGGTAGGAGCAAACATATTGAGACCAGATTTCACTTTCTGCGAGATCAAGTGAATAAAGAGAGACTTGAATTGGAGTATTGTAGATCAGAGGAACAGGTTGCTGATATCCTGACCAAACCTCTGAAGTGTGTCAAGTTTCAAGAGCTTAGAAATAAGCTGGGAATGTTGTCTCTAACTAATATGAATTAGGGAGTGTATTGAGATGTAATTCTGTTAGTTAGTTAGATTGTTTAGTGGTTATAAATAACCAATGCTGGTAATAGCAGTTATTGACTTTTCCTATATATATAAAGGGAGTCATTGTAAAGTTTTCCAATATAAGTGAATAATATTTTTCTTTTCATCTGAGTGAGTATATCGTTTTGTCCCAACAGATGCAAGTTTTCAGTCATTGGAGGAGAGTGGAGATTCCATTATTTGAAGGAGAAGAAGCCTTTTGGTGGTTGATCAATATCACCCATTATTTCGATGCCACTGGTATACGCGAGACGAAAAAGCTACCCGAGGTTGTGAAAGGTCAAAGAGGTTGTGCTCTTGATTGGTGGCTCTGGTGGAAATTATGCAACCCTCAGGCGACTTGGGTAATCTTCATCAAGGCAGTGCTTAAGCAATTCTAGCCAGAGTATGATCCAGATTTACCGATCTTTGTGGAGGATAAAGAGCCAGAATTGGAACTGTTGGTGTCCGAGGATGTGAGAAAAGAATTGCCTCTCATCCAGGTAGAGCAAACAGAACCTTATGAACCAAAACCAGTGATTGAAATGAAAATTGATCCAGAGTTGGAGAAGCTAGAGTCAGAAGCTATTGGAGTAATTTCGGGATCAGAAGGTCTACACCTACTGGGGGAAGAAGCGCGAGATCCCCCTCTAACTATGGTTGTTCCGTCGGAGGTTGTCACGGAAAGAAACAGGTCTGCTCAATGGTTGGGTGAAGGAGATCGAGACAGAAGATGAAGGTTGCGGTGAGGGGGTTCCACTGTAAAATACAGTGGGGGTATTTGGTGCCCAGTTGAAGATGGCTTCTGAGCCTTTGCATCGCAATCTGGTAGTAGAAAAGAATATGTGTAAGTCATCGGTGATAGATGGGGATGAAAATATGGGGTGGACTGTTATGGGGACACATGATAAAAATGACTACATGTACACTGAGTGAGCAAAATCAAGTGCTCTTGGACACGCTGACAAGTTGATGGAATCTGAATTAGTAAATGTAAAAAAATAGAAAATAATTTAATTTGTAAATTAAATTTAATTAAATTTTGTGTTTAAAATGTTTAAAAATGAGAAATGATTTGATTTTTAAAATTTCATGAATTTCATTTCTTTTGTTTTAGAAATTCTATCAATTTTGATAGAATTTGTTAGGATTTGATTTGATTTGAAATAAATAGACTATTTTACCCTTAGTAACTTCTTCTAACAATTTTTCATAAAGGTTAAAATGTAAAATAATAAAATTAAATCAAATCAATTCTCATTTTAATGAATTTCAAACACAAAATTTAATTTCTAAATCAATTCAAATCCTATTTTTTTAAAAAAATTCCAAACATAAAATTTGATTTTTAAATCAAGTCAATTCAATTCAATTCAATTCAAATCAAATCAAATCATTTTTTATTTTTATTCATTCCAAACATAACCTTAGAGAAAATAGACAAGTGCTACATGATCCTAAAATAATGGGGGTAAGAAAAAGTAATAGGCTCAGGGGCAAATGTAAGGTTGAGGGCAATTGAGTAATGGGGTGAGTATTAAGGGATGTGGGAGTGAGGAAAAGGGTGTGGAATTATATGAGTTCATTCTAGTTTCTTTCTCTCTCTCCTCTCTCTCTCTCTTCTCTCTTCTATGTCTTCTTTCTTCATTCTGTTAGTTTGTTTCTTTTCTGTTTGAACTTACCAGTGAATCTCACTGTATTCACTATATTATTTTCGCAATCAATCAAATATAGAGGAATTTTTCAGTATTATTCTTGTTAAATATGTGCATTCTTTACATGGACATTAGAGAAGAGGGGCAGCGGTTTGGGCAATGGCCTCGACGGACACTACGAGGGTGGTGCAGCTGGAATTTGGGGTATTGTAGAAGTCAAGGGAATTAAAGAAGGTCAATGGAACCTCGGTGAAAGCTCTCATGTTTCAAGCATAACTTGATCATTACGCTTTAAGCAATGGGACCCCAATGGAGGTTTGTTTGCAGCCGTTATTAGACCTTTACTAAACCTTCACCTTGAGGACAAGGTGAATATTTTTTGGGGGGGGTTATTGATAGGTATCCACCCATGACAAGGGTGCACTTTAAGAATGGTAGGAGGGAAAGTAAGGAATATGTCCCTTGCAATCACATAATCAGAGAGGAGAACATGAGTCAACAAGGGAAGGAAGGGGATTCTAATTATTACCACCTGTCCATATGGCAAGTTGTGGATGGTCAAGTTGTTAGTGGGAATGGAGAGAATAATGAGGAGCAGCAAGGACCAAGGAGTATTTATAACTAGTGGGAGAGGAGAGTAAAGAGAAGACAGCAAGGAGCATTTTTAGCTAATGGAAGTTTTGGCGATTTTTATTTTTTTTGGCCCAGAATAATCACGTGTGGAAGGGATACGCCAGAGCGCAGCGTGATCCAAGATACGCCATAGCATTTACGTTACGTGGAAGTTGAGAGAATAAAGAGGCGTATCTACGTAATAAAAAAATTTAAAAAAATACTACGTTGCATTTAACTAAGGGGGATTATGGCATACATTTTACATGCCTATTTGAGAGTGCATCATAACCCTGATATTTATAAATTAGTTTCGATCCTAAAGTAGTCGATGTGGAGATTAAATAAAACAACTAAGACTTTGGTGAAACAAACATCATTTCTTCAGGATTATAGAAGACATCAATTTTGTCAATAATTTGATATTGAAAGGGAAGGCATTTCTTAAATTCTTCTATGAAGTTTTAAAACTTTTTGGGTAGGGAGACCAGTAGTGGAAAATCCGCCCAGGGATCACCTCTTCACGCCCATATATTACTCGTGGCCTAAGAAAAATGCAAGCTACTTAATTAGTATTACAATGCTAAGAAAAATGCAAGCTACTAATTGCATTCAATCTAAACGTGTATTTGAGCAGCATTTTGATGAGTTATCATTGTTTATTTCTTCACGTGGTGTTCCGATCAGAATTTCCCTTTGCTACCATCACTATTTGTTCCTGTAGTAATCACTTTTAATCTAATGGGTTTTATTTATTTATTTTTCTTTTAATTGGTTACAGTACTTAACCCAATTATAGTGTAAAACTGTAAATGAATTCTCAATCTACTTAATTTCGCCATTGTTCGCTACTATCCACTTTGATGAAGACAGTAATACTAATTAATCTCAAATGAATTCTCATTTGAGCTTGCATTTTTCTTAGCATTGTAATACTAATTAAGTAGCTTGCATTTTTCTTAGCATTTTAAAGGTTAAAAAATATATAATATATAAAGAGGTGATCCCAGGGGCGGATCTTCATGAAGACACAGTGGTCATTATAATATATTTTAAAACTATATTTAAGAAATGCCTTTTTCAATATACCCACCCCATTATTTATCCTAGACACAAGAAATGATGTTATAATAAAAATATAGAAATAAGAAATGATGTTTGTTTCATTTACCAAAGTTACATCGAATAAAAGTACATTGTTAACTTAGTTGTTTTATTTGTTAATACCAAAGTCCCCACATCGACTACTTTAGGATCGTAAACAAATACTTGCTTTATAAATATTGATGTCTTCCAGGGTTATGATGCACTCTCAAATAGGCATGTAAAATGTATGTACTTTTGGGAGGAGTGCGAGATCCACGCTGAAATGGGTTAAGTGTCTGAAGACACCCAACGTAATATTTTTTAAATTTTTTTTTGTCCACGTGGCGTAGATACGCCATCACGTGTAGCGTATCCACGTTACGCCAGTAGCGCTATCCACGTAGGATACGCCAAGAGCTATGGCGTATCTACGTGGATACGCCAAGCGCTCGCGTATCTTACGTAGATACGCCACACGTGATGGCGTATTCCACGGGCTCAGAAAAAAATGCCACCGTGGCCAAAACGGTGGCATTTTGATAATTAGTTTGAAAAAAGTGACATTTTGATAATTTGTTTTGCCAAAAATGGCACTTTGGTCAAAAAGCCTAGCAAGGAGCATTTTTAGCTAATGGGAGTCGAGAGAATAAAGAGGGGGCAGCAAAGAGCATTTACAGTTAGTGGAAGTTGAGAGAATAAAGAGGAGTAATAATTAGCATTTAACTAAGGGGGTTATGGCAATTGGCAAATGAATGAGAGAGAATAAATAGGGAAGTGGAGGAGGAGAGAAGACATCCAATCATTTGAGCGAGGAATTGGAGCCTTTGGGTAGGGAGTAGGGGTGGAAATAGGCCAGGTTACCCGTCAAGGGCCTATGGCCTGACCTGTTTACTAAACAAGTTAGGCCAAAGTTTTTTTAAAAGTCTATTAAACTAAAAAGGTTAGGCCTCAGACCATCTAATAGACCTGTTAAGCTTGATAAGCTGTCTGGCTTGTTTAACTATATATAATATAATATATATTTATTATAATAATTATAATTATAAATTTATTATAATATATTAATATATTTTTTATTTAGATTTTAATAAAAATTAGTAACTAAAACCTAAGTTAATAAGTTAAAATAGAAATAATATATTTATCAATATATTTAATGTAATATAATTATTAGAATGAAAATGATAATTAATCCATACCTTCTAAATAGATGCTTTCACTACTTTCTTATGTCTTTGTCGATGTGAGACTTGGAGATATACCAAGTTGTTTGTAATTTGGTATATCTCCAAGTCTCACATCGACTAAAGATATTTAAAAGAGTGAACATCTATAAAATTAGAAGGTGAGTGTTAAGTCATAAGAAAGGCTTATTGGCCTTGAATGTTAGCCCATTGGCTTATTTTAAGGCTTAGGCTGTTAGCTTATGTAAAGCATGTTGACCTATTTAAAAGTAAGTTTGTTAGCCTATGTAAAGGTATGTTGACCTATTTAAAAGTAGGTCTGTTAATCTATGTAAAAGCTTAAGGTATGTTGACCTATTTAAAAGTAAGTCTGTTAATCTATGTAAAAGCTTGTTGGCCTATTTAAAGGTAGGTTTGTTATCCTATTTAAAGGCCTTATTGCAAAGTAAACCTTTAAATAGGCTTTCAGGTCAGGCCAGACTTTTAAAAAGGTCAGACCAGGCCTTAAAAATAGGCTTATTACAAGCTCACAGGTTAGACTCAAGCCTTATAATTAGGATACAGGCCAGGCCTATTTAAGCCAAAGCTTGGCCTGGCCTGTTTCCACCCCTAGTAGGGAGGCAGTGTCTCTATCTTTTCCATCTTTTGTTTTATTTTTGTTCTTAGTTTACTTCTATCTTTGAGGGTTTACAGAGGTTTTCCTCTGCTGTAAGGAGTTCATCTCCAAATTTTCCAAGAGAAATCCAAGTTGCTATCAATCTCCAAAGATCTTATGGGTATAGTTATGCTTGATATCAAATTTAGATGCAATCCACCAATCCCCACCTTACAAATACAAAATTTAACGTAGTTCAGCAAAGAATATTACCAATAATAGCATCATGTGCAATCTCTGCAGCAGCATCCCCATTAGTACCGTAGAATTTAGTGTAACGCCTGTCAATCAAGTTTCATTAGTTTTGTATAGTCTTCAAACAAGAAATCTTCTTATACAAGTTTTCTACCACCAACCTGTAATAAGTCCTTCCTCCGGGAAACTTGACTTCAGGGCAGTCCCATGCCAATGAAAATGTGACAATACGTTGAGCATCTGAAGGAATAGTCACAGTTGCTGCAATAGCTGCTCCAATGGATGATCCTGGTTCTGAAGGCACGGGTGTTTCAGCAAAATTCAGATGGTCAAATGACCCATGCTAAAAAGACAAAAAGCACCATAATTTAGTTTAGTGAAAGGTTAATATCATCTAACATACATATTTCAAGAACTTTTAAAAGAAAATCACAATGGCAACCTTCTTTTTTTTTTTTTTGAGGGGGGAGGGGGGGTTAGAAACAGCATTGTCATCAACTGGAAAACAAGTTTCTTAAAATTCATCATTGCAATGTTTCTTAAGAGAACAAAGCACACATATAAATCCCAGTATCATTATGAATCCAGGAAAAGAGCAATCTAAGCAGAAAAGAGCATTACTATCTGCATCAGCATTATCTTCATTTAACCAACTCAGCCATCCCTATCTTAAAACATTCACTAGTGGAGATTAGCAGTAATATCATAAAAAACTTTTGTTCCTTGACAGTCTTTAAACAGATAGGCCCGCAATCTGTGCATCCTTGCAGAACCAATTAAGGTGTTGAGTTTCTATAAACATAATCTGCCAGTAAATGGTGATGATTCAACCTACATTGATGCCTGACTTGTGGACAATGAGTTTTCTTAATCTTACTTTTATCTCATGATCAGCAAATATGATGTCCATATAAGTTTCAGCAAATGGAAATCCACAGTTGCAACGACCAATACTATTAGTAAGAATGAACAAGTGGCATGGGAAATTAATAAATAAGGTTCAAGATGTATGATTCTTTTAGCTTACAATATTCTGAAAGAGTGATGTTCAAAGGGACTCAAGAATTGATAATTGTCATAATTGATGAAAACAAGTTCAGACACCCAAAAAAAATGGAAAATAAAATAAAGGAAACTCCAAGTACTTGCTTTACAAAATGCTTAGAACACAATGATTAGCTTATCCATGAGAAGACAGCATGAAGGAATGAAATCAATGAATAACCTAATATAATAAAGAGAATGAACAAAGATCTTTCAACCAAATATTGTATAAAATCTGAAAGCAGGTCCTTAACCTGTTTAACTTCATGCCACATATCCTTAGCTGAGATACCCTTGTAAGCACCAGATATAACAAAGACAGGGCATTCTGAGATATGAACATATTCAGTCTCTTCTGCTGCAATTGCAAACGTGACTGGAGATCGCTCATTTGCAGTCCTGTATATGTAACATATCAATTAAATTACTTGATAAAGTCCAGAATTGTTTTTCTTTTCATCCTTTGCTCAAAATGATAATAACAAGTTAGACTTACTTGTGATGTACAAGCACAACATGCACCCCATCATTCATCCTAGCAGGGCATAACATGCATTTGAATGTTAGAATAAACTATAGGCAAGCTGGGGGAGGGGGGGAAGCAATAAAATGAGAACATCTGCACAAAGAAGGTAAACCGAGTGATGATTTTCTTACGTTATCTTTGAATTAAAGTGATGACCAGTAAATTCAGAAAGTCCTCCAACAGAATTCTGAATATACACAGAAATTGTTTGCACTCAGTGCCTTAAGAAAAGGATAGAGCATTAAAAACTAACAGAGTGTTGCACTCAGTGCCTTGAGAAAAGGATAGAGCATTAAAAACTAACAGAGTGTAACAGTAACGGCCAACAAAAAGTATCACTTACAGCCCATGTGAAAAGCAAGGTGACATCTGCTGTTGTTTTGCCAAGATTATTCAACTGCATAGAATAAAATTGACTACTTATTATTAACTTCATATGTATAAAATTCTAACCAAAAATTATATTGAAGTGAGCATTGCCTACCGTGAAAGTAAAAACTGATACGGGAAAGCTACTCTCCTTGTAATTATGGGGTATAACAGGTGAAATCTGACGACAAACTATTCTCAGTGCTGGGTCAGGTTCTGCATTTGAACAGAAGAGATAATCGAGGTAAGAGATAAATATCATAATGGACTTCAAAATTGGAAGCATACCAACTAGCCTAGCTTACCCTCGTATACTGTCCAAGCCCTTGGGTATAATGCATGATATGTGGAACTGTTTCCACTCATATTCCAATCCCATGATTCAATTCCTGACACAGGATTTTCTCTGAAGCACAAGTTTTTTTAAAAAATAAATTCAAAGAATTTAAATCTGGTATTAAAAATGATAAATTAGTAACTGTAAAATTACAAAGCAATCTATAAAGGCTTACTTTAATATATCCGGCTTCCCTGGACACAGTACACTTGAATACTTTTCACCACTTGGACGTGAAACAAAAACCTGATACAATAATTTTTCTCATGTCAAAAATGGTAATATTATTAGCAGTAGGAAGTAAAGATAATATAATTAATTTTGAATGTCCTTTTCTCGTTTAACAAATGGTTATGGACCAAAAGTAAATTGTAATAGATAGTTGGACTTCAAGAAAGACTATTCCTGAAACTTTAACTCACTCATAACCACATTCCATCAAGAAGCACATATTGAATGATAATAAGTACTCAAGCCACATTGTATTATGTTCTTTACGGAGATGTTCTTTATGTTATGATTCTGTTGCCAGGATTTTTGTAGAAAACCTGGACTAAATATATGTCCACACTACCCATATATATATTATAATGAGTGACTAGCCCATGACAAATGTCAAAAAACAGTTGATTAAAAGAAAAGTAGGGATTTAAGGTTAAATGTTTAATTGAGATGGTATAAAAAACCAGGTTAACCAAATGGTCTAGTACCTGATCCTTAAAACCCCCAGTATTGTAATTATATTCAGTACAGATTGGAGGCGACTGTGTAGTGTCAGCATCTGGTAGTTATTCACTTGTGTTTTTGTCCACATTTCAAGCCTTGAGGGCTTTTATGTGAGGAGGCATGTCAGAGATATAAAAACAGTGGTCAAACTTTTCCTTAATAGCTTATGCTTTAAGGCAATAGAAGTTGTTAATAAGTTTTATGCTCAAATGAGAAACAGAACCACCAATAAGACAAAGCATTTATGATATACAAATGGCTTGATTAATGCTGCTCCTTTCCAGGGTGAAGATATGTGTTCAATGTAAAAAAAAAAAAAAGTAACAATGCAAGCAAGAATTAGCCAAAAGAAAAAATTGCAAGTAAAATGAAAGATAAAGAACAAAAAATCAAGAGACACACATAGCTGGCACTCATAAAACATTTAATCAATTGTTGTATCTCTGCCTGCATAATAACTATGATGTGAATGTGTGATAAATAAAGCAATTTACTGAAAACTAGTGAAAAAAAGGGTGGACAATTTTGTTCATCACAATTTAAATAAACATCATGGAGTAGTATCCATGGTTTGAACTTTGAACTTCAAACCTCAAAGGGATACAATCAGAGCACTAATTTTTTTATAAAGCTTCAAAGATAGAACAAAGGAATCTTCCTGATCAGATAGATTGACTAAAACTTACAGAAAACTGATTTGCTAAAACTGGTTTCTCTTCACATATTATAGGGAATAGTTGCCAACGCTGAAATTCACCTCTATAACTTCTTCCAATGCTTCCTGCACTGGAGATCAGTTCGTCAACAACAAAAATAATGCATACAAAATGATCAAATAATGTTCTGGACATACTCAAATCAAGCAAACATTAGATGGAGCATTAATGATGTTAATGTGGTTGTAACTTATTATAAGATGGACATATTAGAAATCAAAATCTACTTTACCTATCAACATTTTACACTTAAATGCAATTTGCATGCATGCTAATAGTAACCTAATATGTTCAAGATAACGCATTTTCCAGGAACAATATGCACACATTTTTTCAATTTTCATGCAAACATAATATGTCTTAGATTCATAACCTAATTAGTTCAAGATACCAGTAAAAGGTCAAATATTTATAAGGCTGGTTAATTTAGAAAAACTTGTGCTTATCTTTTGGCTTTAGCAACTGGAAGAGAAATTCTAACAAAAAGATTGAAGACCTACCCAATACCACCTAAAGGAACACCATGACAAGATGTTACATGACGCTTAGCAAAAGGATCCATAATTCCTCCCTGCAAGAAGGATAGAAACAAACAAACAAAAGTAGAAAACAGTACAAGAAAGATAATCAGATGGACACTTCATAAGGACAAATCAAGATAAGATAGAAATTTCTTGATAGAAGAAGATTACCCTTCCTTTGGCGGCTTCTTCCCGAACATGGCGCCATAGCCGATAACCAATTGGAGCCTATCAAATCAAAGAATGCTCTAAGTATTGCTAAATCTATCATATCCCCTGATGTTCCTAACTTTTAAATATAATACATCCATAAGTAAACATATTAAATGATAGAGTTGATATATTATATACCCAATATATATATAATATTGCAAAGCAGCGAAGTATTTCAACAGGGAGGTGACATTGAGAGGTTTTGTCCTAAAACAGAAATAAAGAACTCAGAAAACTGAGATTTAAGTTTCTTTATGAAAGTTTGATTGTGAAAGATGTTAATTTGTCTTTCCAGATAATGCAGGGACACTGAATGTTAGGGTATCAACATTTTATAAATATTCTTGAAAGTTGAGTATGACTAACAATTAATTAAGTCCATGAATAAAAAGTTCTAGATGAGATGACCAATATGGACAAGTTCATTACATTCACAATTCAGGATTATGCTGCGATTATAATGTCATCAAAACATAGGGCTTAAATGTTCTTCTTATAACAAGTAAACAATAAAAAAGGGGGGAAAATCATTATCTCAGTAGTAGGCTTACCAGATAAATTATCTCTTTTAAATATAAGGTCATTTGTAATGGAGCATTTCCTTCATTGTTTAATTTTCGCTGCCATGTAAGTCCTGCAGGTTTCCCTGGGTCAACCTTAATCAGGCATATAAACAGATGTTAGAATCAGACATAAAAAAGGATGTTAGATGTAGAATCTCTATTAAGGGCTTAAATCATCAAATTTGAGAAATTTTGTTCAGTGAACTAGTTGGATCTTTAAAAAAAAAGGTCCCCAAAATCATCTCCCAAATCTTCAAATTATAATAGGATCAACTAACTTTCACATATACTGTTAATAAATATTTCAGAAGTCTCATATTTATTCACTTCAGAGAAAGTATATTATTTAGACAGGATCTAATCCAATTATTCAAATGCTTAAAGTTGTAGGATGAAAAACAAACTTAGCTTCCACTTTGAAAAAAAAAATATCAGATTTCACTCTCAGTAGAGTGGCATAATGATTATATCTGTGCCTAGTGCAGGAAAAAAGTATCCAAATATTTCTCTACTGACCCTCAAGTGACTTGCATCTAACATCAACATCCATAACAGAACTAGTTTGTAACAGCCATGATTATCTCTACAATTTTGAAAGCCTCCAAAGAATCTCCAAAGTATACATGACATTAAATTTAAAATGTTATACAAAAAAGTGTAGGCAGAGTACACAAGGTAGACAAAACATTTTTTTACAGTTTCATGCAAGAGAGTCAAAACTTTTCAAATGGATATGTGGCACAGGAACTATAAGACTTAAATAGACAACTGATTACTATTAATTCTATGCTGGCCCAAGGATAGATAAACCATAAACTCTACCTTGATGTTTGAAGACTTGCTGGTTCTGTTGTCCTCTTCAACGAAACCACTTTCTACCATCTTCCCTGTATGAAACAAAGAGTTCGCGAGGGAGCTCTGAATTCTGTTACCATTGTATAATTGCAGCAAAATCATCAAGACAAAGTGAAATATAATAATAAAAAAAAAACTACCAAAACCCATTAATCATAAAACAAAAGCCCGTTGAAAACATTAAAACTGTGAATCAAACATATCCAGCCTTATCTCCTTCAACAAAAAAAAAAAAAACATTTATATGTGGGTTGGTGAGGATATTCAAGGAAAGCAGAGGTATTGGCAGCATTGCAATAGAAAGTGAAGACTAAAATAATAATAATAATAAACTCCATACAAACATAAAAGCAGATTATATTAGGCCCTGTTTAGTGATGATGGAGGAACATGGCATAAAATGGAAGGAGGAAGAAGTCAATACATAGTATATACCTGAGAAGGGTTGGGTCGGAACAAGAGTAGAACTCAACCTGCAGCAGTATATTGTATGTATTATTGTATTATTATGCAGTATGTATTGTATTTGTATGAAAAACAGAGAGAAAGAGATTTGGCAGTGGCAGGTGGCCTTGTATTGAAATGTATTGGATCCTACAGTTATGGTAATAATAATCTTAATCACACAGACACACACATGAGTATGACAACTTCGAAAAAGTCAGATTTGGACGGTTGGACAATTTCTTCCTCTTCGGATTCCTAATTCATACTTCCCCAGTCCCCCCCTACAATCAGAATTACATTATATGGAGAAGGGTAATAAAGTATATTTATCATTAAATTTTAAAGAATTATTATAATATATTTTAAATTAAATTAAAAAAAAATATACTTATTTAAAAATAAAGAGAAAGAAACTTAAAATTATAATTTATATTTTAAATTAAATTAAAAAAAATATACTTAAAAATTTACTTTAATATCGATATAAATGTATAAAGTAACCTTTTTCAATATTTTACGTAGTCAAAACAAAAAGTCATAATTACATTACATATTCCAATTTCCACGTTACACATCACCATCACCCTATTATAACTTGCCACCTATTTTCTTTACTTCATCCCAAAACTAACGGAACCACAGAAACGGCAAGCAAACGCAACTCTTTTAATGGAGAAATTCTTATATCTTCTTGGAAGCATTACACAGCACTAATAAAATTGTAATATTTCGATTTGGGTTAGGTGAGTTGGTTGGGATTCTCTTCTCTTAAATAAGTAGTTTGGAATTCGAATTTCGATTTTTGTGTATGAAAAAAATTCAAGTTGGGTGGAAACTCTCACCTTAAATGGTGCTTTCAGTTTCTTAATTGAAAATTAGTCACTGCTATCGACGGTAGATATTCTCGTTAAAAATCAAAAAAAAAATATAATATGTGGTCGTTTATAATTATATAAATTGTTAGATTAAAATTTCAATATTTTTAAATTAAATCTAAATTGTTATCAATTTGTTTAAAGTAATATTTTAAAAATATATTAGAATTTTTTTTTTAATGAGACATATCTAAAATGATAATTGATTTATTCTCATAAATAAGATGAATAAATTTTGGTTATTAAATTAAAATTAAAAATTACTTAAATGTTATATGATTATTTTGAAATATTACATGATTTATTTTCATATGAATGTGGAGGTTAGTAATTTTTAAATTTTATTTTAGAGAAAAAGACCAATGCCTTTCTTTATAAAATAATTTAGTCTTAAAGACATATTTGTAACTTAGAATTATAAATTTAATGAAGAAAGATAATACAAATATAGATTTTAATGATGAGAGTAAATTTTACTCTTATTATTAAATATTAAAAAATAAAAAAAAACAATATTAAGTATTTATAAAAATTACGTATTCATAAAAAATTTATAATTATTTTTTACACAAATTTAAATATAGTTTAATAAGTTAAAATAATTTATAATTTATTTAATTAATTAATATATAAATGTAGCAAAAGTCAATTATGTCTAAAGTTATACATAATTTAACACGTTAGACTTATAACGTAATCAGTTTAATACTAAATTATAAATAATTTATAATTATTTAATTAATACATAAATATAATAAAAATAAATTATATCTAACATCATATATCATATAATATAATATAATAATATAAAAAAGTACATGCCTTAATATTTTAATATTTATTATTTTAACATAGGACAATATATTTAAAAATATATTATGTAGTAAATATATAATCTCAATACCTGTTAAGTGTCATTTTATGTTACAGTTTAAAAGAAATGTGTTTATATGTCTTGAATGTTAAAAATTTTATCAAATTTATTATTTGACAAATACATTATCTTAATAATTATTATATAATTACAGTTTAAAAGAAATGTATATATGTCTCTCCAAATGTTAAAAATCTTATCACATAAGTAAATAAAAACACTTCATATATAATTAGATAGAAAATAATAAAATTAAAAAAATACAATAATCTGAGAAGAAAATTAAAAACAAAAATAAAAAATAAAATTACACAAATAGGTAAATAAATAAAATAAATCAAAAACTCAAAAATTCATACCCATGTAAAGGAGCAAAAAGATTTTTTTTTAAAAAAAAAAATTGGGAAGAGGGGTTCAAAACCTTATATGTCTACAATCAAAAAGAGTCTTACGTGAGTCTGATTTCTCTGCAATGAAAATTTCAAAAACTCTTATACCTTTGAAAAGAGGGGTGCATAAAAGGATTTACTTAGTAACTAACATATATGTGAATGGTTCCACCATTGATTAGAAGACAATGAGCAAAGACCCAAGTATTTAATGTAACATCTACTAATAATTTAATTATATTTTAGTAATATACTAAACAATTGTTTTGTATCTCATATAAATTTATATTTACTTAACGCTGATAGAATATTACGTACTTTTTATTTATTTAAGATTTAATTAAATATGTGTAACGTTAAATATATAATGAAATTAATGTGATACTTAAATTAATTAAGAAATTAATTAAGTTGAAGCTTCTATATATATATTTTTACTTTTTACAATCCATATGATAAACGTATCAATAGAACATAAATCTAATAAAATACATGCAAAAAAATTTCTAGTAACACATTACCTACATTTATATTTAATATTTACATCTGGTGTACTAGTACATTTGTTTAAAATATTTACAAAATCTCAAAAATTACAAAACTACAAAAAGAAGACATATCAAATGCCTGAATAAATAAATGAAGTCGATACATTAATAGACCGTGCACAACCACAATGCAACCAAGTCAATTATATACATCTATTTACAACCAAACAAAATTTTTTAGTAGCAGGGTGAAACACAAAGTGAGCATCAATATCAATCATTAGAGTGATGTGTATCATCCTATTTCTCTTAAATAACAGATAAAGAGTGGAAATTTATTATTCTCAGTAGAGAAATCATACAATTTATAAAATCATTTAATTTGAATTATGCTACGTCCAGCTGCATTCACTTTAGAAAATAAATTTCAAACAGAGTACTACATAATTTTACTTTATATCAATAAAATACATATTAAATAGTATTATTTCTCATTCCATAAAATTTTACTCTCTTTTCTTGCTCACATGGCCAATAATATAACATATCATAGTTGAAATCTCAAACTTTCTAGGGTGTCTCTTAGCTTAATGGTCATTCCCAATTCAGGAACCCAATAAAAATGACTCATGTAAGACTTCCCATTAAGTTCCACTGTGCCTTAACCCCATGGATACCTTAATGGATCCTAGAAGACATACATTTTTTTTCTCTTAAATATTAATATCACATATTTAGACTTAAAGCCAATTAATAAAATGTCACAACTTTGAATATCATTCTTTCACAAAAAAATAACATCAATAGTTCATAATGTGTGACATTAACATAATCAATCATTTTCATCATAGATTATATCATTTGATCGTACATCATATCATTTCCATCATAAATCATTTTCATAATAAATCATTTTATCATAAATTATTTTCCTTAATCATTCTCCTTGATCATAACTTATGACAATAACATAATCCATCAAATACTTCTTAGGTTATCTAATTTAATCAAAAGCATTGGTTTAGCATAATAATAAATTCAACTTCATTTTTTACATCATAAATCCAAGGATCAAACACTAATTATATACCATGGTTCCTACTAGGCCAAATGTATTACTATGATGGCATCAAGTTATTTTTTTTATTCATTTAATTCTAGTCATATTTAGACCTCTACCTTCCAATTCCGACATCAATTTCATCTTAAATACTATGTTAGACAAAATCCCCACTTTAATAAGATCAAAAACCCTATTTATAATCTTCATCAATTGACTATAGTATTTTAAAATCAAGATTCAATCCATGCATTTAACTTCATCAACAACAAAATCCTACCATTAATTTCACTTTAAACACAACATTGGACTAAATCCCCAATTTAGTATAAACAAAATCCTAATTCTTGAATCAATTCCAATTCACCTTAACTTCTCAGATTAAACAATTTCTATTATTCTTAAATCATCAACAACCTTAATCATTCCATTGAAATTCATCAAACCATCAAGAACACAAAATATAGTCTTACTAACCTAGGGTTTGAATCTATCAATACAAGTCTCAACAAAGTTTCTATGGATTAAAATCATGCTTCTTAGCTATATAGAACACTTCTACAAAGAGAATAACTCAAGGAAAATAGAAAAAGTATGATTCCCCTACCTCTTGTTCTTGAAAGAACTTGCAAGAAAAGTTGAAGATCTTAAATCTAGCTACTTGATTCTCTTGAAAACTAACTTGAAAATCCATGGATCCTTCTTGTTCTTGACTTTTCTCCTTTTTCCTTTATTTTTCTTCTCCTCTTCCTTCTTCTCCTTGCCTTGGCCGAATTCTCTAGCATCTTTGAGAGATTTCTTCTCCTTTATTTTCTATTCTTTTTCCTTTTATATTTTCTAGTCATCCAATAGAAATTGGACCAAGTAGCCTTTCTCCAAACTTCTAACCAATTAGAAGCCTACCAATTGTCTAGCTTCTCATTGGTTCTTAGTTGATTCATGATGACTTAGTTTTCTAACAAATTAGAAGTCTATCAAATGTCTAGCTTCTCATTGGTTGATAGTTAAGTCATGATGACTTAGTTAATTTAACTAAACTATTATCAAATTAGTTACTTTGATTTCATTTTAGTTAAGCATATACTTACTAGAAATTTCTCTAATGACCCATCTAATTTCTATAATTAATAAGTTGTCTAATAGTAAATTTATATCTTAAATAACTTATAAACATTTTTTCACAATTTCTAGCATTCTAGAAAATCTTCTATTAGTCCTTTGGATTTGCTATAAA
Organism: Ormosia emarginata; assembly: GCA_029884605.1. NCBI lineage: Eukaryota > Viridiplantae > Streptophyta > Magnoliopsida > Fabales > Fabaceae > Ormosia > Ormosia emarginata. The sequence continues at coordinate 534,732 of JAQQTP010000076.1, read as the reverse complement.
TAAATAATTCATTTTGTATGCAAAAATTTTAATTTCACATACGTCCTTAATAACAATTTAATAAATTATGCGTATATCTTACGAATATAGAATACAAAATAAATATTGTCATATTTAATTTAGAAGTAATATTACATTTGACATGCGTGAAGAAATTACCATTTACTCTTGATAATTTCTTTTTCTTTAAAGCAACTAACATATCTCGCGTAAAAGAATATCAAAGTCATTCTTGGTAACTTCTTCTTCTTCTTTCGAATTCCAACAATTTCACGAAGTAATGGAAAAGAAAGGTGCAAAAAAAGATGGGGAAAAATGAGAAAGAGGGGAAACATGTGGACGACGAGTAGAGTTTTTATTCACTATAGATTTGGTTGAAGGGAAACATGTGGAATAGATTGTGGATTTGGGAAAAAAAAATTGATTCTGTTGCTATATATAGTCCACCACACAACATTGAAAAAGGTAATGTTTTTAATTTTTTTATTGTTAATTTTGATGCTAATAAGATTTTATTTTCCTTCTTACTAGGATTTTCTTTCTCGGTCATCCAAGCCAAAATGCTTGCTTTATGGTATGATTCAAATAATTAGATTTGATTTTTCTATTTCAAATATAGAAATAATTTATAAATTGATACTTTTTAGGATTTATGATATAATTGATACCTATGCTTACTTATATAAATTTAAATAAATTTAATTTCAAATAGATGTAAAGTTATTATGTGATTGTCAGTTTAATAATCACATATCTAATTATATCTATTATTTTATGTTTTTTTAAAAGATCAAATGGATCAAGGTATTCATCAAACGAATATATCCCCACCTGATGTCAAACTTTATTTACATTTCAATTGTTCTTCTGTGAACTCTATTATAGAAACCTTTGAGTACCATGATTCTTAGAACATATGTTATTATTTATAGTCAGTATGCATATCTTTGTGTTATATTAAGCATGTGTTTGTTTCGGCTAAAAAGTGGAATATAACAACTTTTTTTTATAAAAAAAAGCTGTTGCTCACGTTATGTTTATGTTTGGCAAAAATTTTGACAAAAAACAACAACTGAAGTGAGGCTAAAAAAGTTGTTCCTAAGCAATCTAAAATTTGAGTTGTTTTTGTTTTAGCTGTTTGGATTATTTAGAATATTGAAATGTAATATTATTTTGTCTTCAATCAAATATTTTTTTAATTAATTAAATAATTTTTTTAATTATTCTATACTTATTTTGATAATTTAATACATAAAAATAATTTTTTTATACTATCCAAACGAAACAGATTAATTTTAAAATTATTTTTTTCAATTAATATATCCAAACATAATCGATTATTGAAATAATCAAACTTTCACAATTTAATTATTAAAATAATCGATTATTATAATAATCAAATTTTTACAATTATCCTAAACACGCATTAATACTTATATGATTTGATATCAAACTCATAATATTTAATTTTTGGAGATTAAAATATTAGTAGTGCACATGTAAATTTGGAAGGAGTGGTGGATAGGTCAATAAAGGATAAAAATTGAAATAATAAATATATGGAAATAATATATTTTATCTTTTTGAAATTTAAACTATTAATATACTATATCAATATCAATTATATTAAATCAAAACTCAACAATTTACGTTATTATTTAGTATATTCAATCAATAATATATTATATCTTATTGATTTGCATTATTATCTTTTAATACAATTATTCTTTTTTATATTATGATTTACGTCACTATTAATTAGTATCTAATATCAAATCAATTTTTTTTATTTACATTATTAAATAGTATACTTAATCCTCTTCTTTTTTTGCTAAGAAATAATATACTTAATCAAATTTTGAATTTTATCAATGATCACGTGAAATAAAAAATTTCAAATCCTCAAAATTTCTTGTATTTTCATTTAACTTCTCATATAAGATTCATTGAAAAATAATATCTACCAACCCCTCATCTATCCATTCATATTGTTTTTCTTCGTTTGTAAGTCACGCTTGAGTATTTTTAAGTTTTCATTATTTATCTCTTGAAGCTTTTTCTCTTTACTTACAATATTCTTAAAGTATGATTTTTCAATTTGTTGGCTTAAATAAGGTTGTGAATTTCTATGCCAACTAACGTTGGAGAGCTTAATATAAAGCAATTGTTGTAACAACTGAAAAAAGGAATACAGTTGCATAACTTAAGGTAAATGTTAAAACTATATTAAAAGGAGACTATATAGGAATTATCAAACATAGCAAAGAAAAAGTAAAAGATTCTTATATATATGAAAATTCTTAAAAAACAATTTCAATATTCTAACATTTTATATCTTTTTTCATTAGCCTTACATGAAATTCGCATTACCTAAATTTGACAATGAGTAAAACACTGATAGTAAAACATGAGCAAATTATTTTTGTCATTGAATTTGGTATATATATTAAATACGAAATGCATAACTATTATGAAAATATTGAAAAATATGATAATTTTATTTAAATTTATGTTTACCTTACAAATTTTTATATGCAATTACTATTCTTATTAAGGAATATTTGATTTTATCAAAAGAAATTTCATAAATAAATAAGTTTACTAAATAAAAATTAATATATTATATTTTAATGTCTACATTTCACATAATGAAAAGTTTAAATGAAATTATAATTAACATCTTAAGGATAAAAAAATATGACATGAATACAAAATAAAATTAATTAAAATATAATTTATTATTAAAAATTAGATTAGTTGGTTATGTTTTTTAAAAATAGTTATTTTTATTCTAATATATGCATTCTTTTGTAATATTTAAATATTTTAGTATATGCATTTTATTGAACAAAAAGCTTACATGAAAATAAAAATATAATAAATTATTGTATGTAACAATTATTTGTAATAATTTATTATAGCTGTGAATATAAAATTTACATATAATATCTAAATTTATTATATATAATTTTCAGTAAAATTAATTTACTAAAATATTTTTTATAAAATTATTGGATTAAATTATATATTTAAAGGACAAAGATTTTTATTTACATTATAAATTCTTTTTTCAGACATATAAGTTGTTTTATAACCTTTTATATTTAAGTTCTTTAGTATTTATATTAGAATAAAATCATTTCATAAAAATATAATAAAAAATATAATTTAAGTATTTTTAAATTAAATTTATAAGTATTATTTTTCTTGATGAATTATTACATATATTTTATTTAATAAAATTATTTCAATTTATAATTATATTTATTTTTATTATTTAATTCTTAATTTATCATGTACATTATACATGTGCAAAATCTAGTTATACATAAAATTGAACACGTTAGACATATAACGTAATTTAATGAGCACGTTAGACATAATTGTTTTTTATTATATTTATTCAAAAGAACTATAAATCTATCTTATAATATATATTATCAAAAAATTATCTCATAAATTTTTAATGAATACATAAATCTTTTTTTTCTAAAATAAATTTATTATTTTTATCTTTTATCTTTTTATATTTAATGAGAAGAATCAAATTTTCTTTCATTATTAAAATGTATGTTTGTACTTGTTTTCTTTATTAAATTTTACAAATTTAAGTTACTAAAATGTCCTCAAGACTAAATTATTTAATAAAAAATATTTTAGTCTTTTTTTATAAGTTGATAATCTCTACGTATAATTTCTATAAAAATAATCCAATAATTAAGATTTATTTTTTCACTCCCGTAATAAATTACTTTTCTTTTGGAATCCTTATTAGCTTAACATGACAGTTTTTTATGTACATCTTAGGAAATAGGAAGACAGTTTTTTTCATTTTTTATTTTTGGAATTAGGAAGACAGAGTTGTTAAGACTAAAGAATGCCTATTTATATAGAGTTCTGTTATTTACATAAAAATTTATTGTACAGAATCACAGGCATATCCAATTCATTCATGATCTTTTATTTTTCTCCCTCGTCCTTTTTTTCTATCCTTGTTGCATTTGGGAGAGAAACATAATGTTTTTACATTATTTTTTATTTTATATTTATTTTAAAATAAATGTGATTAAATAAAAATAATAATAAAATAAATATAATAAATAATATTAAAATAAATATAAAAAAATATATGTATTATTTATAATAAAAAATCAGAATTATTTGTGAGATGTATATACAGATTACAAAAAGTTTCTGTACATATATTATTTCTAATTTATATAAACAGGAAAATACTTCTATATCCAAGTCAGTATAGATTTGTTGAACTTGGACGTTAACCATTTTTTATTTTAAAAAGAAAATTGCTATAAAAATGTACAAGTAAAATCTTCCATTTAAATAACGCAAACGGTTGAAAAGGAATTGACTCACTTAAACGACGTTTTGCTCGATGATATATAAAAACAACGTTGACGAAAAAATCAAATAAAATAAAATTGACGAAGCAAGGGGCCCTTCACTAACACTTTTGCAGGTTTGTCCGTGGGAAATTAATTTGTCCTTTCCCGACAACTCTGTCACAGGTGTATTTTGTATAGTATTCGTCCGCACTGCAGTGAATGTTGGTTTTAATTGATAAATGTTTCACGTATATTAAAATATGTATATTATGTGAATAATATTATATTCTGTTATCTAATTATTTTAATATTAAAAAAATATTAAATAAAAAAATAAATATATTTAATATTTTAAAAATATAAAAATATTTAATATTTTTTATTTAATAATTAAAAAAATTAATAAAAAATTGAATAAGAAAATAAATTATTTTTCATATTATATTTATATTATGTTAATATAAAAAGATATTAAAATATATTATATGTGATTATAATATTTTAATGATATATAAAATAATTTTAAAATAAATTAAATAAAATTAAATATATTTTAATTAAATAAATAAAAAAATTGATATTAATTACTTGAAAAACAAAAAAGAAACAAAATACTCTTAGACAAAATTGAGAAGTGTGAAGTGGGAAGTGGGAAGAGCGCCATAGACCTCTCAAACCTTTCTGTCCACTAGTTTTCTAACTAAACTATGGCGGTTGTTATTATACTCTATTTTATATTTTAGTGTATGATACATTATGTAAATGACTTGTGATATCAAGTCAAATTTAACTTTTTTATTATTATATTTTAATCTAAAAATTTTGTTATATTATATTTTATGCTTTCTTTCATCATCTTTTTGCAGAACCACCATAAACAATGCTAGCGCAACTACCACACCACTGCGACCACTCTCCCCTGTCCTTTTGGCTAGCCTCTGAACTGATGTCCTTCCCCCCAACCGCCGCCACCTACCTCGAATTCGGGTTGGTCAGCGTCCTTTGTCTCCGTTGTGGCCGGCAACCGTCGTTGTGGATTGCAAACCCAACTTCTCTGTTGCGTTTGACTTGTCTTTCCATGGAATCAACTTCGCATCGCCTCTGTCGAACTCACGCCACCGTCGACATACCACAACCACCACGAATCTACCACTAGACCCAACCACGAACTCATATCTGGTCGAATCGAGTCCAGATCTGGTCGAATCTAGCCTAGATCTGGCCAAATCGAGCCCAATTTGCCACTGTTGTCAGGCTTCGGCCATAAACCTTCCTTCACCTAGATCTGTAAGTCTCGCTCGAGCATCGCGGGGCCTTCGGTGAGAACGTTTACAGGTTGGAACTAGAGGCGTCGTTTCTTCAATAGCGGTGGCTTGTGGGTTCTGGGTCGCAATGGTTTGGTGGTTCGCGAGATTTGATGGTGGTTGGACGGAGGTCGTGCGACGAGGTGGTAGACAATAATGGTTTGGTGGGATATAATGACAGCCAAACATAAACTCGAACCTATCAGATGTTGTAGCATAGACTAGAGGTTGCCTCTATGGCCGGCCATGTGCTCTACTTTGTCATTGCCGCTGGATTGGAGTAGGGTAAAAGTTTAGGTAGAAGTGAGTAAATTTGTAATTATAAAAAAATTAGTTTATCAAATTTATAGTTTTAATATTAACCATTAATATTTTTTACATAATAAATTAATAAATAAAATATAAAATATATTATACACCTTAAATTTTAAGATAAATATTAGAAATAGCCCTAAATTATCCCCCCTTCTCCTTTTGTTTGTTTCTTCAATAATTATACATTATTTTTTCTCATTTGTTTTTTTTCTTGGCTAGGAATCTCTGCCTCATCTCTATCAAGCATACATAACAACCCCTTTACCCCGTAATTTTTTTTTTGCAGGCTGGATTCTGATTTTAACCCATTTTTTGACGTTTCCAACCCGCATACGTCAACTTCGCATAACCGCGAAGAGTTGCGGTAAATTTCATGGGTTGAAACTTTTTAAAAAAAGTGTTACAAATTAGTCTTATTATTTGGTCTCTGATATTTTTATGAAAGTCTGATATTTATTTTATTTATTTTATTTTTTTAACATAAATTATAATTTTTCTATTTTTTAATTTTTAGCTTTTATTTTATTTTTAAGATCTTTTTTTTTTTTTTTTTTTTCTTTTTTTACCAGGCTCGCCAGCTAACTAGCGTTTCACTCCATCCCTTCGTCATTTTTCTTGATCAAATATGAAAAAGAAAAATCATACATAACAACCCCCTTTGCCTGCATTCTGGATTACGTTGTGTTACGTCAACTGAAATGTCGGTCTCTGAAGTCTGAATTGAACAAGTGCTAACTAGCTAGTAGACTTTTCTTTACCAGGCTAGCTGACTAGCGTTACACTCCATCCCTTCGTCATCCTATCAAATATGAAAAAGAAAAGTATCATCATAAAAATATATAATAAATAATATTTAATAAAATATAAAAATAAATATAATATAAAATTATCAAAGTTAAATGAAAATGATATGAACTCATTTACTGCCTGTAATGTATAGAAGTCTCAAGACAAGAGTGAAACCAAATATTCACGTACACCCCTCAGCTCTCCACCTGTTATTTTCAAAATGAACCTGATCAGTTCTAACTTTTCTAACACCTAATTGTTTTACTTACATGACAGATCATATCATAACAAATATACTTAAACAGGCTCCACCAAACACATGAAAAAAAAAACATAAAAACAAAAAAAAGGGCAATATAGAGAGAGGCAAAAATGAAAATTATGATGATAGTAGGTTTAATGTATGTCCCAAGAATCAAACTCCATTTATTATTACTCTGACACACAGGAGGGTCAAAGTGACAAAGTAATGTTTATCCGAGCAATTTTTGTGTTGAAACAAGCTTAATACGTAAGATTTAGACACATATATAATAAAAAGCATGCAACTACAGCATGTGATATGTTTAACTTTTTTTTTACTTCCTGCATGTGATATCCTTTTTATTGTATGTGTCTAAATCTTATGTGTTAGACTTGTACCTACATAAAAATTGCTTATGTTTATCCTATCCAATAATCGTAACGATCGAATATGTTTTTATAAGTTGATCATGCGGTAGGAAAGTGGCAACGGCGGCCCTAGTAAGTAGTAACCCGGATTAAAAAGGTAACATATTAGGAACGTACTCTAGCCTGCAAAATGCAACTTTTTGTCTGACAGTTCAACCTATGTACTGTAGTTTCATCCACAATTAAACGTCCACTTCGTTGCTCTCACTCCCCTTACATACATTTGCTACAGTGAGGTGAGGATGCAGCCCATGCAAGGTCTTAATTTATTGTGAAAAGTATATTTTTAAAAGAATAAATTTCATATTAGTTAAAAATAAATTTTTAGAAGAATTTATATTTTAATTTAAAAATTAAAATTAAAATTGATTAAAAAATAAAAATTTAATTTATTATCAAAATAAAATTAATTTATAATTAAATTTTTAAATTTTTTAAAAATTAAATTAAAGATTGATATTTTAATTTTAAATAAAAAAATTATAAAAAAATAAATAAATAAGTAACGATTGAATTTTTAGTTGTTAAATAAATAAAATAAAAAATATTTTATTATTAAAACTGATATTTTAATTTTTAAATAAAAAATTACAAAAAATAATAATAAATATATAATAATCATAAATTCAATCGTTAAAAAATAAAAAAATAAAAAATATTTTATTATTAGATATTGATATTTTAATTTTTAAATAAAAAAATATAAAAAAATAACAACTAAATTTTTTATCATTAAAACAATTAAAAAATTTAAAAATAAAAAATTTTAAAGACCAAAATCACAGTCTTTAAATAAAATAATTTATAAAAAAATTAAATATGTAGCGACCAACATTCGGCCGCTAACAAAATGTTTTGATAACAAGAACTCACTCTCTCGCCCTCTCACCCTCTCTCTCTCGCGCTCTCCCTCTGCCTCTCGCCCGATCCCTCTCCATTTCTCACTTTCCATTTCTACTGAGATTTTAGAAATCCATCACTATCTCCATCCAAGCTTATGAACTCTAACCCCCAAATTAGTGAACCCTAACCCCAAATCGTTGCTCCTCGTTTCAGTTGGGAATGTTGCTGCTAGTAGGAGACGAAAACATGCAGTCACAATTGGGAAAGAAAGGAGGGAATCGCTGGTGCGTGCGAAGAGACTTTGTAGGGTGGGCATTGGTGACGGCGTGACGTGAACACCGACAGGAACATTCACAGTCGTTCGGCGCTCCGCTGATTACGGTTGTGTCTCCCCTGCTCCGGTGAGTGATGCATCCTTCTTATTCTTTTTCTTATTTTACCCATTTTCAGTTTCAAAGTTGGTCCATTTGTTATTATCAAGTTTTTTTTTTAATATTTTTATTTTTTTGTTGAATACCCATTTGAATTTGATGATTTATATGTAATAACTTGGACCCCTGATGCTTTGTGGGGGGTTGGAGGCTTTAGAATTTTTGTTGGGTTGAGTTATTGAGCTTAAAAGAATCAAAACCAATGTTTTTAATGCTGAAATGTGTCAAAAAAAAGCGTGGAACTTGGTTGATTTGATTGGTGGTGTTGTGTGTACTAGCGAGCTTGCACATGGGTTTTGCAACTGTGTTGTAATGATGTAGTGATTCTGCTATTTTTGTGGTTGTGCTCAATTTGTTTTTGACATGTTGGAGGAGGAAGACCACATGTTGTACTTTGTGAGCTTTGCTTAATTGCAAATTTGCAATTGTAGCTTATCACTTGTTAGCTAGTTAGCATTTTTTTGAGGAAGCATTGTTCAATGGGAAGTCCTTTTCTTTTGGTTAGGATAGGTGTTTCTGCATTTTTCACCCCTTCAGTGTGGATACCGAAATGGGGAAGCAAAATTAGGTGAAATAAAATGATAGGAAACTTATGTAATATGATTAGAGTTTCACTTGCTATGGATTGACTTGTAGTTTCCCTGTAAATTTCGATTGCTTTCTTGTGTTCTTTTCTAATCATGTGATTACTGATTACACTTAAGTGACAGTGTGTTATGATTTTCCAAAGCATTGATATCCAGTTGATCTGAGTGTGAGCAGCACAGGATTTTGGCGACTAGGTTTGATAAAAAATTTAGCCAATGTTCCCCTTGTCCCACTCCTGCCCTACAAACCAAATTTGTGGCTTGCAGATCAGTTCCTTTATCTCTTAGAATCGGTGAAATTGTGTTTTGAGTTCACTTCTTGTTGTTGTTTTCCCATGCCATTTGTTCGTGTATTGTGGTACTTAAACAAGGCACATAAAATATAGTCTCTTTGCATGGTTTGAATTGATTATATTTTATCCTCCTCACTCTTTGTAATTCTTTCTCTTCATCTTAATAAATTTCTTCTTTTATCAAACAGCAGTCCAATTATGGTATTGGAGCAGTTACTGCAGAATTACATCTTTATCTTGTGTTTAAGTCTTTGTTCACTTGTGGACTGGTATATTAACCTGGCATGGCATACCCATTTCCATTCTGAAGAGCTTTTATGACTTTATTTTGACAAACAAATACTTCGTTCAATGATTTAAACAAAATAATATTGTTTAAAACAGGAACAGGATTGGGTTAAATAAGTTGAGTTCTCTGAATATTTCAGTAGGATAGCTGCAACTTGTTAGTGCAGATTAAGCAATATTGAGTTTATAATCACGTAGGATTGTGAAGTGAGACGTCTGGCTTATCTTAGTGGATGTTGAATCAAATATATTAGAAATACGTTGACTAAATGAAACTCTAGCTTCATTCTAAACAAATTAATGGAGGTACTTGTTCATTGACATAGCTGTCCACCATTACACTTTGAAGTTAAAATGTCATTTTTTTCCCATCAAAACAGAGAGGTTGAAATTCTTCTCTGTATGTAATCTTGAGTGATATTAATCTTTGTCTGTGACTCTATGGTCATATTATGCTTTATCAATCAAAATTACAAGATGAGGCATGAAGTTAGCATTTTGTGACTCTATGATTACGAATTAAATTACTGCTGCACCCGCTGAATTTGAAGTTAAGGATGTGTGATTAATCATTAAGGTTTCCATTCTAGGGACAATCTGCTATGTCAGTTGATGATACATTGAGCCTGCAGGTTCATTATATTTACTTATATCTACTCTTTATTAATCGCCATTTGGTGTTCTTAAGTTTCTTAACTTATCATGTGACTGACTGTTCAGGGAACAACACAAGAAGCTTGATGCCCTTGAGATGGAACTTGCTGCAGCTAGACAAGAGGGTTTTGTTTCAAAGCGCTTGATAGAGAATGAGACTAATGGGACTTACTCTAAGACAAGGGCCTTGGTAGTCATAGGTATGCTTACAAGGTTTGGCTTCCACAAGAATAGAGATGCAATTCATAAGGCATGGATGAGAAGTGGTAATTATATTCTTTGATCATGAGAATAGGCTGACTAATGACTTCCTAGTTCTTGTATGTTTAACTAATTTATGGATTTTATTTTGTTCATATGCTTACAAACTTTCTACTTTATTATAACTAAGCAAAATTTACAGGATACATATTTTCTAGGAATATGGCATTCACTTTTCTATTAAAGTCAAATTTTCTAGTTCTGAATTTGGAAATTTGAGCATCCAGAGAACATTTTTCAGGTTAGAATTCAATAATGCCCCTGACCATGCAAAAGTTAATCTACCAAGTTGATAAAATTTAGAATATGAGAGAATTTCACCACTGAGCAGAAAAGCCTGTGTTTCAATCACTGTTGTATTTTTATAAATAGTTATTGCACTGAGCATTCCATTCTTTATGATTCAATTTCCAATGGTCAGAATCACATTTTGTATTAAAATATAGAGAAGCCCGAATAGTGATCTATATTTGAGTTGACACCAATCTTTAGTCAACATCTATTCTTACATGAAAGTTGTTCTCTGTATGTTGTTTTTAGACATTAGTTTAAATAAGCAGGTATATCTATGGGGTTAAAAGTAATAGGTTGGCAGCTATAGTTGCTTAATTTGCTTGGTGCTCATAACGTCTTTTTGTATGTTGTGGCTTCCTGTGGGTGGAGAATAAGGTTCAAGATCATAAGCTAATTAGCTCACCACCTTCAACACTTATGTTGACAGGATGATCATGTGGAAGCAAATGAGGAGCTCCCAAAGAAGGCTAAATTGTTCTTTGCTCATGCCGCAGATAAATGGGATGCTGAGTTTTATGCTAAAGTCAACGATGATGTTTATGTAAATATTGGTTAGTTTTTCTTTGACTGGATGAAGTGATAATTGTTCTAATGCAATTTACCTAATATTTTAGGTCAAGATCTGCAAATCTTCGGAGTATTTCACTGTGGTTATTGTAATATGCTCATTTTATCTCTTCATTAGAGAACTCCGTTGGTACATATGGGATATGACCATGAGTTTCTTGTCAGCATATAGAATGAAGTGGTGCTTAATAACCTTTTATTGAATTATGGATAATTTTACCATGTTTTTTTATCCTATTCTTCTATAATTTAATGCTGAAAGAATCTCATCCTGGAAAATGCACACTAACAACATCCTTAAGCCACAAAAAGTACCTAAGTTCTAATAAAACTATAAAAGCACCACCAAGAATGTGGGAATTTTTTTTATTTTAAAAAAGGGAGCAAAAAGAAAGTTACATCAACTAATAACTGCCTCTTATAACACTGAATTGATCCTTATATATTCTCATCTTCGAAGAAATAAAAGTTAACATTCTTCCTTTTGATCATATGGTTTTGTTACAATTGTCTCATATGTTGTGGTACATGATTAGTCTCTTCAATAGCTTGGTATTTGTTGAAATCGAATTATAGTTATTTTTATTTAGTTTTTCTGTTGTACACTTGTAGGTTTTTGACTAGAGGAGGTGTGATGATTTTAGCAACTTGGTTGAGTAAAGCAGCTATTGAAGAGCAAACAAGTGTCCTCCTTCTTATCTTGAAGGTAAATCTGGATCCAATGGTTAATATACAATGTTTACATTGTTTTAATTCACACATAACTAAATAAAACTTTTTGCATAACTGGCTTGCAGGTTCTTTGTCATTTGCCTCTATGACAAATGAATCTAAAATTTTCTTTATTTGATAACTGCCATCTTTTATCAGAATGCCAAATAATAGATAAGATATGTGTTAGTTTTAGTCTTTGAGCTATAGAAGTCATGTTCAGGTTCATTTATGTAAACACTTTAACCATTTCAACATTTTGTTTGATGCATGTAAGTAGTATTTTGGAGGGTAGCTATTCGATATCACGTAACCCAATAATTGTATTGACTTGATAAGCTTTGTGAATTATAATCTCACTGATTTGAGGATCAGACATATCGAACAGGGCAAGGGTTTTGTTATCAAAGTGGAGTAAATTATTAGCAAGAACTAAGCAATAAAGAAACTCAATGGTGTTAAACCTTCTGGTGATGGTCAAAAAGAGATGATGCTTTCTCAGAGGCAAGCCAAACACTTTATCTCTTTTCGATGCAAAATTTGTTGGATCTCTTGTATCAATTATTATGATTTTTGATCAAATTATGGGATCTGAATCATGGCATTCAAATATTGATGTTCCGCGTGACGCAAAATGTGGATTCAGCAATATATCCCTGTAAAAGACATTTTAAACAAGCCAAGCCCCCTGACAACTCACTACCATTGACAAACTTATGTACCATCAACTCAAGCAACAATATATCTGTGCACACTACCCAAACTTAGGTACATTCCAATTGATGTAGTCGATGAACTTTCAACTTTCTCAAATATTTTCCGTGACTGATGGAGCCGAAGAAGAGGGGGTGGACGAGGACAAGGGCGAGGAGGAGTTTTTATGATTAGAGTGTAATTTGTGTTGTGTTTAATTTTCTTATATTTGAAATGTTGTAGTAATGAGATATTGTAGATAATATTTAGTTTAGTTTGAATGACTTGATGTTTAAATGATATATTCTAAAGATTGAATTAGTTTAGTTTACGTTATTTTTTATTTATGTGTTTGGTTATATATGATATTGTTAATTGTTGTTTATTAGGTGTTTTAAAAATTTAGATGTTAATAAATTTAAAAATAATTACAAATTCATATCACAAATTAGAGACTGAATTAGGGATCGAAAATATATCCATTGATTATGTGAAGTCAGAAGTGCACTTGGCCGATCCTCTGACTAAACCTTTGGGAAGGAACTTAATATATACCACATCGAGGGGAATGGGACTTAAGCCAATTTGAAACTAACAGTGATGGTAATCTAACTTTTATTAGTGGAGATCGCATGAAAAAGTTCATATGGGTAATAATAAGTCACTTGTTAGTACTGTTAGCACTTTGTTTGTTCTTTCCTATGGTGTGAGAAGCATGAGAAGTGCTAGATTGTATTTATTGTGAGGATAAGTTAAATGTTTTTAATGAATTTCATATCCCTTATAGGTGGTGTATAAAGTGCAGTATACACTTGATGAAATCGCCTATATGAGTGTGGAGTGGGGCCGCTCCTATGAGATAATGGCATAGTCTCTAGAACACTCATGAACAACCAGGCATGCACATGGCCGAAAAGTGCAAAACGGCGTTAACACAAGAGATAAGTGATGGTGTAAATGTGATCAAATGAGACTCTAATTTACACGAAAAATATTTTGGTTCATAGAAGTTTAAACTTCATTAATTACATTGTAAGTTAAAGTCCTATTTATTTAAGTCTGGTTCATAGTCCAGAAGACACCATATTCGAAACGTTTGCATTGATGATGTAATCCAGATTCTGTTTTTATTTATTTTAATATTCTTTTGAAATATGTGAGGGATTATTGTGAAAAATGTATTTTCAAAAGAATAAGTCATACATTGGTTAGAAGTAAGTCTTTCAAAGAATTTATATTTCAACTTATGTTTTGGGCTTTGTAAGAAACAAATAAGGTGGTCGGCTCGCGCACACAAAAATGGGCTGAAAAACTCATGGTTAGTGCAAATCATCGATTTGCCCTCCCTACGCGTGATATCTTGAGGCCTGGATTTTTTTGTCAAATATTTAATTAATTTTGAGCTTACTAAGAAAATGAAATTTTTGAAAAAGTCAAAACTGACTTGGTCGTATTTGACTTGGTCTTCTCAAACGGACAGATTTGGTTTTAATGAGCAAATTAGTTTTAACAGACAAATCCGTTTTGCAACAGTCATATTTCCAACGTTATTATTCCAATAGTCATATTTTTAACAAACTTAACGTTGCTTTCTATTTCTAAACGTCTTTTTTTTTTCTTCTATAAATACTGTTCACTTATGTTGTTTTATATACTGTTTTTCTGCTTCTACACTTATATACTATCTTCTCCTTCTACGTCTGGGTTACTTACTATTACAAAATTTCTTGTAGTTTTTGAATTCCTGTCAAATAGGAAGAGTCTGCTGTACCCTGAGAGATTTTCATTTATACCGAAATAATCCTTGAGGGCAGTGCTTAGCACGCTACAGATTTTACGGTTTTACTGTTTTATTTCAGGTCACGTTTGACAACATAATTTTCATTCACTTTGAATAGTACCACAGCTACTTACTGCCAAGGCCATCGGTATTCCATCTGTCTCAGTGTGTGTAGTGAGTAGTACACTAGTGAGTGTGAGTGTGTCCCAAAAATTAAATTCATTAAGAAGAGAAATTAAGTATCAATGGGGAGATCTCCTTGCTGTGAGAAAGTGGGGTTGAAGAAAGGAAGATGGACTGCTGAAGAGGGTAAGATCTTGACCGACTACATCCAAGAACACGGTGAGGGATCATGGAGGTCCTTGCCCAAGAATGCAGGTACATACATATACACACACAACAGATGGTGTATTGTGTGTATAATTTAATGATTTTCATGATATGTTTGTGTTCATTCATTTGTTTGATAAAATATATACATATGAAGGCTTGTTAAGATGTGGGAAGAGTTGCAGACTGAGATGGATCTACTACTTGAGATCAGACGTGAAGAGAGGCAACATCACTCCTCAAGAAGAAGAGATCATTGTCAAGTTGCATGCTGTTCTCAGTAATAGGTGCGGCTCTGCCCTTCTAAAACAAATGCCTTTTAATTATCTATATCTATAGTGGAGTATATATTTTCCAATTACTGTTGCTGACTTGCTGTTCAAACATTGAATTGATCGATCTTCACTCATTCAATTAATAGATACTCATACTTATTTGAATGTCCTGTTTGGTGATTGATCATAACAGTAAATAGGGTCTTCTATATATATTCTCTAGTCATCTGCATAAGATTCAATTCTTCAAAACCTTTTTTAACTTGACGTTTTAGAACTGTTTATAAATGGTTTGAATGAACAGAAGGAATTAACAGCAACGATTCATGGAACCGTTTCACCTCCGAGACAAAACATTAAAAATAAAAAAATTCTCTTTTTTCAACGTTAAATCTACGAGGCTAGTTGGCTCCTACGATCCTTCTTTCTCAGTTCTCACCAACCATAAGAAAATATCAACAAAGAGAAATAAGTTTTTAAAAATATAACGAAAATAAGATAAAATTTGCCCCCAATATTATAAATGAAAGTATTTTTTTTAGAATAAGATATTTTTTTAATTATACTCTTTTTCTCTTTGAGAATAGGAAATTTGTTTCTCTTTTTTCAATTGATACATTTCTTTTATCTTCTAAATTCTCCTTTTAAGTTTATTATCTCTATTCACTTAAATCTTTTATATTTCTTCTTTTTATTAGTTACAAATCAAATTTTTTTAATAAATTCTTAAATCTACTAAATAAATTATCTATCAATTTCTTATATAACTGCTTAATCAAATTTCAAATTTTTATGTATAAATCTTAAATTCAAATATATTTTATTTTTTTAAAAAAATATTTTTTTATCTAAATATTATACACTTTTTTAATTTAAAATTTTATTTAAATTAAAAAAATCTGTACAATGCACGGATATATACTAATATATAAATAAAAGCAAAAAGTGAGCAACCCTTTTACCTAGAGTTCCCACACTACCAAGTTTAACTGTATTTGGTTTGTTGTTGGAGCATCTTAAAAGCATGTTTAGAGTATTGAAAGATATATTAAAATGTTTGGTAAAATTTTTTGTTGACAAAATTCAATTAGTTTCAATGAAAAATTGCCTTAAATTTCAATTGGAGTGAAAGTTTTAAATTTTTACTTTTTCGTTAGGCAAAATTCCATTGGAGATATTTTTTCTTTTAATATTGCTTCAAAAGTAATTTCAATCTTTTATTCAAATAACATTCATTTTGTCAAATTCACTTTTGATATAAAAGTTTTTAAACATAAATCATGTTATTCCAAACTCACTTTCAATCAAACTTAAGTTTTCAAAATCAAGTTGACTCAAATTTAAGTTTACAAACTATAATCCAAACATATACTGAGTCTCTTGCTTTTAGTCTGAATAATTTGTTTTTTTTCTAATATTGTTTTCAAATTTTTAAGGAAAAATATTGATTTGAGAAAAATTGATGCCCTGATATTTCTTGTTTTCAGCCGCAACAAACTAACTCTTAATTGTTGTAATTTACCTAAAATTTTATTGATCAGTTGTAATCTATTTTCTCAATTCTTTGATCGATAGTTATGAACTCTGCAATTTACTTTCTAGTGTTTGCCCACATACTTTAAAAGATTTAAGTTTAAAACATACCAATACAGCACATCTCCATTAAGAATAAACAATATCACCTAAGTGATACAAAAAATAAATTAAAAGAGGCGTGGAAAGAAAATTCTGTAATTGAAAAATCCAATTAACTTACCCAAAAAAGGCAATTTCGTAACATGACAGGCAAGCAACTGATTGTGAGACAAGCGAAAGAAATTGCTATACATAGCTATTCAGAAACACCAGCTTTAGTGAAAAGTATGGCCCAGTGATAGTGTTACGGAATGTTTGAATGGACGGTATGGGAGAAATGAAAATAAAGACTTATTTTTTTAATTTAAAAAATTATAAAATATTTATAAAAAAAAAAAAATAATGATTAAAAAATTATATAATCATATTTTATTTTATTTATTTATTTTTTAAAAATTAAATATAAAAATTATTTACTTAAAATAAAAAATAAATTCTCCCTTTCATTTTTTTACAAAACCTCACCTCATAAACATAACTTTAATTTTTTTTGTACAAAGTACGGGGTGCACTTGCAGGGATGCTGAAACCCATCCCTCAAAACAAAATCCAAAACTCTTTCTGCATATATTAAACTTCCATAATATACAAATACATTCCTTCATAACATATCGTCATAAAATCAAAGTGGGGGTACTTGTCACAAAATAGCTGGTCCCAGAATGCCATTTAGATTTAGAGTTTGGAACTCCGTAAAATGTATGCCTATAATAATAATAATAATAATAATAATAATAATAATAATAATAATAATAATAATAATAATAATACGAGCTGAGATGGGCTTATTCACTGGCATTTGGTTCTTCAGGTTTTTGACCAATGTGTTTTAGTGATAAAATTATTTATCAAATTATTATTATTTTTAAATTATTTATTAAAATATTTTATTTTGATCACATTAGAATTTTTTTATTGTTTTTCATTCTACGTAAGATGCGCTAGAGGAGATAGAGCATCCAACTAGGATACGCCAACATGCTTGGCATGTCCTAGTTGGATGCACCAGTCATGTTGGTATCTCTCATGTGAAAAAAAAATAAAAAAAATACTACGCGGCATGTGCAGGATGACGTATTCATGTAAAAAATGCCTTGTAAGATGGCATATCTATGCCACACAAAAAAAAATTAAAAAAATGTCACGTTTGGTGTGTTTATAGGGTACTTAACTCATTTTACGTAGATCTCACATTACTCCTAAAAGTACATACATTTCACATGGCTATTTGAGAGTGTACCATAACCTTGGAAGACATCAATATTTATAAGCCAAGTGTTTGTTTCTGATCCTAAAGTAGTCGATGTGAGACTTTGGTATTAACAAGGCAAAACAACTAAGTAAGAAAGTAAGACAACAATGTATTTTTATTCGATGTGGGACTTTGGTAAATGAAACAAACATCTTATTTACACACCTAAAACCATTTTTTTACTTTCTTAGTTAATGAATGTTAAACACAATTAATTATAAAAATATTAA
The DNA here is from genome assembly GCA_029884605.1 of Ormosia emarginata. NCBI lineage: Eukaryota > Viridiplantae > Streptophyta > Magnoliopsida > Fabales > Fabaceae > Ormosia > Ormosia emarginata. The sequence continues at coordinate 516,185 of JAQQTP010000076.1, read as the reverse complement.
ATATAGAGGTAAGTTTCATATGCAAATCAAGTTCATATAATTCATATGTGTACCATAGCAACATTTTCAATTGGTTATGCCCAACTGACTATAGAGTACAAGCAAAATTGTCCTCAACAACTAACTCACTTGACCATTAGTCACGCATACCAATATCATGCCCTTCATGCTTTCATGTAAATTAAGGTTCTCATGAATTCATGCTATAAAAGAAAAAATGAGTTAATTGGTTAAGAGTTAGTTGGGACAGGTCAACTCGACAAATGATGGGCTTGCTACAAGCTTACTTAGCCAGACCCTTTACAGGATAATATGTAACCCAACTTGATAAGTACAGTTCTTTGTTGGGCTAGCTAATTTTTTTTTAAATGACTATAAAATTTTAACCCGACCTAAAGATATTATCTGTTCAAATGAGTCAACTCAATGAAGTAAATCAAAATTGACAACCATACAATAATAATAAGAGATTACACATATACAAACAAAATATTTAGATTTATATCTAAAGTCTAGTCCACGGAAAGAAAAAATCTAAAGTCTAAACTATGTACATCGTTCAAAAGAATAATTGAGTTCTTCCTTGGGACATGCATCTTTGGATGAATAACTGTCAAAGTATGCGACTTCAAAAGAATATTTGACAATATTTTCCCCACGTGCTCAAAACTAATTCAAATAAGTTAACACTTCAAAGGAATACTCAGTTATCAACTTTTGGATAATCTACTTTAGAAGTCTTAAATTTAATTGAATTAAGAATAAATGGCTAGAATGTAGGAGATAGGCTACTTCGTAATTCATACCATTTACAAACCAATAACTTGTACATTTACCATATATATGGCCATTTCTAATATACACCCTCTTTTAGAGGGTGTATGGTGCACCATCAAATTTAAGCCATTGATTTAGTCATAAAATAAATCAATGGCTTAGATTAATTCCAAGAAACCTGTTGAGCAGGTTTCCTTTCTTTCAGGTTTTCCGGCGACAATTCGCGTCGGTCCGGCGGCCGTCCGGCGGCGATTTCCGGCGGAGGTCCGGCAGCGATTTCCGGTAGTGTTCCGGTGAGGTCCAACGACGATTTCCGGCGGCGGTCCGACGTGGCGGTCCGGCCGCGTTTTCCGGCAGGCTTTTCCAGCGACGGTCCGACGTGGCGGGGCGTTTTCGGTGGTGGTGGCCGGCGACACGCCTACTCAAAAAAAAAAACACCCTAAAAAATAATCTAAAAAAAAAAACTTAAAAAAAAACTTGTAAAAAAAAAAAACTGTTTTCGGTGCATGGTGCACAAACTTGGCAGGGGTGCATAATAGCACCCGCCCCATATATATTATCAATCATGTATATTAAAATAACATTTTTTTCCTTACATGACTAATCAATAAAATCAAAGCTAAGTGATGTTTAATTATGTAGTGTATGGATCTCACAAATCAATTTGATCTAAGACTAATGAAAGAAATGCCAACTCAATAGATTTGGATTCATGGGTAAGCCCAATTAATCCGCCTTTTATACTAATCTAACAATAAAAATTAATTACTAATTACTTACACAACCGGTTAAATTTTTACAATTACAATAAATTATCTAAGTAATAAATCTTTAGAACTTTAACCACACAATTCGGTATGAGTAACTAAGAAAGTAAAAAAATAATTTTAGGTGTGTAAATAAGATGTTTGTTTCATTTACCAAAGTCTCACATCGAATAAAAGTACATTGTTACATTACTTAATTGCTTGGCCTTGTTAATACTAAAGTCCCACATCGACTACTTTCGGATCAGAAGCAAACAGTTGACCTATAAATATTGATGTCTTCCAAGGTTATGGTGCACTCTCAAATAGACATGTGAAATGTATGTGCCTTTGTGAAGAGTGCGAGATCCACGTGAAATGAGTTAAGTGCCCTAGCACACCCAACGTGGCATTTTTTTTAATTTTTTTTGTCCACGTGGCGTGGATATGCTGTCCTACATGGCATTTTTTACATGAATACGTCATCTTGCACATGTCACGTAATATTTTTTTTTTATTTTTTTTTCACATGGGAGACGCCAACATGGTTGGCGCATCCAACTAGGATATACCAACACGCATAGCGCATCCCACGTGGATACGCCATCGTTTGTGGCGTATCCTAGTCGGATGCGCCAACTGTGTTGGCGTATCCTAGTCGGATGCGTCAACTGTGTTGGCGTATCCACGTGGGATACTCCAAGCGTGTTGCCGTATCCTAGTTGGATGCGCCATCTCTTTTGGCGCATCCTACTTGGAACGAAAAACAATTAAAATATCCAACGTGGTCAAAATAGGGGCATTTTGATAAATAGTTTGAAAATGATGGCAATTTGATAAATAATTTTACCATTGAGGGCACATTGGTCAAAAACCCTTGGTTCTTCAATACAATAGTGGTACTTGTACCCAATTCCAAACCATAATTCAAATTACTTAACCATAATTCAAAAACCAAAGGAATTTATATTTTTAGTGATTTTTATTTTATTTGTGAATTTTAAAAATTGTTGTTTGGTTGTTATAGGTGGTCTGTAATAGCAAGGCATTTACCAGGACGGATAGATAATGAGATAAAGAACTACTGGAACTCTCATTTGAGGAGATAGATTTACTGCTTCATGAAAGCTTTAAATGAGTCCCTGCCTCCCATTGACATGGCTGCTACATGCAACTCCAAGAGAAGAGGGGGTTGACCACCCATGTAAGACGACAATAGGAACATGGCCTTCAGCCAAAATAAGTCCTTAGAAGGGAACACAAGCAGGGAGGTGCTTCCACCAATGCCTAAAAGAAAAACAATAACTTCACAAAGTTTTATTAATGCTGGAGACGACATAAAAGGCATTGGTTTGGACGTCTATTATGAGATGAGGGACAACACAATAGCCTCATGCAACAGCATAAATGGAGAAATTGATGTCACTTTTAGACTCTCATACTCAATTTATAGTAAAATTAGAGATTTAAATTAGACAACTAGACATTACTATATGAAATAGAAAGGAAAGTAAACTTCTAAGTCATCTTATAGAGACCGAGAGGTCAAACTCATAAATAAGTTAAGGCTCTAATGATTCTTAGGAATGAAAAAAAAAGGTGAAAATGGGGTGAATGAAGAGAGAGTGCATAGTGATGAGGATAAGGATAATCATAAAGAGTGTGTTTGGAATGTAAAAAAATAAGAAATGATTTAATTTGTAAATCAAATCTAATTAAATCTTGTGTTTAGAATGTTAAAAAATAGAAAATAATTTGATTTCTAAAATCTCATAGATTTTATTCTTTTTGTTTTAGAAATTCCATTAAATTTAATAGGATTTGTTAGAATTTGATTTGATTTGAAATAAATAGACTATTTTATTCTTAGTAACTACCTCTCACAAGGGTTAAAATGTAAAATAATAAAATCAAATTAAACCAATTATCTTTTTAATGAATTCCAAATACAAAATTTAATTTCTAAATCAATTCAACTCCTATTTTTTTTTTAAGTTTCAAGCACAAAATTTGATTTCTATATCAAATCAAATCAAATAATTTCTTATTTTTATTCATTCCAAACACAACCAAAGAAAATATAGAAGAAACTAAATCTCCTTCTTCTAATGTGACTAATTCTTTGACTTCGATTCCATATGAGCCTAAGGTTCCTTACCCTCAAGCCTTAGAAACACCTTCACATTTTAAGAAAGATAAACAGATGGAGGATATTCTTGAAACCTTTAAGCAAGTAAAGATCAATCTTCCTCTTTTGGATGTTATTCAACAGATTCCTTCTTATGCCAAGTTCCTTAGCGACATATGCACATTTAAAAGAAAATCTAAAGTACATATGTCTAAGAAGGTTCGCTTAAGTGAACAGATAAATTTATTTTTGCATTTTAACACACTACCTAAGTTGAAAGATCCTGATGTTCCTACTATTTCTTGTTATATTAGTGATTATACGATTGATAAAACACTCTTGGGTGTAGTTTCAAATGTTAATCTAATATCATATTCTGTTTATGAAGAGTTAGACTTGGGTGAGTTACAGCCATCAAATTATTATATGCAATTAATTGATAAGTCAGTTAGGATCCCTAGAGAAAGAGTTAATGATTTTTTAGTGAAAATTGATAAGAAATTCTTTCATGTGGATTTCATAGTGTTTGTTATGGAACCTTCTGTTAGACCATTTGTGTACCGCAAGTGCATGTGTCGTTCAAGTAATACAGATACAGAGTAAAAGTTCGTTCCCACGAGGACAAGGTTTCCATTACTAAGTAGCAACCAATAACTCAGCTAAATTCTAGTCAAGGACATATAAAATAAAGAAAAGCAATTAATCTAAATCTAAACTACCAAAGCAATAACATATAGGTTTGGAAATCTAGGGAATCCTTCTTCACTTCCTACTTCATACTAATGATATGCAATCCTTACAAGTAACATCAATGCTTAGTTAGTTTAGCTTGAGAATCTATTTAGTCAAAAGCCTATGTCAGGTCGATCAACCCCGGTGTCATTTACCTAATCCACTATGGTTCTTATGGTTGCACGAGGACTAGTGTAAACTCCACTAATGAACGATCTATTCTCAAACACACGCTAATACATGGCTAAAAGGTATATTTCTATCCAGGTTAGCGAATCAACTCATCCAAGCCAATTGAACTCGTCAAACATGCATCAACCATACCATGTCCATCTCCACAAATCCCTATGTCTAGTTCATTTGCATCAATTAAGATCATGCAATTGTTGATCAAACAGAAGCAAACATTAAGCATAGGTATTAAACATCAATAGAAACTCAAAAGATAACATAAACATCAATAATCATATAAAGATTCAAAGTATTTCTAAATACGACTTTTAATCCATTGAACACAAATTTACAGAGCAAAACGATGCTCAAAAGATAGAGGAGAAGAAGAAAACTCAGGGAGAAGAGGAAGGATGCCATTGATGAGATCATGAAGCTTGAATCCTTTCCTTAAGGAAGAGAACCTCCACCTAGCCTCCTATCCAATCAAAAATGAAGCACAAAGTCGTAACTCCTCTAAAACCTAAAACTATCTACGGAGCTCTCCAAACTCCATTTACAAAATCTAATAAAATCTATTTATAGACTCAGCAAAACAGAGGCACACCGCGGTATTGATTTGCCCACGCCGCGGCGCGTATCAAGTTAGGTCAGGGACGCCGCGGCATTGACATTCCCACGCCGCGGCGTTAAATATTTCGTAGCCTCTGACTTTGGATGCAGGGGATCTCCACGCCGTGGCATTGAACAGTACACATCGCGGCATTGTCTGCTGAAATGCTGATTTTGCTTTCTCTTCCAATTTCAGCTCAATTGCTCCACATATCATCTTGTTTGGAGCCCTTCCTATGATAGAGAAAACACCAAATCAGTAACACATATAAATTCACTTAATCACATATCAAATATGCACAAATTGCTCAAATACATACTGGAAAGGTATCAGAATTAGATATAACAAATATAAGCATAAAATCTTCCAAATATGCATGAATACAAGGACTTAAGTAATCAATAAAACACAGATATGGGGCATAAATAACTACACTTTGTGTAGTTATCACCTTCTCACACATAAAAAAAAAAAAGAAGGAAATTCCTATCATTTTGGGGAGACATTTTTTAGTCACTGCTGATGCTAATATTAGTTGTAGGTTTAGGATAATAGATATTTCAGTTATGAACATGAGAATTAAACTTAATATCTTCAAGCCTACTGGCCAACCTGCTCTAGAAGATGAATCTGAATGTGCCTTTATGGATGTGATTGATGAGAGTTAAAAAAATTATGCCTCCTATTTTGTCTAAGAATCCTTTAGAGAGTATACATTCATGTAGTGATTTAGAGGCTTTTTACTTGAGAAGTGATGTAGTTGAGGTTAATGAAATCTTTGATTGTTCTCCATCTCTTGAAACTACTCAATGGGTAGTGAGGTATAAACATTTACCTTCTTGAATTGATTTGGATTTAATAGCTCTAGTTGTAGGTAAAATTTTCTTTTACTCTTTAGATAATTTTATTTTATGGTTTGAGTTAGCTTAAGTGCTTTTCAGAGTTTGAAGTCTATGTATAAGGATGTAAATAATATTAGCCAATAAAAAAATTAAAAAAGTAAAAATACAAACAAAAATAGTTTGCTTGTTTGTTTATTTTCTTTTCTTTTCTTTCCTTTTTGTTATTTCTTTTCATTGCTAACAATTATCAAGGTGTAATTATCCTCTCTTTTTTTTCTTCCCTTATAATTGTTAAGCATTTCAGATATATGACTATTACCCATTACTCTTTATTCTTTTTGTTCCAACAATTATTTTGATACATATTGGTGATTATTTCTTACCTTGTGTTTGGATGTTTTTTCATTAACGGAATGAAACGTAATAGGTGGGGATGGATCGGAAAGGAAAAGAAATGAATGGAACATAGTTCCCCCCTCTTTGTTTGGAAGATTCATTAACGGAACGGAACAGAACATGTATTCCCCCCATTCCACCTCAATTTTGGGGAGAACAAAAATTGGGCATTTGAGGGGAAGAGAGGGGGAATGATTCCCCCTGTGTTCCGTTCCTATGAATTTTAAAACTCCCAAACACACAAAATTATTTCCATTCCCTTCATTTTCTTTCCGTTCTCCTCTTTACCTGTCATCCAAACATAATGTTAAGTATAAATTTAAGTTGAAACATTGAGCATAATGTTTGGTTTTTATTGGGGGTAGGCATTACTTGAGTATTCAATCATATTATTATTATGTCACTTTCGTGTGAATTTTTTTTCCTGTCATCTTACTTAAATTGCTTCAAATATTCACATAGTTACTTATGCATATCTCATTGTTAAGAAATTAAAAAAATTAGAAAACTTGATGAGAATATATAGATACAATTTTTACTTAGTGAGTTTTGAGTCATTCTTTTTTATTGTGAGAGTATTTTCTTCGTCTTCCAATATTTTTTGTTAATGCTCATAATTTTATTTTCCTCACTAGATCGTTTCATTATTATTATTTTTGGTTAAAGAGAAGTTTTATATTATACTTGCATTTAACTTGATGCCGTGGAAATTGATTGAATTATGTATTTTCTTAAGAGATGATATTAAGCCATGTTTCTTATGTTGAGCCTTGAAATAATACTTTTTTTTCACATTTTACCGCTAGTTACCCATTTGAATTTGTTTTATTAAGTTTTTCTTTCTTAATCATTTTTTAAAGTGTTTCAGGAAAGAAGTACTGTGATTGCAATATGAGGTGATATGAGGAATGTTATTATAAAAAAAAGAAGTGAAAATGAAAAAAAAAATTAAAAAAGTCAAAAAGAAATTTGAAAAACTTAAGAAAAAGTGTGAAGAAAAAAAAATGTTGGTATTGAGGATTAGCCAAATGAATTGATTTAAAGAAGGAGAAAGAGATGTTGAAAGTGCAGAAGTGAGTTTTAAAATATTTTTTGAACACTTTTGATTTTCATTGTTACCCTTTAACCTTTATATTTTCCTTTTACCCGCATTACAAGTTTAATAAAATTTTATTTGATCTTAAGGTTCTTTCAATGTACATGACTAATTTAAAGGCGTGATGTAAAATCTTTTCTTGACATCCTTCCATGAAACAATATTTGTTTTGTTTTCTCAGTGTCCTTTCATTTATTTTATATGTGAGATATTATTTTTGATTTATGTCAACTATTCTTCTTACATATACTTTATATAGATGATATCATATTTCTGAATGATTTTCATTATTGAGAGTAACACTTGTGAGGATTGCATGTGGTTGAAATGTGTTTTCTAATTGGGACTCTAGTTATGATATTTGGAGATATTGAATATATGTCATAGTAGTTATATTATTCACACACTTTGAGTTTAATGATGATATAATTTTTGTGGCAATTGCGGTGTTCAAATGCATGATTAATATTCTTGAGTTGAGATAAAATTTGATTGAATTGATTGAAGATATGATTTACTTTGAGTTTTGTTTTAACTCATTGTCATTGATAGGGACTAGTAATAAGCTGATTAGGGTTGTGATAATAACTTATTTTTTATATATTTTTCTTATAAAAATAAACATTATTATATCTCAATATATTTAATTTTATTTATTTTGTGAAATTATCATTTGTTTATTTGATAAAATCTAATTAATTATTGTGACAATTGTAAGAAATTTGTTACAAATTCATATTCAACTTGTATTTTTTGACCTCGCTAGTGTATTTGGATTATATATTGGGTTATAGATATCATATCGACGCGATTCTTACAACATTGAAAAGCTAATATAAAATGTAACAATTCTTCTATTGACCTCGAAGGTTAATTTTGTCACTTGAATAACGAGAAAAATAAAAAGATAAAAAGTTAAAAATCTGGCAGCCTTCAATAAAATGAAATTAAGTTTTTTAAAATTGATTTTCTAAATCCAATCAATATTTTTTTTTATTATTTGGAGACCAATTAAGGAGATTGAGCTTCTTAAATTCAATCAATATCTTTTTATTATTTGAGAATTAATTAAGGAGATTTTGTACAAGATATACATTTATTAGATAAAATCTCTTATTAATAGATAAAGAGAAGATAGGGTAATGATCAGAGAAAGACGTGTCTACAGCATGAAGCATAAGAATAAGGAGAACGACACATAGCAAATTATCACCATGCAATTCCTATATAAATAATTTAGTTAAGATTTATTTTTCTCACTCTCATAATAAGTTACTTTTCTCACTTAGTATTCTCCTTTATTAATAATACCATTTTTATTAATTAATGATGTAAGTTATGCAAATGTTTATTTTGTGATTGTCTTTGAATTTATTTTTCTTGATTAAATACAGTTACATTATAATTTTTATGAAGTCAATGTTAAAGAGTCTGTATAAATAAATCAATATCACTGCAGCATCTAATTAGTATTATTATTATAATAAGGGCATTTGGTTGAAGAGTGTTTTTTTAGGTTTCTATGGAATTTTAGAATTGTTTGAAATTATTAAAAGATAAATTTGATGTTAAAAATATGGTTTAATTCGATTATTATATTTGAGAATATTTATAAAAGGAATATATGATTTGATCAATTTCAGTATTTAAAACTCGTCAAATATGAATTGGATTCATTTTTATTAATCATTTTATTTTATTACCTTCACTTGAGTTGGTGAAATAACTAAATTAATAAATATAAATAATCAATGCATATGAATAAAATTAAAATCAAGTTAAGTCAAATTTACTAAATTTTATCATATTTTAATGAATTACTATAACACAACTAAAATTATAAAGATTTTAAAAATAAAATTAAGTGAGTATATCAAATGAGAAAATTGGTTTATTTGTGAGAATGTAAGAAGAACAAATCAAATCTTGACAGTTGAATTTATAATATTTGTCAAATGTTTAACATTAAAATTTACTTAAATGTATCATTTAAAAAAGTAACATGATTTTATGTTTAAATTTTGATCATTCATATGATCTTTATAATTAACATTTATTTTTCTCACTCTCACAATAATATACTATTTTCACTTGGTATGTTTTCATTAAGTTAATTATTTTAGAACTTTTCAAGAAAAAAATTATTTATAAATAAAAAAAGTTAATATTTTTTATGGTTTGAAACATATTCATAATATTTTGGCTAATAATAACCATAATTGTTAAACTCGACTTGGTCATTGACTTGACTTAGGTACTTAATTAATGTGTCACTGATTTAACTAATGAATCGTATAAAATATTATATAAATGTTTAATATAAAAAAAATTACATAGAATCCACGTACATACAAAAATTTAGGCTTGGACCAACTTTAATACCATGTGTGAAAAAGGGAGGCTTTGGGGGGGGGGGGGGGGGGGAAGGGATCAGATGGCTACCCAACTCTTTTTTACCTATATAGGCTTTTGTACATTATCCATACATATGAGCCCAAACCCCGTGACCCATCTATTTTTTCTCTGTAAAAAACCCTGACCCTTTTATTTAGTAATAAAAAATAAACCCGAGGTGCACTTTCTAACTCGTCTCTTCTTCCAAGCGCGGCGCTGCACACATCTTCTTCCAAGCACAAGCACAGAGAGAGAGAGAGAGAGAGAGAGAGGTGATGCAGTCAAGCAGGTCTTGTTGCTTAGCCTAGTTTTTCTGCTCTTGTTTGTTGGCGTCGCGGTGGAGCAGCAGTGTGGTAGGAGCACTGCAGGATTTGGAGGGCAGTTGGGGCCGGCAGAGGCGCGAATGGGACAACGACAGTGCTGCGTTTCTTCTTCGTTCTCAGGCACAGCTGACGACAGATCAAGTTGGCCGAGTCAGATAATCCAAGCCGAGTCACCGATTCTTACAAAACCCGGTCGAGTCACCCGGTTCACCTCGAATCATATATATGACCAGGCTTTTTGACCAAAGTGTCATTTCTTGCAAAACAAATTATCAAAATGTCATTTTTTTCGAATTAATTATCAAAATGTCACCGTTTTGGCCACGGTGACGACATTTTTTTTTTTATCGCCACGCGTGGATACGTTCACGCTGTGGCGATCTGCCACACGCTGATGGCGTATCTACGCCACGCGACAAAAAATTAAAAAATACTACGCGTTGGGTGTCTTTCTTCTGACACTTAACCCATTTTACGTGGATCTCGCACTCTCCCAAAGCCAGACACACATTTCACGCCTATTCGAGAAATGCGATCATAACTCGGAAGACATCAATATTTACTGGTAATCCTAAAGTATCGATGTGAGATTTAGTATTAGCAGTTAAGGCAACAACGTTTTATTCGACGCGATTTTGGTGTAAACAAACATCATTTTTTCATTTCTTATATGTACTTCACTATAGGCACTATAACATCATTTCTTGTGTCAATTAAGCCAAGCTGCGTCAAAATATTGTCAAGTGATGAACGTTTTTATTTGTAATCCCAATTTGGCCACGTTGGACGTCTTAAAATCATAAAGAATTTGCCGAAAGTTGGATAACATTTAGGCTAGTTAAGTGCTACTAGAAACTTTACGTAAAATGGCTGCCCATTTAAACTATCTGAAATGATACTATAAATTTTACGTGAGAAGTAACATGAGTGATACCCACCCCACGATTTATCCTAAGACAAAATTGACACAAGAAATGATGTTATAGGCACTTTATAATAAGACATATAAGAAATAAAGAATGATGTTTGTTTCATTTACCAAAGTTATCGAATAAAAGTACATTGTTGTCTTACTTATTGTTTTACCTTTGCTAATACCAAAATCCCACATCGACTACTTTAGGATCGAAACAAACATTATTTATAAATATTGATGTCTTCTAAGCATGATCTGACTCTCAAATAGGATTGAATGTATGTACATTTTGGAGCGAGATCCACGTGAAAAAAGTTAAGTGTCCAGTAAGACACCCAACGTAAATTTTTTTAAATTTTTTTGTCCACGTGGCGTAGATATGCTTGTGTGGCGTATTCACGTAATACGTCATCACGTGTGGCGTATTCACGCAGATACGCCAAGAGCTATGGCGTATCCTACGTGATACGCCAGCGCTTCTGGCGATCCTGCGTGGATACACCACACGCGTGATGGCGTATTCCACGCGACCCAACAAAAATAAAAATACCATCGTACAAAACGGTGGCATTTTGATAATTAGTTTGAGAAAAGTGGCATTTTGATAATTTGTTTTGTCAGAAATGACACTTTGGTCAAAAAGCCTATATGACCAAATCTAAACAGCAACTCGGACTGGCAGTCTGATAGGTTCATCTGTCAAGCAGGCTGGTCCGGTTTGAGTTTGATAACTATACTAATAATAATAGAGTTAGTTTAGCGTTGTAAAATATTAATTAGATATAAAACCTATTAAAAATTGAGTTTAATTTTGATGGATTATGAATGTAAAATTTTTTATATTATTAATTAATTATGTATCATTATATATATAACTTTTAAAGTAATTGTACAAGTTAAATATTTTTAATTATGTGTCAATATTAAATGATAGTTATGTTAAACATTTTATTTAATTGATGCGTGTTTGTTATTTTTGTCAAAAGACTTGTTAAAGATAACTCAATCGGATCTTAAACATTATCTGTTATTTATGGTGTCTATACAACTTTCATGAAAGATGACTTTATGAAAAGAAGTCAATAGATCAGATCACTGTGTGTAAAAAGGATTGCTAATGAAAAGGATTGTTGATGATCCTGTCTTGTTATTTGGAGTATCTTACTCAACTTGTTAATTGTTTTCTAAACATATTTTTTAACATTCATATTTTTGCTCATGGGTTAATTTTTTTAAAATCTTGTTTGTTCATACAATTACCTTAATCCTTTTTATAAAAATTCATTTCATTTGACCCCATTAAAGGTTATTGCATATTGAGTCATGAGAACATGTTCTTTGTTTATGGGATATTAATTATTTTTATTGAATAAGTGGTATTTTTTTTCCTTTCTTGAGTTCAATTAGTTAAAAATATATATTTGTCGCAACCTGCATAAGTCCTGTTGATATTCATTTCATTTGACCTATTAAAGACTATTGCTTGTGCTCAATTATAGTTGTTTCTTTTGGCATAGACAGTTGATAAATCTGTTCAGTTGTGTGGTTAACTCAGATGATTATGTATTTACTTTTTTTCAATTGTTATTAATGAATATTTCATTTGTCTATTGGCTTCTGTTTGGGGCGTTAGGCTTTACGGGTATTCTGAAACTTGTTATTATTTTTTCCTTTTCTTCTTTTTTATTTTGTTTCTCAAAGAAGATAAGATTTTTGACTAATCAATTTGATTATTTGATTTTATGATTAATATCTACTGACTACAACTCTTTATTTACATATTTTTTTGAAACTTATTTCATTATCATTCAAGTTACACTTAAATATATTGTTATTTGATTTTTATTGGAAGGATGAATTCTTCATAGTTTTGGCAATTGTGAAGGCAATTGTGGAGAATGTGATAGAACGGAGAAGAATTAAAGGAAAAGTAATGCAAAATATATATTGAAAATAAGAGACAAGCTCTCTACAATGGAAAACCAAAGCAATGCTCCTCAGAGAAGAGATACTCTCTCTTTGCCTAACCCCTTTGGTACAAACAAAATTCTTTTGTCATGTCTGTTTCATTATTCTTTCTCTCCCAATAAAGCAAATCCTAACTAACTTCCAGCTAGGCAGCTGCTACCTCATTCTCTCCCCTCTTCCCTTTATTTTTCTTTCTCTCATAAACTCTCCAAACCTTGGGCTTATCATGCTTAAAGCCCACTAACATATCATCTTCTGTCTCAGCCATCTGTTGGCCCGAATTAGGCATAATGGGCCTCTTATCATTATCCATCTCTCAATAACAGCCTTGTCCTCAAGGCTAAATTCAGGAAATTGACTTTGCAGCAACAGTTCCTTTTCCCACGTGGCATCCGCGGTAGACATGCCTTTCCATTGAATTAACCATTCTCTTGCATGTTGTCCTTCTTCAAACTTGTCTCTCCATGACAACACCTTCTTAGGCTGAATGCTTGCTTCCATATCTATCCCCAAATCCAAAGGGAAATTTGGAGAAGACTGATAATCACCTACTGCCTTCTTTAGCTGTGAAACATGAAATGCGGGGTGCACTCTAGAAGCTTCAAGTAGCTGCAGTTTATAAGCCACTTCCCCCGCCTTCGTATAACCTTATAAGGTCCAAAAAATCGAGAGGCTAGCTTATGATGGATCCTATGCACAACTGAATTCCTTGTGAGGCCTCAATTTGAGAAAAATTCATTCTCCAACAGCAAAATGTACTTCCTTCCTCTTCTTATCAGTATAGTGTTTCATTTGCTCTTGAGCTCGTTGCAGATTATATTTCAATTGTCTCAAAGCTTCATCTCGATCCTTTAACTCTTGTGTCATAGCTTCTACCTGAGTTTTACCTTCCAAAAAATGCACCAAAGTTGGTGTGGTGTCCCATAAACAATCTGGAAAGGGGTGAACCCTGTGGACACATGGAAAGTGGTGTTATACCACAATTCCACCCAAGGAAGCCAATATGACCACAATTTTGGTTGTTCGGACACAAAACACCTTAAGTAAGCTTCCAAACATCGATTTACCACCTCTGTTTGTCGACCGTTTGAGGATGATAAGAAGAAGACATCTTCAAAACAGTACCTTGAAGCTTAAACAACTCCCTCCAGAAGATGCTAACAAACAAAGGGTCACGGTCACTTAAAATTGATTCTGGGATTCCATGTAATCGCACCACCTCTTTAGCAAAAACAGCAGTGATACTACGAGCTGTGAATGGATGCTTAAGAGGGATAAAATGACCATATTTGGATAGTCTATCCACCACAACCAGAATTGCCTTATAACCATTACTTTTGGGCAGTCCAATTATAAAATCCATAGATATTTCACTCCAAATCAGCACAGGAATAAACAATGGTTGCAACAACCCATTAGGAGTCGTAGCCGCATATTTCTGCCTTTGACAAGTGTCACAAGCTCTAACAAATTCTTGCACACTTCTTTTCATTCCTTGCCAAAACAAATTTCCAGCAATCCTCCTATAAGTGTGAAGGAACCCATAATGGCCACCACTCGGAGAAGAGTGAAAATCCTTTAATAGTAATGGAATCATAGGAGATTTTCCTAGTAACACCAATTTGTTCTTATAGAATAGGACCCTTCCCTTGAAAACATAACCTGGTCTGAAATCTGGATCAATTACTACAGCATCAATGATTGCTTTTAAAACAGGGTCCTACATCACTTCATCCTGCAACTCCTTACCTTGCTGCCAAATAGGATAAGACACAATTGCTCTCAATTCAGTTTCATCATATTGCCTAGATAAAGCATCAGCAACCTTATTTTCTAGCCCCACCTTATACACCACCTCAAAATCAAATCCCAACAACTTAGCTATCCATTCTTATTGGTTTGTTGCGGTGATTCTTTGTTGAATCAAATACCTCAAGCTTTTCTGATCAAAATACACAATGAACCTTCTACCCAATAAATAATGCCTCCATTGTTGAATGGCTAAAATCAAAGCCATCAACTCCTTTTCATAAGCTGACTTAGACAATTTAGATCCAGAAAAAGCCTTACTAAAGTAAGCTATCGGGTGTTTCAACTACAACAACACTGCTCCCACTCCTCTACCCGAAGCATCACATTCAATCTCAAAAGGAATTGAAAAATTTGGCAAGGCCAACACCGGAGCAGAAGTAACTACGAGTTTCAATTGCTCAAAAGCTGAGGCAACTGCTGCATTCCACACAAAACTATCTTTCTTGGTCAAATATGTCAATGGCTTGGAGATTTTACCATAATTAGCAATGAATTTCTTGTAATACCCGGTTAAACCAAGGAACCCACGTACACCTTTTACATTCATAGGAATAGGCCAATTAACCACATTGCTCAACTTGTTAGGATCCACTGCCACACATTGCAGGGAAATTACATGACCAAAGTATTCAACTTGCCGTTGTCCGAAAGCACACTTCTTGCGGTTCACTACAAATTGATGCAGTTGCAGCACCTTTAAAATTGTCTCCAAATGTTGTAAATGTGTGCTCCAATCCTTATTGTACACCAAAATATCATCAAAGAAGATCAGAACAAATCTGCGCAAAAAAAGCTTGAAAATCTCATTCATTACTGACTGAAAAGTCGTCGGAGCATTTGTTAAACCAAAGGGCATTACCAAATACTCATAGTGACCCTCATGAGTACAAAATGCAGTCTTATGAATATCCTCCTCCTTCATCCTAATCTGGTGGTAACCGGATTTTAGGTCCAATTTAGGAAAATACATCGCTCCAAACAACTCATCCAGTGATTCATCAACAACCGGAATAGGATACTTATCCTGCACAGTCACCCTATTTAATGCTCGATAGTCCGTGCACATATGCCACAAATTATCCTTCTTCTTTACCATAATAACTGGACTAGAAAAAGAACTGAAGCTATTGCGAATCACCCCCTGTTGAAGAAGTGATTTAATCTATTTTTCGATCTCATCCTTTTGGTAATGCAGGTATCTATATGGTCTTACACTCACTGGGCCTGCTCCTTGTTGCAATACAATTGAATGAGAAGTGTTCCTCACTAGAGGTAACCCACTAGCTTCCTTAAAAACTGCATCATAATTACACAACACATTCTGGAGCTCAAGGAAATTGGACTTGGACATTAAATGTTCTGCACCCACCTCAATTGTTGTTAACCAAAACTAGCCTTCGATCTCTTTAACATCCTCCTCCACGATGCTTTGGAGAGTAGCAGGAACACCTGAACTCCGTTTCTGTGTAATCATTCCCTGTCCTCTTAGTTTAATCATGTGGCCATAGTGTTCAAATACCATAGACATTTCTTTCCAATCCATCTTCACTTTGCCCAAAGTTTCTAACCATACCACTCCCAAAATCACATCCACACCTCCTAACCCCAGAACATAAGCATCCAAATTTACCACTAAATCACCTATGTGCAATGGCACTCCTTCACATTTCCCCATAGTCAACACTCTGTGTCCATCACCAAACCTCACTCCCACTGACTTTGTTGTGTTCATAGGCAAACCCAAAGCCTCCACCACTGCTAGAGTAATAAAATTGTGGGTTGCCCCACTATCAATCAACACCAACACAGACATGCCTCCTATCATACCCTCCAATCTCATGGTTTTTGCACCAGACCAAAGCGAATTGGTTATGCCAAACACTCCCATCACCTTGCAGTTAAGTTGTTCTTCTTCCTCAACTTCCTCAGCTTCAATGGCGATAATCTCGCCATCCTCGTTAACTGTCTCATCATCCCTTAAAATGATCAATCTCAGTTGTTTTCCAGCACATTGATGAAGATGATGGAATCTTTCATTGCAGCGGAAACAAAGGCCTTTACCTTTCCTCTCCAACACTTCTAAATAACGGAGATGTTTGACCCCACGATTCCTGTCTCCACCGTATCACCGCGACTCCACCGCCGTACTACCTTTCAAAATCATAGCGGAAGACGCCCTCTTATTCCTAAACTCGGGTGAAAAGTTTGACCCGGATTGAGACTTGGGCTTACTCGAGTTCCATGACTGCACTGATTGGGCCTGACTCGACGACCCAAAACCTTCTCCGTCACATTCGGTCCAACTTGCCCTTGGTTGACGAGTCCAAGTGGGTGGCTGACCCGGTCACAGACGCGACCTATACAACTGACTCGGTTGCGATTGCACAGTAAATTCTGCCTCGACGTCGCAAGCAAGTTGCATCGCCTGGTAACGTGATTTTGGCTTGAAGGTGCGCACCCGACTCCGAATGTCATATCGTAAACCACCGTTGAAGTAACCCAGAAATTGGAGCTCAGGTAAACGACCACATTGAATGTCCAAATGACCCCCTCTGAATCTCGCCACCAAAGCTTCCTTGAAATTCTCCCACGTCAACTCTTCGGAGGAATCCTTCCACAAATTGAACCAATGTATCGTTTGACCCTCCATGCTCAGCTTCGCCAACTGAATGTGAACCACCTCGGAGATGTGTTGAACTTCAAAATATGTTTCAACACAAGTAATCCATGCTACAGGGTCCTCACCAACAAAAGAAGGAAGCTTCACCTTCTTAGCTGATAAACGAAACTCGTCCATAGACGAAGACTACTCCTCTTCACTTCCGGGATGACGACCGGAACGAGATGAGCTTCCCCATAAATGATTCATCTCAGCCAACAATGTCTGTTTCATCTCCTCCATCCTAGCTTCCACACGCTCCAAACGAACTTCCAAAGCATTCACTCGTTCCGCCATTTTCGGGGGCATGAACAGCGGCATGTCGGACCAATTAATAGAGCAGAGAAGAATTAAAGGAAAGGTAATGCAGAATATATGTTGAAAATAAGAGACAAGCTCTCTACAATGGAAAACCAGAGCAATGCCCCTCAGAGAAGAGATACTCTTTCTCTACCTAACCCCTTCGGTACAAACGAAATTCTTCTGTCATGTCTGTTTTATTATTCTCCCTCTCCCTATAAAGCAAATCTTAACTAACTTCCAGCTAGGCAGCTGCTACCTCATTCTCTCCCCTCTTCCCTTTATTTTTCTTTCTCTCATAAACTCTCCAAACCTTGGGCTTATCATGCTTAAAGCCCACTAACATATCATCTTTTGTCTCAACCATCTTATGGCCCGAATTAAGCATAATGGGCCTCCTATCATAATGTTGATTGGTGGTATAGTGCCTGCAGATGCCAAAGGTCTATTTCTCCAGACTCTAGCGTGTACTATTGTGATGTACGCCTTTGTCATGTGGTCTTTGTGACACCAAGGTACATCTATCTGCATTCATCATGTCATTGATTTTCTAATTTGCTTTTGCAACGACCAATGATATTTATATAAAATTATTTTTTTGGCTAATAACAAAGGTATCAGATAAAGCTGAAGGTTTATGATGGAAGTGGTACTGATGTCTTTGTGCTTTTTGACTGTGATGCACAAACTTTACTGAAAACACCATGTGCTCAGTTGTTGGCTGAGTGTAACAAGGTTTTATTTTAGCTTTCAAGTTTCACTTGTGATTGTTATGTTATTTTAATATTTAGATTTAAAATAAATATAACTTACCTTAGTTTCTCATATTGGACCATGGTTTACTTTTTTTGCGCCACACATGTTTGTTTTTACAGTTGGGAGATGATTGTTATTTGTCATAGATTATTTCTAGCTTGGTTGGGAAGAAAATGCTTTTTAAGGTTTAGACCAAATCAACCTCATCTTCTCATTATGATGGCTTATTATGTGTAAGGAGGGTATGTAATGATGAACATATCTTAAGTATGTTCATGCTTGAAGACGCTGACAACACCCATACAAATGTCTATATCTCAGATTATTTTTTTATTGCTTTTGTTGCCCATCGTCTAACATGAGATTCTTTATATTTTGAAGGTTGTTTTCAATTCACCTTTCCCAAACACTTTCAATCTTTGAGATGATGTGCCAGATGTTGAAATCATTACTAGCCAGGTAGAATATAATTCTCAGTTGTTTCTAACATTAATGCTTCTTAGGTTATTTATTTACAATGATTATTTTTAATATGATGGTAATTTGTGGTTATGGTGGTGTGCAAGTTTGTAATGGTATGACGGTTTGTAGAATGAGGGTTTGATGGATTTGGGGCCATGGTATTGTTGTTATATGAGGTTGTGGTTTCAAGTGGTGAATTGATTAACAGTGGAACTTGGTGGTTTGGATGAAATTTACGGTGGAGGAGGAGCCATGGATAATGGGGGTTGGAGGTGTTCATGGAGTTGAAGGATGGTGATGGTGAGGGGAAACAATGGTAGTGTGGTGGTCCTATGTTGTGATTTGGTTGTACTCAACTATGGTTAACCCAACTGATAGCAAGGTTAATGTCTATTACATTAAGGGGGTGGAGTGCAACATTGATAGAAGAATGTGGTGAACTATCATTTATGCAAACCCCAATGGTGGTTTTTGATATTTACCAATAAAATTACTTTAACTAATGTGCGTTCCAAGTTCCAATTCTATTAAGCAAGTATAAAAGTTCTTTGACAAAAAATGATTTTTTTTCAAAATTTATTTAAACACTACTTTTACAAATATATTTACTAATAAATTATATATTTTAGTGTATTCTTTTTTTTTATTTATGTGGATTGTATCATGTGTAGTGACCTGACCTACAAGCATAACCCAAACCATGTATTTGTCATGAGTAGAAAATAAATAAGCCAAATTCTTTTTTTTTTTTTACATAATAGAAATGCATAATATATCAATTATTTGTTAGAATAAAATAAAAGACATATATAATTATACTTCTCTACTTAAAGTTTGTCGAATTATTGTACCTAAAAAATTATCAAATTATATATCTTTGACTTTTATATTAAAAAGTTAACTTGATTTCGTTAAAAAATAAAAAAGCTAAGATTTTTATATAAAAGCTTTTTGTAAGCTTTTGTATTTATACTAGTAAGTTGGTTATTAAATAGTTAATTAGTTGTTTTTAGTTAATTATAGTTAGATTTGATGAGTTTCTTTTCTTAATATGGTATCAGTAGGTAACTAATTCTCTACACACTATTCATTCTTCGTTCTGTTTTTTTCAGTTCTTCTCTAGAATATTTTGTAAATCATACTACAATGTCTAATTCCTATGACACATTGCCTGATAAGTCTACTATTGCAATTCACTCTATAGGAATAGTTTGTCTTGATTCTGATTTTGTTTTACATAATGTCTTGTACATTCCTTCTTTTTATGTCAATCTCATTTCAGTGAGTGTGTTACTACTTCATTCTCAATTATCAGTTTGTTTTATTGATAGGTCATTTTTCACACAAGACATCAATCTCTCGAGGAGGATTGACAAGAGTGATTTGGTTCAAGGACTCTATGTCTACAAGCCTAACCCAGCCAAACTTCTAGATTTTGTTGGTTCTATTTATGTTACAAATAAGTTTGTTCATAATTCAGTATCACATTCTATTGTGAATAACGTGTCTGCTGAAATTTGGCATGCTAGATTAAGACATATTTCTCCTAAATGTTTACAAACTTTGAATAATAAATTTCATTTTTCCATTCCTAGTTCTTACTCTAGTAGTTCTTGTCATATTTGTCCATTATCCAAATAGAAAATGTTAACTTTCATTTCTAACAATCATCTTGTTGTTGCACCTTTGGATTTAGTTCATTGTGACATTTGGGGGCCTTATCATACTTCAACCTATGATGGGAAGAAGTATTTCCTTACCCTAGTAGAAGACAACACTAGATTCACGTGGATATACTTGATGAAGAACAAATTTGAGGCATCAATAGTGGTCAAACAATTTTTTTCCTTGGTGGAAACTTAGCTTAATACAACTATTAAACGGTTCAGACCAGATAATGCTAATGAGTTGCAGTTAACTAATTTTGTTGCCAACAAAGGTACATTACATCAATTTAGTTGTGTGGAGAGACCTTAACAGAATGTTGTGGTGGAGAGAAAACATCAACATCTATTGAATGTTGCTAGAGCTCTATACTTCCATTAAAGAGTTCCACTTCCTTTTTGGGGTGATTGTTTAAAAACAACAATTTTTCTGATTAATAGAACTCCAACACCATTGCTAAAACATAACAGTCTATACCAGCTCCTACTTAACAAGGATCCTAATTACTCAGACTTCAGGGTATTTGGTTTTCTAACCTTTGCTTCTACTATCATTTCTACAAGAGACAAGTTTATCCCAAGAGTCATTCTATTAGTTTTTGTTGGTTATCCACTTAGGTATAAAGGATACAAATTATACAATCTACAAACTGGAAAATTCTTTATTTCTAGGTATGTAGTTTTTCATGAAACCATTTTTCCTTTTCATACTTTGACACAATTTGACCTTGTAGTTGATCCTTTTTCTTGATGCGGTGATTCCTTTCTCAGTACTTGAAACTGTTTCTTATCCAACCCAACATGTTCATACAAAACCTCTACACCCTTCTCAGTCTGATCTTCTAGTTCAAACAGAACCTATTCAACTTGATCATTCTCATTCAAATTCTAATTCACATTCTGTTCAACCTGCAAGAAGATCTTCTAGGACTTCTAGACCCCCTTCATATCTTCAATAGTATCACTGCAATATTGTCTTTCTATATCCTATAACAAATCATATGTCCTATGCAAGACTTTCTCCTAGTTACAAGAACTTTATCTTACAGGTATCCAATGTGTATGAGCCACAATTTTGCCATGAAGTTGCCAAATACCCTGAGTGGCAAAAAGCTACGCAGGAAGAAATTTCAGTCATGGAAGCTAATCATACTTAGGATGTTGTTCTTCTCCCAAAAGGCAAGCACACTATTGGCTTCAGATGGATTTACAAGGTAAAAACAAAAGCCAATGATAGCATTGATAGGCTCAAAGCCAGATTAGTAGCAAAAGGATACACTCAACAAGCTGGGGTGGATTTTTTAGACATTTTCTCACCTGTAGTTAAGTTAACTACTGTTAGGATACTACTGACCTTGACTGCCATAAAAGGTTGGCAGCTACTTCAACTTAATATTAATAATGTTTTTCTTAACGATGATTTGTTTGAAGAAATGTTTATGGAATTATCACTTGGCTACAAAGTTGAGGGGGAGAATATGACTTGTAAGCTTAATCGATCCATTTTTGGTCTAAGGCAGGCTTCTAGGTAGTGATTTAATAAATTCTTTTCTGCCTTGCTATCACATGGCTTCAAGCAGTCCAAATCAAATTTTTCCTTATTCACCACTGGTTTAGGTCAATCTTTTGTAGCACTTCTGGTTTATGTAGATGGCATTATCATAACTAGCAAGAATTTAGCTGCCATTGATCACGTTAAAACCATTTTATAGCAGTTATTCAAGTTACAAATCATTGGACAACTGAAATATTTCCTTGGTTTGAAAATTGCACAATCTGAACAAAGAATTTACTTATCTCAAAGGAATTATACTTTAACAATACTTGAGGACACAAATTTTCTTGACTACAAATCAGCTTCATTACCTATGGATCCTAATCTCAGATTAAGCTTATCTGATGGTGATCCTTTGCCAAATGACTCTTAATACAGAAAGCTAATTGGTAGACTTCTATATTTGACAATCTTAAGGACTAATATATACTATGCTCTACACAAACTCAGCCAGTTCTTGACTGCACCAAGAGGTCCTCATTTATATGCAGTTCATCACTTATTGAGGTACTTGAAATCTTCTCCAGGACAAGGGTTGTTGTTTTCTTCATCCTCATCCCTCCACCTTAAAGCATATGCAGATATAGATTGGGGGAATTGTGTTAACCCAAGAAGGTCAACTAGCCATTGTGTTTTCTTAGGAAATTCCTTAATTTCATAGAAATCAAAGAAGCAACATACAATGTCAAGATCTTCTGCAAAGGCAGAATATAGAGCTTTAGCAAGTGTAACTAGTGAGATAACATGGATCATTACGTTGCTGCTTGTTTTCAAAGTTGTCATTGGTCTAACTCTTGTGTTTTGTGATAATCAAGTTGTTATACACCTTGTTTCAAATCCTTCCTTTCTTGAAAGATCCAAACACATTGAAATTAATTGTTATTTTATCCATGAAAAAGTTAATGATAGTTTGATCCGTTTAGTACATGTCAAATCTGCACATCAAATTGCAGACATTCTCACCAAATCGATTGTGGCACCCTTATTCAAGACCTTATTATGCAAGATGGGAATGATTGATATCTAATTCTCACCTTGAGGGGAAGTTTTTGCTTTTGTATTTATACTAGTTAGTTAGTTATTAAAATAGTTAGTTAATTGTTTTTAGTTAGTTATAATTAGTTGTTTTATCTCAGCAAAGTTAGTTATGTTGTTAGAAAAAGTAGTTATTAGTAGAGTTAGTTATAATATGTGAGTTTATTTATATTTTCTCTTTGAAGTAGTTGTTAGTGAAAGGCAATAAATAAGGTGAAGTGTAATTTACAACTAAGTTTATAATTTAGGGTTTTGTTAAAAAAATGTAGTACTTATTAAGGAAAAAAATCATTTTTTTATAAAAAAAAATAAAGTATTGTATTCTTCTTGTTTTGTGCCGCAATAAAGATTAATGACAAAAATAAAGAAAAACATAAATCTGATAGAAAAGAGTAACCTTAATCCCAAATCGATCCAAACCCTAGGCTTGGCAACCCCTTTCTCTCTCTAACAAGATAGAGTTTAAATTTGGCTACTTGTTTTTATTATTCCCACTCCTACAACTAGGGGTGTAATTGGGTGATTTGGTTTGATTTTTAGAGAAAAATAAATCTAAACCAATCAAAATTAATTAGTTCGGTTTGGGTCGATTTTTGTATTTTTTGATAGCGAAATCCGAACCAAACCGAACTGAACGTCTATGGATTAGTTTGGTTCGTGTGATTGGTTTAACCCTTTTTTTTTACACAAAAATAAGTTAAATAATTAGTTTTCCATAACAAACAAAAATTCTTAGTTCAGTTACAGTCACGACTAACACTAGAGTTCAAAACTTCAAGTATTCTTAATTCGGTTCTCTATATGACATGCAGAAAGCTGACTCAAATAGTCTTTATCCTCTCCTTATATATCCCCAATTCTATTAATAAAATATTATTAACTATTAATACAAAAAATTATCAATTAAGGGACACATTTAATTTTTTTTCTTAACTAACCGTATTTTATTAGGAAATCGTAGTTGAGAACAGTGAGAGAACACAAATGAGCAGTGATACTCATAAGATATTTCCAGACTCTGCGAGGGCTTGAGCAGCAGAGCGGTGGTGCCGTGATAGTGAAGGCCTGAGCGGAGCAAATCTACAGTGAGCTGTGATGTCGTGAACTCATGACAGTGAGAGGGTTTTTGTCAAAATGAAATGGCAGAGCAGCAGACCAGTTTTTGTCAAGATATCTATATATTCAATTAAAAGCTTTTCTCGGGCCAAGTTACCATCTTTAATCCTCCATCACTACCTAGCCACACTAAAGAACGACGACTTCAAATGGTGTCATCTTTGATCCTCCAACTTTGTTCTTGCTACGTTCTTCCTTTGATGTGTATTGTGCAAGACTTGAGCCCATAACTACAGATCGTGCAACTATGTGAGTGATTGAGCGGTGATGACTATGCAAGCAATGAGCTCTCCCCCGCGAATCTACGATTCTAGCCTCAATACCCTAGCGTCTCATCCTACAACTATCAAGGTGGTGGTGGTGGTTCTTAGGGGCTATGAGTCATGGTGGCTAGAAGTTTCTTCTTGGAGGTCTTTGGTTATGGGTCATGGTGGTTAGGGTCTCTAGTTGACTATGGTGGCTTGTTCGTGATAACTATAAGAGAGCAGAGGTATAAATTGGTGAACTTATTATAAGCATTGAATTAGTATAAATTACAAATATACATATGTGTGTGTGGTTTAGTTTTCGAGTTTGAAATTTTAAATCTAAGAATCGAAACAAATAAATTTTATTTGATTTAGATTTTATCTGAACTAATCAATATACTCGAACCAAAGCAAACCAATCTAACTAGTTTAATTCGAGTTGATCGAGTTATCCGAACTAATTTACATCCTACCTATAACTTTAGGCTGCTCATCTTTCTCTCTTCTCCTTCTCCCAAGTAGCTTTTCTCTTTAGATTGATTAATGCTAAATTTATCTCTCTCCTTCTTTCAATTTCATCCCTCATCTGTATTCTCTTACTTGCTGTTTTCTTTATTTAAGTTTTAATCTATTATCTATTTTCTATTACTAATTCAATTGTCTTTAATTGTCATGTGATAGTTTTTTATTGAAATTCACATAAAAAATTTCCCGCTAAAATACTTCCTATTGTGCAGTTGTTTCTTTCTGTCCAGTTTAAAATTCACTCGCCAATTTCGTTTCTCCTTCTATCCTCACGCCCATTCAGGTACACCTGCTAGTGCTGGCTAATCACGCGTATCAAAAGATAAAGCCGATAGGCCTACTCCAGGCCTTTACGGCTTTTGAAGTTTTCAATTTGTTTGTTTTTAAAAGGTAGTTTTCAATTTTTAAGTTCTCAATTTAACCAAACAATTAACACAGGACATATAACTAAAAAGGTGATTAAACAAGGTTGAGAGGTAAAAAATTTTGTGAAAATAATATAAATTTAATACAATAAACTAAGCTAATGAATAACCTTAGAAATTTAATTCTAATGAAATGGGAATAAGTTCAATTTTAATTTTATATACTACTGTGATTATGATGTGGAAGTTGGTCTAGCTTTTCTTTTGTTTTATTTTTATAAATTATTCTCTTTTATACAATGCTTGATCATGTTAAGCAAATTAAAACAAAAATAAAAAAAGATAGAAAGATAAAAATTAAAGATTAAAAATTAAAAATAATAACATTTTTGATAGAAATTTAATTTTTTTAATTAATTTTTAACATTTTAAAACATGTTTTTTCAGTAATATTAGTGTTTAGAGCATTTTTGTTTTTACCTTTGATAGATTTATTTATAATTTGAAAACAAATTCATAGGAATAAATTATACAAATACTTATAAAATATCCAATCAAAATTATATTATCAGAAATATAAAGGACTAATGAAAAACATATGAAGTATAAATAAAATTAAAAATATGAAAAATTCCGTGAAAATCACGGAGGCTTATTCTAGTATATCAATATATCTATTGCTGTGGAGCTAATCTTACAAGGTTGTTATGAATATTATTGCCTCTTCTAATCATCTTGACCTTACCTAATTTACGAAGAAACATACACATATGCCATGTTGTCAAACTCGCACGATTCAACTACTAGAATGGTACGAATTTACGAGTCTAATTAAGGAAATTGTTCTGAACCGAGATCCGGGATCCCGATCCATGGGATCAACCAGGCATGCGCGTAACCGGATTCCCCCCAGCCATCGGGGAGAAAGACTCACGACATGCTTCGGACCACGGGTCAAGACAGCAGATGACCACGGCTGACTAATCTATTCTGAGGATAAATCCCTGAGTATACGTAACTACCAATCATCGATTCACGATATTATAGGATTTATAGATATCTCAGATGATTAGGTACCTTCCTTATATTAATCCCAAATTATAGAGATATATCCCTATAATAAAGGAAGGATAATCTTCACTAAGATATCAATCCAGATTCACCCGCATCCAAGAAGAGTCCCTCTAGGATTCTGCATATGCTCCTATAAATACTGGGCCAAGCGCCAAAGGTAAGCACTTCCTCTGAGATATAAGCTATCCCTATTGTGCACGGTCTAACTTGAGCGTCGGAGTGCCTTTTGCAGGTACCCACCCACTCACACCACCGTTGCCACTGCCGAAATACAGAGGGATCCACCGCATCGTGCCTATCGCAGGTACCCTCCTGAATTTACTTCAGAACATTGGCGCCGTCTGTGGGAAACTTTAAAATTCTAATCCCACCCAATCATGGTGAATACGAGACAAAACTCCAGAAGAGATGCTGCTCAAGTCTCAGTCAACCAAAGACAAGATCCTGACATGCAGCATCCACCACCGCCATTACCTCCGCTTGTGGCTCAAGCCTCCGCCGTGAGAAACCAAACGCCCGACCAGAAGCCGACGTGATGGGCACTCCACCTCTTTTCTCGAGGAATCTCCTAACCCGTCACGCAGATTCCCGTCGTGATAGACTCGAATTCCCACCCGAAAAGGGCGAGCACTCGCAGCCTTCAAGAACGCACCCCCGTACATCAACGCTCGGGAAACCCGAGCAACGAGTTCGACGATCGTGCGTCACACTCCGAACACACGCACCAATCTCGGGCTTGTCAACGCCAACTCCAGGATATGTTGCAACAACATATGGATCTACTCAACGACCAGTTTAGGAGACTCGAAGACATGCAACACGCCATGCATGGAGGTCAACCAGAGCCTCGCCGACGTGACAGACGAACCGACATGGAAAATAACAGGACGAGGGCCCACGACAATGAGAAAATTCCTCATAATGGAGATAACCGGAACCAAGGAACCATAGAACAACCTTTCTCCGACAAGCTCATGGAATTCCGGGTTCCGAGAAACTTCAAGTTTCCTCCAAACCTCGAAATTTATGACGGAACCACGGACCCTCAGGAGCACATCAATGCCTATGAGCAATCCCTATGCTTCTACGGCGGATCCATGGAATTGTTGTGCCGAGCTTTCCCTCTCTCCCTCAAAAAGGGGGCCCTCAAATGGTTCACCAGCCAGCCACGAGGGACCATCGTGGATTGGTCCGACCTCAAGCAGCGTTTTGTTGCAGTACACCACGAGCAAGGAACAACCTAAATCCATCGAATCCTTGGCCAAGGTCCGCCAGTGGAAAGGATGAAAGCCTCCGGGATTATGTCGGACGCTTTATGGCTGCTCGCGCCAACGTAGAAAACTTTGAGGACATAATAGCCTTGCACTACGCCGTGCGGTCTCCTGATAGGCTCCGACTTCTTCAAGTCCCTGGCAAAAAAGAAGCCAGACAATCTGACCGACTTCCAGAAACGTTCCGAGAAGTACGTCTATCTGGAAGAGGCAACAGAAGACCACAGGAGGTGGGACAACAAAGGCGATCCTTCTCACCAAAAGCCCGGCCAAAATTCCTCAAGGTCACGACCTCCAAAGGGTAGCCCACCCCGAAGAAACTATGCGGACTATACTCCTTTAAACACACCCCGGGAAACGATCTTGAGGGAAGTAATGAGCACGGAGTTCCAGAATATCCCGAGACCACCCCCTATCAGAAGACAGAGGCAGAAGGATCACTCCAAGCACTGCACATGGCACAAAGCCTATGGCCACGATACAGAGGATTGCCATCAGCTGCGTGATGCCATTGAATTTCTAATCAAGGCCGGGCGCCTGCAGCAGTATATCCTCCGTGCCCAAAACAACGAAGGTAGTGACAGACGCAGAGACAGTAAAAAACGGAGCCCGTCCCCTCCGAGCAGAAGAAAGACGAGAAGCCCGAGGAGAAGATCCTGACTCGCCTCAACGTAATAACGGCAACCGATGTGTCGTGGGATAGGAACACTCCCTCTCTCGGCAACGATGATCACCGCGCCGAGCCCAACAGGACGATCCATACCATTGCCGGTGGTTTCGCCGGCGGAGGATCATCCAACGGAGCTCGAAAGAAAGCCCTCAGAATGGCAGTTTTTAGCGTGGCCCACTCGGATCAAGAGCACAGCCGAAAATAAGAAAGCGTCTCTCATCACCTTCTCGAGACGAAGACTACGGCGGAATAATCCCGGATCATGATGACCCACTCGTCATCTCCGGGGTAATCTCCAACGCCGAAGTCCGTCGAATTTTCGTCGATCAAGGGAGTTCGGCCGATATTATGTTCTTAGACCTTTACCAAAAATTAGAACTCCCGCAGTCCGACTTAACCCCCATGCCGGAGAATTGACGGCTTCACCGGTGAGAAGATCACTCCAAGTAGGATATTACGAAACCCATCTAACCCCAGGGGTCATCTACACTCTTCAGACCGTGAAGGTAAAATTCTGGTCGTGGACCGCCCTCGGCCTATAACATTATCCCGGGCCGTCCGTCTCTCAACGCTCTCGAGCGGTAATATCCACCACTCACCTCGTGATGAAGTTCCTCAACAAGAACAATGATGTCGTCACTATTAAAGGCGACTGTGTTTCACCGAAAAATGTTATAATGAGAGTTTGAAGATTTGCAAAATACCCCGACATCAAACCGCCCGTATCTACCCCGACTATTGACCAGGTCAATATTCGATGACCGAGTTGGACGTCGAGAAGAAATCCGGATACCCGACCACAACCCGAAGGCGAACCGAAATCCCTTCAACTCGGAAACGATCCCGGGCAGGTAACCAAAGCTCTGAGCTCGACCGGATGAAGGAGAAAAGCAACAAATTTTCGAACTCTTGTTGAAAAACAAGGACCTTTTCGCTCGGACTTCCTCCGACATGCTGGACTCGATCCCGGCTTTATTTGCCACCGGCCGTCGATCAAAGAAGACGCCAAGCCGGTCCGCGCAAAAAAGAGAAAGGTCGGTCCCGAGAGGCAACAAGTCGTCGAAGACCAGGTTAAGGAACTGCTAAATGGCAACTTCATCAGAGAAATTTCCTACACCACATGGCTTTCCAACGTGGTCCTGGTAAAGAAGTCCAACGGAAAATGGAGGATGTGCGTAGACTATACCGACCTGAATAAAGCCTGCCCCAAGGACCCATAT
Source organism: Ormosia emarginata (assembly GCA_029884605.1). Classification (NCBI taxonomy): domain Eukaryota; kingdom Viridiplantae; phylum Streptophyta; class Magnoliopsida; order Fabales; family Fabaceae; genus Ormosia; species Ormosia emarginata. The sequence continues at coordinate 486,351 of JAQQTP010000076.1, read as the reverse complement.
CCACTCCCCAATGTCGACAGGTTAGTAGACGGATCCTCCGGGTTCAGATGGTTATAATTTATGGATGCATATTCCGGATACAACCAGATTCCCATGTACGCTGGGGATGAAGATAAAACCGCTTTCATCATCGATAGGGCGAGCCATCACGCTACAAGGTCATGCCTTTCGGCCTAAAGAACGCAGGAGCCACCTACCGGAGGATGATGAACAAGGTTTTCGAAAACCAAGTGGGAAAATGCTAGAAGTCTATATAGACGACATGATAGTCAAGACCCCACACACCGCTCTCACACGGCGGATCTCGAAGAAGTATTTGCGCAAATCAGAAATACACATGAGGTTAAACCCGAAAAATGCGCTTTCGGGGTCCAGCCGGTAAGTTCTTGGGATTCATGCTAACGCATAGAGGAATTGAGGCCAATCCGGATAAATGCCGTGCCGTCCTCAACATGAGGAGTCCCCGCAACGTCAAAGAGGTACAACACCTACGGGGCGCATAGCGGCCCTCACAAGGTTCTTAGCCAAAGTCACTACAAGTCTCTCCCCTCTTCAAATTGCTCAAGAAGGGAAGAAGTTTTGAATGGACTCAAGAGTGCGAGGACGCCTTCATATCTTTGAAAACCTTTTGTCCTCCCCCTATCTTGACAAGGCCGGACAAATGGAGAGACACTTTACTTGTACCTGTCCGTCCACGATGAAGCCGTAAGCTCAGTTTTGATCAGGGAAACCGACGAGGGACAGAAGCCCGTCTATTTTGTGAGCAAGGTCCTCCAGGGGCCTGAGCTCCGGTACCAAAAGGTCGAGAAAGTCACCTTCGCGCTCATCATTACTGCAAGAAGACTTCGGCAATACTTTCAGTGCCACCCTGTGGTAGTAAGAACCGACCAACCTATCCGACAGTACTACACAAACCGGACCTGGCCGGCGAATGATTGCGTGGTCGATTGAACTCTCGAATTTGGAATTACATACGAACCACGACTTGCAATAAAAGCCCAGGCGTTGTCCGACTTCCTGGCAGAACTCACAACAGATAACGGCAACCCAAAGAAAGCCTTTTGGACCATCTTTGTTGACGGATCGTCGAACCCCAAAGGAAGCGGGGCCGGGGTGATAGTCGAAAATTCAAGAAGGTTTAACTTTGGAGCACTCCCTGAAGTTTGAGTTCTCAACATCAAACAATCGTGCCGAGTACGAGGCCTGTATCGCCGACCGCTAATGGCAAAGGATTTGGAGGCAACACGAATCAAACTCGCAAGTGACTCCCAGCTAGTAACCTCTCAAATCCGAGGTGACTATCAAGCTAAAGAGCCCCTCCTACAGAGATACTTGTGCAAGGTCCAGGAAATTTTAAAACATTTTGAAGAAGTCAGGATAGAGCACATCCCAAGGGAACAGAATTCCAGAGCCGACCTCTTATCTAAGCTGGCCAGCACAAAAAGCCCCAGCAACAACCGGTCTGTAATTCAAGAAACCCTTTCCCAACCCTCCATCATGGATCATAGCATATCCCAAGTGGAGGATCATCAACCATCTTGGATCACTCCTATACTGGGCTACCTGCACCACAGAAAGCTGCCAACGGACCCAAAGGAGGCTTCCAAGTTAGTAAAGACGTCGGTCAGGTACACCATTTACAACGGTCGACTATACCGGCGTGGTTTCTCTTCCCCCTTCTAAAGTGCTTGACCCCCAAAGAAGCAGAGTACGCCCTAGTGAAGTACATGAAAGGAAGTCATGCGGTCACCACTTAGGTGCCAAAGCCCTAGCCCAAAAGTATTAAGGGCATGATTCTATTGGCCAACGATGGAAGCCGACTCTCATGCACACGTACGAACTTGCGACAAGTGTCAACGTCATGCAGATCATTTTCAAGCCCCTCTCGAAGAACCGTCCACGACGTCGGCCTGTGGCCCTTTACCGGTGGGGCATGGACATCCTAGGTCCGTTCCCCTGTGCCCCGTGGCGCTTAAATATTTGGTGGTAGCAGAGACTACTTCTCCAAATGGATCGAGGCCGAACCCCGATCACCATCACCTCGGCCCGACCCGAAGTTTACTTGGCGCCACATCATCACCGTGTTCGGCATACCGAGAATGCCGTAGTCACGGTACAACGGAACCCGCTTCAAAGACAAAGCCTTTGAAGAGCTACTAGCCTGGCCTCGAAAATAAAACACCACCGCAGCCTCGTCGAGAACCCCAGGGACGAACGGACAGTGCGAGGGCCGCCAATAGAATCATCATGCGGGGCTTAAAAAAAAGGTTAGATGAAGCCAAAGGGAACTGGGTCGAGCAACTTGACCATGTTCTTTGGGCATACCGGACCACCCCCCACTCCACGATGGGAGAAACCCCTTTCAAGTTGACTTATGGCTGCGAAGCCATGATCCCGGTGGAAATAGGGGAACCGAGCTGGCGATACCAACATTTTTCATCCGACAGCAACCCCAGCCTAATCAGAGAGGACCTGGACTTGCTCGAAGAAAGGAGAAACGTAGCCCACATACGGGATGTCGCCCTCAAACAGAAGACAATGGCCAGATACAACAAGAAAGTGGTCCCGAGAAAATTCCAGCCCGGCGACCTAGTCCTCAGAAGAGCCGACATAGGAGGGAAAAATGCCTCCCAGGGAAAACTGGCCCCTAACTGGGAAGGCCCCTATCGTGTCGTCACCAGGACGGGTAAAGGAGCCCACACGCTGGAAACGTTATCCGGGACCCCTTGGTCCAAAAACTACCGGAATACGGACAAACTAAGGAAATACTATAGCTAAAAGCCCATAATGCTCGGCCACTTCGTAAGAATTACCTTCGATCCATTCTTGTTTTAAATAAGTACGCTATGTACAGACTTCTGTTTTCCCAAGTTCAGTAATAAAGTTACTATTCACGGAAACCTGGTTCGATTTAACGCGTTGCTCTAAAAAGTCGATAGGAAACAGTACGGATCATATGTACACACTCCTTCCTCACACCTAAAGCCAAGAAGGGTTCCTAAAATCTGAACGATTAATAGGATACTCACCCCGGGCGAGGTCAAAAGCAATGCTAGCGCCCTGGACAAAAGGGCCTTCACGAAAAATGCCCTAACCAGGCGCCACTCTTACCTATGTTCAAATTCCAAACGCTTCCCGCAACAAGCACTGGAATACGGATTAAGGTTTCATTTGGCCTAAGTCTAAAATCTCTTTACGTTTCATTATTATAAGCGTTAGACTAAAGACCAAGGCCTCTTTCCTACCTAAGTCCCTAGGAATACCACTCAATTAATGACATGAGTGAAGGATCCCGGACCATGGTTTTCACAGCACAATTTTCTAAGTCCGGCATAACAAAATGGGCGTTGGACCCAGGTCGGACCATAAAAAAAAATGAATAACCAAACAAAGCAATTAGATATAAAACCCCAAACACGGGGGAATTGTCCTTACAAACAGTAAAACCCCACGCAGGGGGCAAAAAAAAAAAAGGAGCAGTTCAAACACCGGCTTCTTCCTCTTCGGGGACCTGAATAACCTCTGGGGTGCCACCAGGAGTCTTCGCGGCTAAAGCCTCGACAGCTACAAGCTGGCCGTTATGAAACATCTTGTTTGAGGACACACCCTCCAAGATAAGGTCGACCCCGGGGTTGAAGTACTGGATCTGCTTCACAAAGATTTTGAACCGCTCCTCCCCAACGTTTCCAGCCCACTCCGTCCACTTCCTCCACCTCCTTCTCAAGCTCCGCCACCTCGGCCCTCAGAGCGCCAATGCTTCGGTCGGCTTCAAGCTTCTCGGCCTTCCTAGCAGCTTCAGAGTCCGCCAACGCCTTTTCCAGCTCAGCGACTTTGTTCTCCAGTCCGACGGCCCTCTCTCTATTGTCCTCACTGGCTTTTAGGGACGCGGCCAACTTCTCGCTCGGTCTCCTCTTTTTCTTTCTTCAGGGTCCTGAGCTCTGCCGATGCCTGGCGATCAGCATTCTCGATAGTAACCTCAATCACACGGATCTCGGCTGCCGCCCGAAGAGCCTGTCTCTGGAGTGCGGATAAGGTTTGGCGCAGACCCTATTCGGCAATATGCTGCCTCACCTCGCCACTCAGAAATTGCCCATCTATGAAGGGCCCGGGCTCAGAATTCCCCGTGATGACCGGCAAAAAGTCTGCCATTTCCCTATCGCCGCCCTCCGACGACCGGCCATCATGCTCAGAAGGCCCTTCGACAGCTTGCCTTTTCCGGGACCTAAGAATGGGGCGGGGGACCCCGGCCTCGTCTTGCTCTTCGATCGCGGCCACACCCCGATCGGATGAGTCCGAATGGCTGTGGAGGAAGAAGCCGCGGTTTTCTTCCCTTTCCTCCGGTTCCTTGAAGACCGCAATGCAACCATGGAAGATCCCGACGTCATATTGCTAACTGAAAAGAAACAAAAACAAATACAATCAGTACATCTCGAAACATTGATATATGAAGACTCCTTGGGACACACTAAACGCCCTAATCCCTACCTAACAAAGTGTAAAGAAGATCATCACCAGGGACTTGAAGGACATCTCTAATGTTGATGTACCCATGCTTCTCAGCATATCGGGTTATGAATTTCGCGGTCCTAAGTTCCTCGGGGTCGAGATCCCCCTCTTCTTTCTCAATCATGTTGAGAGGCACGTCCCAGCACCGACGCGTCCAATACAGCGGAAATTCCGGCTCCCCATCCGGCTTGAGGAAGAAAGGATGGCATCCCTCCCTGGCTTTTATCTTGAAAAACGAGGTCTTAAACCCTTTGAAGCTTTCTTCGAAAACATCAAAAGACTTACGACCAAGCCGGGATCGAATGACAAGCCAGCTCGTCTGCCTCACCGACCCCTGGGTGTTTATTCTCGTATAAAAATAAAAAAAAGGTCTTCGCCAAGCATTTGAGGCCCGTCAACCGACAAAACCTCTCGAACGAAATGATGTAGCCCCAACCGTTAGGATGAATCTGTGAAGGGGCTACTTGGAGAGTGCGGAGTATATCCATCTGGAAGTCAGAAAACGGCATCCTCAGTCCCAACTTAAGGAAAAGCGGCTCGTACAGGAACATGAAATGTGAGCCCTCTTCCCGGGAACACACCCTCTCATTCCAACGGACAGACAACTTCAAACTCGTCGTCTCGAGCCTTGTTCACGGTCAACTCCAAGGCAAAGAGGGACTCTCGAGCACGGCCTCTCTCGAAAACCTAGATTGACGTTCCCATACGTCATCCACCACCCAAGTGCATACCAACCCGGGACCCCGCCGCACTCGAACCAACTCGTCTACCGCCGGATCACGGGCATCGTGAAGTGGGGGCTGAACCTTAGCTTTCTTTCCCTTGGCCATGAAAACCCTGAGAACATCCAAAGAAGTTGGCAAAAAACTGTCAGAATCAATAGTTTCGCAGATTCAGACACAGGGAGAGCGGGGTAACCCTAACCTCCCCTACCGACCTCCTGTCCCACCGAAAATAAAGCATTCAGGGGAACTCCCCCACCGCGCGGGGCGCGGCGAAGTTGGTGCCTCAGGGAGGTGACCGTAACTACCTAAACTGCTAAGCCCAACTTGAAAATAAGCAAAAATCAGAAACACCTAGCTATTCTACTTTCTAAAAAGTGCAAACGACAAGAAATTAGAAAGGAAGCAACTTACTGGGTAAAAGCAGAAAGCAGAGAAGCTGTGCTAGAACAATGGAAAAGCAACAGGAAGCCAAAGCCTTCAGCAAAGTTGCAGCGGTGTTTGAAAACGATAGAGTAAAGAAGACAAGTCTCTGACCCTTATTTATAAAGGGCCTATCAACGGATGAACGGTTAGGGGGCATTCCCGTCCCCTCCAAGGCAAAATTCAAAGGACGCCCATCATGGCTCGCGGAGCTCTAGGCACGTCCCTCCAACAAAAACGCGACACGTAGCCCACACAGCTGTAGTAGCAGCTGAAAGGACGGTTACACAGTAGTCTAAAGCGTCGTTGAATGAGAACCCGGCAATGTCTTTATTTGGTTTTTGTCGGGATAAGCGTTGGACTCACCCCGGCAGAATCGCTTGGGACAAAAAAGTCAAGCAGAAAGAAATAACAAATTCAGAAAAAGGAAAACTTATATTGAGTCATTTTCATTCCATACATCGTCATACAACTGAATAAGAAAAAAAGCAAAATCTTGAGACAAGGAAAGCATAAGGAGGTCCCGGAAAAGGGGGCAAGTATCTTCGGCCACCTGGCTGGTACCCCGTCCACATCTCCAAACCACGGTCTCTTGAAAAAGTGGATTGGTTGTTACCAAGTGGCTTCCAGTACTCAAGAGGGGGGGTGAATTGAGTAACAAAAACTTTTGCAAACGCTTTAAACAAATAAATTTTGCTCAATATAATTATTAAAGAATATGAAAGAGATGAGAAAAAGAAAGAGCAAGTAATAAATAAATTGCAGGAATCAATAAATAGAGTGCATAAAATAAAGAGAATAAGGGAAGAAAAACAGTACGATATTTATCCCGGTTCGACCACCAACCACTTCGTGGCCTACGTCCATCCCCCGAAACACCGTTCGAGATTTTTCACTATTCAAGACAAGCTTAAACAACAGTGCTTGCAACCTTTACAATACGGAGCACTTTTCACACACAGGAAACTCTACCCTTGTGCTCAAGCCTCAAATAAACAAAAGGGATACCTCACCCTTATACAATCCTTGGGGATACCTCACCCTCAATACACGTAAAATAAATATAGAGATGAAGTGAAACTCTCGCTAAGAGTAGATAAATACAAATTGAAGCACTAAGGAGCTTTGTTTTTCAAATATCTCAAGAATTAAGCAATTATAAGTTCGAGAAAATAAAGAGAGAATAAGGTAGAGCACGTTTTCAAGCAAGCAAAAATTATCACAATGTCAAGGGAGTTTTCAGAGAAGTCCCAGTGCCTCTATTTATAGAGCTCGTGGAAGAATATGGCCGTTGGGAGCAATTAATAGTATTAAAACTTTCGATTCTTCGTATGTCTTTGTTTAAAACGTAGCTCTGCTTCTCGTGGGGTATTCGAATGCCCGAAGGAGGTATTCGAATACCTCTGTCAAAAACTCTTTCGTAAAATCTGTTTAAGTTAGAGTTATTCGAATACCGGTCAAGGGTATTCGAATACCTCATTAAAATAAGGCATATTTCGAAAGGGGTATTCGAATACCATATGGGGTATTCGAATGCCTCATTTAAAAATGGTTCATTCTGAATCGGGTATTCGAATACCATATGGGGTATTCGAATGCCTCTGTTTTGACAAAGAAGAAATATCGGTTTTAATCAAAGTTATTCGAATACCAAATTGAGGTATTCGAATACCTCGGTTAAAAACAGCTTCAAAATCCTTTCCAAAAAGCTTCGAAATGCTTGTTTTTAACTTTTAAAACATTTGATCTTTTAAAAACCTTTAGTTTAGGTAATCTTTGATCATTTGAGATATTTAATTAACTGCTCCATACATGATAGATCCTAAGTCCTAAAGCTAATCTTTAAATACTTGGACTTGGTCTTCTCATCATCCTTATGTTTGTTATCATCAAAATACATCTTCATTGTTGCGTAGCAAACACATTCTCCCCCTTTTTGATGATGACAAACTATCATAGAGAAAAGCATCAGTACAGAAATAATTGGAATTCACAAAGTAAGAGGCTTACATTCATATGTGCGTGGCGTAGCTCCCCCTTAATGTTGGAATCCAATAATAGTTACTTTAAACCTGTCTTTTCTCATAGTTATATTGTTGTTCTCCCCTTTGGCATAATCAAAAGATACAACAAAATATAATGCATAAAGGAGGCAATAAGCATAAAGAGAAACTGATTTTATTAATAATTTAGCCAATATACATAATGTAATGAAAGAGTAAACAAACTAATTCATCCAAACAAGAACAAAGCCTAGAAAGAGGCATCCGCGGCGGAGGAGGAGGGAATCGGAACCCCGTGAAGATAGCAAAGCACGCAAGGCGGCTTGCTCACGCTCAACACCATCAAGTCCGTCAAACGGGCGAGAAGGTGTGTTCCAAATAAGCTCGGCTATCCTCCATGTAAGCACGGTTGGCCCGTAAAGTGGCCATGACTTGATCCAGTAGGATCGAACCAAAGAAGAAGCGGGGGGGCGGCGGGGCCGGCGGTGACAGAGGCGGCGGGGGCTACGGGAGCAAAGAAGAACGGCAAAGCGACAGGGGGCAACGGCGGGATCACCGGGTCGTCCTCATCATCGTCAACTTCAACCGGAATACCCACCTTCATCGGTCTTTATCATCTTCATTCGGTTCAGCGTATAAGAACCAAACACATTATGGTGGGTCACCGAGTTTTTCGCTCGGTCTCCACAATCATGATACTTGCCTAGGAAGGCGGTGATGATCACCCCATAAGGTAGCTCGAGCGTTCTTTTCCCTTAGCTCTCATCATATGCTTCATAATGAAGACGGGCCGGGTTATCCGGTATCCTTTCTTCAGATCCACAAAGATAAACACATCATCTTCACTCGTAGGCGTAGTTCCCACCTCTAGGAGCTAAGATGTGGGCATAAGCATAATGCAAGAGCTTCTGTCCCCGGCTCTTCATCATGCCCCTTTGACTCCCTTTTGAGTCGGAGGTAATGCCAACCCAGTCTAAGGACATCTTCAATGGCTCGAATCTTGTCGAACCGCTGGACAAACTCTTCACGGTCTTCATTGCTACGGCCACGGATACTAAACCAAAAAGCGAACCCGGTCTTGAGGAGTGATCACAATGTGCCGATCACGGAGACGTCGAACGAAGCTCCGGTCCCTCAATCCTCAAGTTGCGGTAGAACATTTTGACCAAATCGGGATAGAGGACCTCCTTGTAGGAGCAAAAACGTAGCACGCCCGGGATGTCCACTGGTGTAGGAAATCAAAGCCACCTTCTTTTTCAAAGAAGGCCAAATCCAGTACTTGGGCTGCACAAGGTTTCGTTCTCTCGAAATGAGAGATGAACCGTCCAAGAGTTTCGGGTGAGATGAGAGCTGTCGCAAATCCAATGGGTTGTTGCAAGGCGCGGTCTTTGTGCGAGCACGTTTGGAGGAGGAAGCCATGGATGAAGGTAGAAGATGAGAGGAATGGGTTTGAAAAAGAGGGAGTGACGGTTGGGTGATACGAGGGAGATGGTATTCGAATAGGAGATGAAAAAAAAACGAGAGAGAAGAAATGGGAAATGAGATGAGTGAACGGGTGAACGAGGGGGCTTATATAAAGCTCAGACCTGAGGTATTCGAATACCTCGGTTGGTATTCGAATACTGCTGTTAGGAAACGCAAAGGTCAGGGCAATTTAGAAAGATGGTATTCGAATACGCCTAGGGTATTCGAATACTCTGTCCCATATAAGATTGACTCGGATAGCGGTGTATTCGAATACCGCTTAGGGTATTCGAATATACCGTAGACAAGAACAAAAGCCCGATGGCAAGAGGCTTTCGGTGGTATTCGAATAACTACTAAGGTATTCGAATACTCCCGGTTAATTAATCATGAAAGCATGCGAGGGTATTCGAATACCGGATGAAGGTATTCGAATAACTTAGATAGAAAAACACCAAATATTACGTCCGAATGCAATTTTGAAGATTAAAGCTTACCCGATTAAATGAGTACCGCAAAACAAAATGGAGGGTATCTCCGACGCTCAAGTCAGTAACAATTAAAGATAAATAAATCAATGAGTATTAAATTTAACAAATTAAATACACGATTGATCCAAAATGCCAAGCTCTCTTCTTAAATGAAAGAACGAATCTTTAGGTAAAGGTTTTGTGAAAATATCAAGAAGTTGATTATTGGTTTCAACAAATTCTAACACACAATCACCTTTTGAACATGATCTCGTATAAAATGGTGCCTTATCTCAATGTGCTTAGTTCTAGAGTGCATAATGGGATTCTTTGTCGATTAATTGCACTAGTATTATCACATCTTATAGGGATGTGATTAAGTCAAGACCAAAGTCTAAAAGTTGTTGCTTCATCCATAGAATTTGAGCACAACAACTTCCTACTGCCACATATTCACCTCGGCGGTGGATAAAGCCACGCTATTTTGTTTCTTGCTATGCCAAGAAACTAAGGAATTGCCAAGCAAGTGACATGTTCCACTAGTGCTTTTCCGATCCAATTTGCATCCAAAGAAAATCGAGTCGAATAACCAATAAGACTACAAGTGGCACCTTTGGGGTACCACAAGCCCACTTGTGTAAGTGCCACCTAGATATTTCATAATACGTTTTACAAAGACTTAAATGCGACTCTTTAGGATTAGCTTGATATCGAGCACACATGCATACGCTAAACATTATATCGTGCCTACTAGCAAAGTGAGATAGAGAAGAGATCCGATCATACCTCGATATTTAGTAATTTCTACAGAATACCCGCGCTTCGTCTTTATCCAAGTAACACGAAGTACTCATTGGTGTAGCCATATGCTTTGAGTTGTCCATTCCAAACCTCTTGAGAAGTTCTTTGCAATACTTTGTTTGGCTAATGAACGTTCCACTCCTTGTTTGTTTGATTTGAAGTCCAAGGAAGAAATTGAGTTCTCCCATCATGGACATTTCGAATTCGCTTTGCATGATTTTGGCAAATTCCTTGCACAGATTTTCGTTAGTAGCACCAAATATGATATCGTCTACATACACTTGTACAAGGAGTATATCATGGTTTTTATTTTTAATAAAAAGAGTTGTGTCAACTTTACCTCTTGTAAAATTGTGTTCTAAAAGGAACTTACTTAATCTTTCATACCAAGCTCGTGGAGCTTGTTTTAAACCATACAAAGCCTTTTTCAATTTGAAAACATGGTTAGGTAAATCATAATTTTCAAAACCTGGAGGTTGGTCAACGTATACTTCCTCTTGGATAAAGCCATTTAAAAAAGCACTTTTAACATCCATTTGATATAATTTAAAATCCATGATGCAAGCAAAAGCAAGTAACATCCTAATAGCTTCTAGTCTCGCTACAGGTGCATAGGTTTCTTCATAATCTATACCTTCTTCTTGATTATAGCCTTTTGCTACAAGTCTAGCTTTATTTCTAGTTATTATGCCAGCTTCATCAAGTTTGTTTCTAAAAACCCATTTAGTACCGATAATAGGATGATTATTAGGCCTAGGAACTAGTTCCCAAACTTGGTTTCGTTCAAATTGATTTAATTCTTCTTGCATAGCTAGAAACCAATGTTCATCATTAAAGGCTTCATTAATGTCTTTAGGTTCGATTTGAGAAACAAAGGCTAAGTGGTTACAAGCATTTCTAATGGAGTTTCGAGTACTTACACCTTTGGATACATCACCTATTACTTGATCAAGCGGATGATATTTTGAGGTACGCCATTCTTTGGGAAGCTCCAAAGCTTGTGAATCCTCGTGTCTTTGTTTATCTTCTTGCTCCTTGATTTCTTTTTCTTTGCTATCCAAATGTGTTTCCGCTAAGGCTTCTTTGTCACATAATTGGCTAATACTAAGAAGATTATGTTTTAAGCCTTCAACAAGCAACACATTTTCAATAGAGGAATTTGGATTCTTGCCAACTTTTCCGACTCCAAGAATTTTTCCCTTGTTGTTGTCTCCATAAGTAACATGTCCATGATTCTTGGGAATAAACATGGTGAATTTTGAGTCGTCTCCAGTCATGTGCTTGGAACAGCCGCTGTCGAGATACCAATTTGAGGTCCTGGCTTTCAAGCACACCTACAACACAATTTTAATTTTTAACTTTTGGTACCCAAATTTTCTTGGGTCCTTGAGTGTCAGTTTTAGGCAAAGTACCCTTTGGAACCCAAACCATTTTTGTCCCAATTTTTGTGTTAATATTCTTTCTAGCATTGCATGTTGAAGCACTATGACCTTTCTTTCCACAAGAAAAACATTTAATAAATGGACTCACTGGAAGTACTTGAATAAACGAAAATTTTTTATAAGATTTATGTTGATTTTTCGGTTATAACCAATTCCAGCTTTTTCAAAAACAACCCTTTGTTTCCCTAATATAATATTTAGATTATCTCTCCCAGTGAATTTGGCAAGGGTATTTTTTAAGTCTTCAATTTCTTTCTCAAGTGTGTGACATGAAGAACAAGAATAAGAAGTAGAAGCATGTGAGGGATGAGATGAGCATGCATCAATAATTCCCAAAGTTTCATTTTCAATTTTTAGTTCTTCAATCTCTTTATTTAAAATAAGAATTTTATTTTCTAAAGAAGAGATTTTTTCTTAGAGGAAGAAATTTGTTTTGAGAGTTTTATTGATTCGTCATGCAATTCTTCAAAGGCATCTTGTAACTCATCATAAGAGGCGATAAAGTAGAGTTAGAACTTACCTCATTTTCGCTTTCTTCTTCTTCTCCTTTGGCCATGAGACAGAGTTGAGCTTCTTCGCTATCTCGAGTCATCAGTTGAATCCATGTCGTTTTCATCCCATGCTATATAGGCTTTTCTTGCTTTTCTTTCTTTGAAGGGCTTCTTCTCAAGTCTCTCTTTCTTCTTTTGGTAAACCGGGCATTCCATTTTCATATGACCAGGCTTGCCACATTCATAGCAAGTAGGAGTTGATGAAGCTCCTTCGCCTTTGTAATGAGTCTTCTTCGGAGGAAGGGAGGTCTTCTTTGCATTCCCTTTTTCTTGAGAAATTTACCAAATTTTTTAACTAACAGATGAGATTTTCTTCGTTTACCTCAATGTTTTCTCGAGCTTTCTTCATCTTCTTCATCATCATTGTCAATTATTGAGGAAGTGGCTTTAAGCGCTATCCCCTTTTTCTTTTTATCATTTTCTTCGCTTTGACTTAATCTGCTTTCGGTTCTAGTTCGTGCTCATGAAGTTTTCCAAAAAGGGTGGCTAATGACATGGTTGTCAAGTCCCTTGATTCTCCGAATTGCTTTGTCACCTTGGGCTGCCAAATCCTCGCTTAAACACCTTAACACTTTATTAATCAAATCTTCGTTAGTAAAACTTTTTCCTAAAGATGCAAGATGATTAACAATGTGGGTGAACCTCTTTTGCATTTCTTGAATGCTTTCTCCTTGTTCATTCTAAACGGTTCATATTCGCGAGTTAGAGAATTTATTCTCGACCTCTTAACTTCACTAGTACCCTCATGGGTAACTTGTAAAGTGTCCCACATTTCTTTAGCGGTTTTGCAATTAGAAATTCTAAAAAACTCATCATATCCCAAAGCAAGGGTAATGATGTTTTTAGCTTTTAAATTATATTGGACCTTTCTTTTATCCTCATCAGACCAATCACTTCTAGGTGTCTCGGTTTTTACACCATCGACAACGCGTGTAGGTATAAATGCGCCTGCTTTTCGACACAAGATCCCACACATCTAGATCAATAGCTTCGATGAAGATTTTCATTCTTTCCTTCCAATATGCATAACCATCCCCATTGAAAAGGGTGGTCGGTTTATGGAAGATCCCTGAAAAACCATTTAAGGAAGCCATGTTCTCTTGAAGCGGCTAAGCTCTTTATACAAGAGTCTAGCTCGATACCACTTGTTACCAAGTGGCTTCCAAGACTCAAGAGGGGGTGAATTGAGTAACAAAAACTTTTGCAAACGCTTTAAACAAATAAATTTTGCTCAATATAATTATTAAAGAATATGAAAGAGATGAGAAAAAGAAAGAGCAAGTAATAAATAAATTAGGAATCAATAAATAGAGTGCATAAAATAAAGAGAATAAGGGAAGAAAAACAGGCACGTATTTATCCCGGTTCGACCACCAACCACTTGTGGCCTACGTCCAGTCCCGAAACACCGTTCGAGATTTTTCACTATTCAAGACAAGCTTAAACAACAGTGCTTGCAACCTTTACAATACGGAGCACTTTTCACACACAGGGGAAACTCTACCCTTGTGCTCAAGCCTCAAATAAACAAAAGGGATACCTCACCCTTATACAATCCTTGGGGATACCTCACCCTCAATACACGAAATAAATATAGAGATGAAGTGAAACTCTCGCTAAGAGTAGATAAATACAAATTGAAGCACTAAGGAGTCATTTTTTCAAATATCTCAAGAATTAAGCAATTATAAGTTCGAGAAAATAAAGAGAGAATAAGGTAGAGCACGTTTTCAAGCAAGCAAAAATTATCACAATGTCAAGGGAGTTTTCAGAGAAGTCCCAGGCCTCTATTTATAGAGCTCGTGGAAGAATATGGCCGTTGGGAGCAATTAATAGTATTAAAAACTTTCGATTCTTCGTATCTTTGTTTAAAACGTAGCTCTGTTTCTCGTGGGGTATTCGAATGCCGAAGGAGGTATTCGAATACCTCTGTCAAAAACTCTTTCGAAAATCTGTTTAAGTTGGAGTTATTCGAATACCGGTCAAGGGTATTCGAATACCTCATTAAAATAAGGCATATTTCGAAAGCGGGTATTCGAATACCATATGGGGTATTCGAATGCCTCATTTAAAAAATGGTTCATTCTGCTCGGGTATTCGAATACCATATGGGGTATTCGAATGCCTCTGCTTTGACAAAAGAAAATATCGGTTTTAATCAGTTATTCGAATACCAAATTGAGGTATTCGAATACCTCGGTTAAAAACAGTTCAAAATCCTTTCCAAAAAGCTTCGAAATGCTTGTTTTTAACTTTTAAAACATTTGATCTTTTAAAAACCTTTAGTTTAGGTAATCTTTGATCATTTGAGATATTTAATTAACTGCTCCATACATGATAGATCCTAAGTCCTAAAGCTAATCTTTAAATACTTGGACTTGGTCTTCTCATCATCCTTATGTTTGTTATCATCAAAATACATCTTCATTGTTGCGTAGCAAACACATTCTTTTTGCAGAACATTGACCAACCGGGATCGTGACCACGGAAGGAACGCCAGTGCTCTTTGCACGACCTATCCGCGATGCAATTAAAGACCGGGATCTTCTTGCGCTCGTTGGAAGGGAGCCCGGCCGCTCTAAGCTGAAGAATCCTCCGCCGGTATCAGCCATTCCGAGTTACCTCAAGTCATGGAGCAGCCACAACGGGTTTTCCACCCCGGAACAGACTGAAGCCACTCCGGAATAGAAACCCCCTGTTCACCCGTCCTTCTCCCACCTTCTCAACGGACAAATGGCGGAAGCGGATACCCGCCGCTTCCTGCGTAGCGAGCCAAAGAAAGCGACCCCCGGTTGCCCCAGGGAGTCATCACTCCTTCGGCCGGGCATCCTTGCATCTCCACCCGTTACTTCGAAAAAGACCGGCGGATGCTCCGCCAAAGAAACCGCCGAGAAGACAGAGAGAAGGACAAGTGTGCTCCAACGGGTCCCTGTGCAACGGAGGACGGAAGCATGATTCCATCCTAACAACACGTAGGGTCAGACTTCCCCGTGTACGCCAGGATAGAAAGGCTTCCACCTCCCCAAATGCATAGCAACCCGGTTTTACGCCAAGATAGAAAGATCTCTGTCGGGAAGAAAGAACGCGAGGGGAAGATCAAACCTCTTTAAGAACTTTGGGAAAAATAAGAGTATGGTTTCTATAGACGATGAAACTCTCTCCACAGCAGAGGAGAAAGAAGAAAGAACTACACTCAACCCCTGGGGAAAAATCATCTTTACGCGATGGTGAAGAAGAGCATGCAAGCTCATGAAGAAGCGTCCAGTACTTATAGCATGAATAAAGGACTCTGATTGGTCGCGTGAAGGGCGACCTGATCCCATGAAATCAGCCAAAATAAATGTCCCGATCTTTTATTGGCCACAAAGATAGGGAGCAGTTAAGGAAATCCCCACGAAATTAACGTTTTCTCTAAAAAAGAATCGTTATTTCCCAAGAATCTTTATATCCCAATAAAGTCCACGTATCAGTTTCCCAGAGAATCGCAAGCTGAAGTCACCAGAGATCACATTCGAGATTCGCATTGAATATATCTTCAGCACTCGTACTGGAAAACAGTAGTTTTTGCTCATAATCAAGTAAAACAAGGACGTCGGTAATAACTTGAGGTCCAACACCGCCCAGAAATCGTTACGTCAGCCATGTGGTGGTTGATCCATCTTAAACTTGACTCTGGTCTGTCTCATCCAAGAGCCAAGCTGGGGGCAACTGTTCTGGACCGAGATCCGGGATCCCGATCCATGGGATCAACTTGGCATGCGCGTAACCGGATTCCCCCCAGCCATCGTGGAGAAAGACTCACGACATGCTTCGGACCACGGGTCAAGACAGCAGATGACCACGGCTGACTAATCTATTCTGAGGATAAATCCCTGAGTATACGTAACTACCAATCGTCGGTTCACGATATTATAGGATTTATAGATATCTCAGATGATTAGGTACCTTCCTTATATTAATCCCAAATTATAGGGATATATCCCTATAATAAAGGAAGGATAATCTTCACTAAGATATCAATCCAGATTCACCCGCATCCAAGAAGAGTCCCTCTAGGATTCTGCGATATGCTCCTATAAATACTTGGGCCAAGCGCCAAAGGTAAGCACTTCCTCCGAGATATAAGCTATCCCTATTGTGCACGACGGCCTAACTTGAGCGTCGGAAATGTCACTTGCAGTCTCCACCCACTCACACCACCGTTGCCACTGCCGAAATACGGAGGGATCCACCGCATCGTGCCTATCGCAGGTACCCTCCTGAATTTACTTCAGAACAGAAATCAAGCTGACTGTTCAGTGTGTGTTTGAATTAAAATTTGTAAATTTAAGTTTGAGTTAATTTGAATTTGTAAACTTAAGTTTGATTAAAAGTAAGTTTACAGTAACATAATTTGTGTTTGAGAACTTTTGTTTTAAAAATGAATTTGACAACATAAATATTGTTTGGATGAAAAAAATCAAAATCACTTTTGAATGTGTAATTACTAAAAAATGTATAAGTTTATATTACAATATTAATATTATCTTTTATTTTATTTTATTATTTTTAAGAGTACATGAACAAATTATATAAATGTTATTATTATTATTATTATTATTTTATTTTTAGTAGTAGAGTTAAATTATAAATAAAAAATTATAACAAAATATTAAATTATATACATAGTTAAATAAATTATATAAAAAACATTAAATTATATGTATAGTTGATTTGATAAATAAAGCAACTAAAGTTTTTATACATCAAGACAAATTAATTGATCCAAATCAAAATACAAAATAATAGTAAAGTATATAGGAAAATGTAATCTAATTTTGAAATATAAATATAAATACACTACTAATTAAGCTGCATGTGCTTAATAATTTGATTTCGAATTGAGTCTCGAACAATATTCATCTCTGATGAAGAGACTGTAGTTAATTTTGAGGGTGGATAATCATCAACAACATCTTCATCCTCATCTTAAGGTTCAACTACATTTTCATCTTCATAACGATTGAATTCATAATCTGTTTTAGAATTTATTCTAATAAAATTATGAATAATTATTATTGCACTGATCATTTGAACTTATGTTTCTATTTTAAACTTAGACATATGGTGCAAAATAACATACCCATTCTTTCTCACCCTAAAAATCTTTTCTATTATGCACCTTAAATCTATTACAAAATAAAAAATAAATATGTTATATATTTCTTCAACATATTTTAAGCCACATATAAGCATATTTTTGAACTTTTTATTAGTGACAGTGAAGCTTAAGGCATTGTTAATCATTCGGGCTGGTATTTTTTAAAAAGTAAAAACTCGGTCCCTGTTAGACTCGGGTGGGATCGGATAAACTTAGACAAACTCGCATGGAATCGCGAGTTTATGGGCGAGTAACCGCCGAATTTGATGCAGTGTGTAATTTTCAGCCCCGAAAGCCCAAAACGACAGCGTTTTTGCCCTGTTTATCGAAGACCGTTCCACTGAGAAGCCAAAACGCATGTTTCTTCTTTCATCTAGGGCTCATTTCGAACCTTTTCTTTTTTCTTTTTCGATGTTGCTACGGTGAAGCTCCGAAGCGATGAGGTGTTGATAGCCTGATACGACGTAGGTCTCAGCGTTTGGCCCTGTTGCGGTGTTGTTGTTGGCCTGTTCCGACGAGGTGATGCAACGACGAACTTGTGTGAGAGCTCACAGCTGCGCGCTCAAACAAGCAGCGACTAATGCGAACTCTCTGCTGCGCGCGACGAGCGACACACAGGTGCGAACTCAGGCCATTTTGTTCTTTAATCTGTTGGCTGTTAGTGTTTCGATTCGGTTCTTTAATCTGTTGTGATTTAATGGTTCTGAGTTAGTGTTTTTTATTCGGTTCTTAATGTGTTTCAATTTAATGGTTCTTTAATCTGTTGTGATTTAATCACAGGTCCAAACTCGGGCCATTTGGCTCTTACTTATGAATGTGATTTTCCGTTAGTTATTTACTTTACTGTGAATTGGTGAATGTGATATACTGATACATATACACACCTTGATTCCATATTTTTTATTTAAAGTTGCTATTTGCTTCTTTTTTCTCATTCTCGTATGTTCTGTACTATTTGGGTTTTTATTCTTGTGAATTGCTATTGTCTCTGGTTGTGACTTGTGAATTGTTATTCCCTGTTCTTGAGTTCAGTTACTATTGTCCTACTATGATCCTATCTATTTGAGTTATTATTCTCTATTTTATTAAGGAGTTGGAATGTTAAATAGTGCTTATGGATGTGGTATTAAATTGTGTTTGGGTTCTACGATAGGTTGTGTATGTATATATATATATATATATATATAAACTCTTAAGGCGGCTCCACGAGTTTATGTATACTCTCGAGTTTGACAACCTTGATACATACATACATTTTAGTAGATTGGATGATACTTGGCTCCTTTAAATGTCACAATCATGTTATCTATTATGGAAATTGATTGATAACACTATGCAGTCTCTATGTGTGAAGCCCCCTGCACATTTGCAATTACTTTCTTTATCATTTTAACTTTAATTTTCACATCCACTACTGACCGGTTCAGTTTCAGTTAATTGCCTTGCATCCATGACCATGACCATGTTCATTTGCTCTTGATTGAGTTAGAATAGGGCTTGTCATCAAATTTTATCTGAAAAAGGAAATGCCATGGTGGCGTGGGGTTAGTAATATGATTTCTGCTTCTTGGATCAGTTTTCTGCAATGGGAAGGAAAAAGACAGAGGAGGCTGCTCCAATCACAAAGGCTAAGCTAAGTGGCAAAGATGCTTCTAAGACGGAAAAATTTTCTGTCTCTGCCATGCTGGCCAGTATGGATGAAAAACCTGATAAACCCCAGAAAATCCCTTCTTCCTCCAGTAAGCCCAAGGCAAAATCTGCTCCGAAACCTTCTGCATACACTGATGGTATTGATCTTCCTCCCTCTGATGATGAAGAAGATGAAGATCTCTTCAAAGAGGAGCAACATCAAAATAATGTGTCCAAACGGTCCAGCCAGCAGCAGAGGCCTGATTGAAGCCGCTTGATGTATCTGTTACGGATAAAGAGTTGAAAAAGCGTGAAAAGAAGGATCTTCTAGCTGCCCATGCTGCAGAGCAGGCAAAGCAGGAAGCTCTTAAGGATGACCATGATGCTTTCACTGTGGTCATTGGAAGCCGTACTTCAGTCCTTGATGGTGATGATGATGCGGATGCTAATGTCAAAGATATAACCATAGAAAATTTTTCTGTGTCTGCTCGGGGTAAAGAGCTTCTGAAGAATGCATCAGTGAAGATATCTCATGGTAAGAGGTATGGTTTGGTTGGGCCCAATGGAAAGGGCAAGTCCACACTGTTGAAGCTTCTTGCTTGGAGGAAGATACCAGTACCAAAGAATATTGATGTCCTTCTGGTTGAACAGGAGGTAGTTGGTGATGACAAAACAGCTCTTGAGGCTGTTGTTTCAGCCAATGAAGAACTTGTTAAAACCCGACAAGAAGTTGTTTCTCTGCAGAATGAAACTTCTGTTGTACGAAGTGTAGACAAAGATGATAATTATGAGGAAGACGATGCAGGAGAGAAGTTAGCTGAGCTGTATGAAAAATTACAGCTGATGGGGTCTGATGCTGCTGAAGCTCAGGCGTCAAAGATTCTGGCTGGTTTGGGTTTTACGAAGGATATGCAGGGACGTCCTACAAAATCATTTAGTGGTGGCTGGAGGATGAGAATTTCTTTAGCTCGAGCACTTTTTGTGCAGCCAACTCTGTTATTGCTTGATGAACCTACTAATCATCTTGACCTAAGGGCCGTTCTTTGGTTAGAGGAGTACTTGTGCCGTTGGAAGAAGACTTTGGTGGTTGTCTCACATGATAGGGATTTCCTTAATACCGTTTGCAATGAGATTTATTCATATGCATGATTTGAAACTCCATTTTTATCGTGGAAATTTTGATGATTTTGAAAGTGGGTATGAACAACGTCGTAAAGAGATGAATAAGAAGTATGAGATTTATGACAAGCAATTGAAAGCAGCCAAAAGGAGTGGAAACCTGGCTTAGCAGGAAAAGGTGAAGGATAGAGCTAAGTTTGCAGCTGCCAAGGAAGCATCAAAAAGCAAGGGCAAGGGCAAGGTTGATGAGGATGAGGCCCCACCAGAGGTCCCACAGAAGTGGAGGGACTACAGTGTTGAATTCCACTTTCCTGAACCTACTGAGCTCACACCTCCACTTCTGCAGCTTATTGAAGTTAGCTTTAGCTACCCAAACCGGGAGGATTTTAGACTCTTAAATGTTGATGTTGGTATTGATATGAGGACTCGCGTTGCCATTGTTGGGCCAAATGGAGCTGGAAAATCCATGCTGCTGAATCTTCTGGCTGGTGATTTGGTTCCAACTGAGGGTGAAGTTCGATGGAGTCAAAAGTTGAGGATAGGAAGATATTCCCAGCATTTTGTGGACCTTCTAACAATGGATGAAACACATGTCCAGTATCTTCTTCGTCTCCACCCAGACCAGGAGGGACTTAGCAAGCAGGAGGTTGTCCGTGCAAAACTTGGTAAATTTGGGCTCCCCAGTCATAACCATCTTACCCCTATTACCAAACTATCAGGAGGGCAGAAAGCTCGGGTGGTCTTCACCTCGATCTCCATGTCGTAGCCCCACATTTTGTTATTAGATGAACCCACCAATCACCTAGATATGCAAAGTATCGATGCATTGGCTGATGCACTGAATGAATTCACTGGTGGAGTTGTTCTTGTTAGTCATTGTTGGAAACATATGTAATTAGGTGTAATTAGTTGTACAACTATTAGTCCCACATTATGTAAATTGTGTAATTAGTTATTACTTATTGAGTATATATTCAGCCTCCGTTCTGTAGTTGAAACACACGGTTTCTTCATATGTCTTTCTCTTTTCTCTCTTTCAACATGGTATCTAGAGCCTAAAGAGAGGTAACCCTAGAACCGCGCATACCCGGTGGGTCCACTGCCTTCCGGTGAAAATTTTTCCTGCCAATCGTGTTTCCTTTTCGGTTTGCCGACCTTTCTCCCTTGCCGTGACATCTTTCCGGCCTCTTTTTCTCCCTGTTCGCTGCTGCCACCGCTGTCCGCCGCCTCCTTTCCGGCCGCCGACCACACCATCGGAACCGCCTCCCGCCGACCGGCCAGACCCCAGAAGCCCAGCCCCAACGCCGCCGGGACTCGCCCCCACGCGCCGCCCGTCTCCGCTGCCAAACAATCACCGCGTGGCCCGTTTTTCGGCCCGTGACGGCGCGTCCGGCAGCCCCTCTGGCCGTCGGTTCCCTCGCATGACTCGTCTCGGCCTCTTCTGTCTGGATCTGCCCTCGCATTTTGTGTTCGTGACCATTTGTCGTGACCCCCCTTTTGAATCGGTGCATTCAGGTACTGTTTGGTTGTTGATTACTGATCCATGGCTAGTTCTACCTCCTCAGATAGCTCTGTGGACACCCCGAAGGCTGAGTATGCAGATTTTTTACAGTGGTTTGCACAATGTAAGTCCTCTTGTTTCTCTACTCCAACAGCTGCCTATGCCAACTTTCTGAAGTGGTTTGAGCAACGTCAGATCTCTAATTCCACTGCCTCTGTTGCACATATTAGTACTTCATTTGCTTGTCTCTCTCGTTCCCCATCCATTGGTACTTGGGTTCTTGATTATGGTGCAACTAACCATATTTCTGGTAATAAGACTCTTTTCTCCAACCTTTCTCACAATGGTTTTTTGCCTATTATCACTTTAGCAAATAGTTCCAAGTCTCAATCCCAAGAGATTGGCACTACTCATCCCCTCCATTCCCTTTCAGTAGACTCTGTCCTTTATGTTCCTGGGTCTTCTTTTAATTTGCTTTCCATTAGTCGTTTGACCCGGTCTCTTGATTGTATGATTACCTTTACTAAAGACTCTGTTATTCTGTAGGACCGGAGTTCGGGACGGATACTTGACACCGGATGTGAGTCCCATGGCCTTTACCAGCTCTCCAACCCCTCTTGTGTTTGCGCTGTCAAGGATTCCTCTCTCACCATCCATGCGCAGTTGGGTCATCCTAGCCTTCCTAATCTCTAAAAATTAGTGCCCAGCCTCTCTAAGTTGTCTAGTCTCCCTTGTGAGTCATGTCAACTAGGAAAACACACCTGTAGTCCGTTTCATGGTAAAATCAGCAGTCGAGCATCTTCTCCTTTTGCTTTAGTACATTCTGATGTTTGGGGTCCTAGTCGTACTGTTTCTACTCTAGGATCCAAATATTTTGTCACTTTCATTGATGATTACTCTCATTGTACTTTTATTTTTTATGCAAAATCGGTCTGAGTTATTTTCCATATTTCAAAACTTTTATCATGAAATTCAAACTCAATTTGATGTTCCTATACGTAGTTTGCGTAGTGATAATGCCCATGAGTATTTGTCTCAACCATTTCAATCCTTTATGGCTTCTCATGGCATTCTTCACCCAACCTCTTGTGCACATATCCCTCAACAAAATGGGGTTGCTGAACGTAAAAACAGACATCTCGTAGAAACAACTCAGACCCTTTTACTTCATGGTTATGTTCCTTTTCGCTTCTGGGGCGATGCAGTTCTTACTGCCTGTTATCTGATTAACTGTATGTCCTCCTCTGTGCTTGATCACCTGGTCCCTTACTCTATTTTATATCCCCATCAACCTCTGCATTCCCTATCACCACGTATATTTGGGTCTACTTGTTTTGTTCATAATCTCACTCCTGGTTTTGATAAACTTTCTGCCCGATCTATTAAGTGTGTTTTTCTTGGTTACTATCAGCCCCAAAAAGGTTATCGTTGTTTTTCCCTTGATCTCCGACGTTACCTCATCTCGGCTGATGTTACCTTTTTTGAGTCTGTTCCCTTCTTCCAGTCTCCTTCATCGACTCTTGAGCCTATCTCTGAGATCTTACCCGTCCCTCTTCCTCTTATCACTGTTGAGTCTGATGCACTTCCGACCCCCTATTTCGAGCAAACCACCACTACTATTCGTCCCTTACAGGTCTATCATCGTCGGCCACCACACACTCCACCAGACGTTGTAGAGGTCAATGTGGACTCTCCTCCCACCAACTTCCTTTACCGCCTTCCTTTGACCGCCTCCCGACCCTCCCATTGCTCTCCGAAAAGGTATACGGTCTACTCGTAATCCTTCTCCTCATTATGTTAATTTGAGTTATCATCGCCTATCTTCTTCGCATTATGCTTGCCTTTCTTCCTTGTCTTCTCGTGTCTATTCCTAACTCTCCAGTGACGCTTTATCTCATCCCGGGTGGAGACAAGTTATGATCGATGAGATGTGTGCCCTTCGTGAGCGAGAGTACTTGGGAACTTGTTCCTCTTCCTCCCGGGAAGTCTGTGATAGGGCAGTTCATCGGTGGATTTATACGGTCAAGGTTGGCCCGATGGCAAGATTGATCGCCTCAAGGCTCGTCTGGTGGCCAAAGGATATACCCAGATTTTTGGCTTGGATTATGGGGACACTTTCTCGCCTGTGACGAAGATGGCTTCGGTTCAACTTTTTCTGTCAATGGCTGCTATTCACCACTGGCCCCTTCATCAGTTGGACATCAAAAATGCTTTTCTCCATGGTGATCTAGAAGAAGAGGTTTACATGGAGCAACCACCAGTGTTTGTTGCTCAGGGGGAGTCTTCTGGCCTAATTTGTCGTCTTCTCAAATCTTTGTATGGCCTTAAACAGTCTCCTAGGGCTTGGTTTGGCCGATTTAGTATTGTAGTTCAACAATTTGGTATGACACGCAGTGAGGCTGACCACTCTGTCTTCTATCGCCATTCAGCTTAAGGGTGTATTTATTTGATTGTGTATGTCGACGACATTGTTATCACTGGCAGTGATCACCATGGCATAATTTAGGTAAAACAATATCTTTGTCATCACTTTCAGACCAAAGATCTTGGCAAACTTCGTTACTTCTTGGGAATAGAGGTGGCACAATCTAATGATGGTATAGTAATTTCACAGAAGAAGTATACCATGGATATTCTTGAGAAAACAGGTCTGTTGAATGCAAAGCCTGTCGACACTCCTATGGATCCGAATGCTAAACTTCTACCAAATCAGGGGGAGCCATTCTCGGATCCAGGAAGATATAGAAGGTTAGTTGGAAAACTGAACTACCTCACTGTTATCTGTCCTGACATCTCCTTTGCGGTTAGTGTGGTAAGTCAGTTTCTAAATTTACCTTGTGATGCACATTGGGATGCAGTGATTCGCATCCTAAAGTATATTAAAGCAGCTCCTGGAAAAGGCCTTATCTATGAAGATAAGGGACATACTCAGGTCGTTGGATACTTAGATGCTGACTGGGCAAGTTCTCCTACTGACAGACGATCCACTTCTGGGTATTGTGTTCTTATTGGAGGGAACCTAGTTTCCTGGAAAAGTAAGAAGCAAAATGTAGTTGCAAAATCTAGTCTTGAAGCGAATACCGAAACTATGGCCTCACCACTTGTGCACTCATTTGGTTGAAACAACTCCTCAAAGAACTTCAATTTGGTGAGGTTATGAAAATGACACTCATATGTGACAATCAAGTACTTTTGCATATAGCTTTCAAATCCAGGTGTTTCATGAAAAGACCAAACATATTGAGGTTGACTATCATTTCATCGGGAAAAGATTCTATCGGGAGACATCACCACAAACTTTGTCAACTCAAATGATCAGTTAGCAGATGTCTTCACCAAGTCCCTGAGAGGTCCACAAATAAGTTATTTGTGTAACAAACTTGGTGCATATGATTTATATGCTCCAGCTTGAAGGGGAGTGTTGGAAACATATGTAATTAGGTGTAATTAGTTGTACAACTATTAGTCCCACATCATTTAAATTGTGTAATTAGTTATTACTTATTGAGTATATATTCAACTTCCGTTGTGTAGTTAAAGCACACAGTTTCTTCATATGTCTCTCTCTTTTCTCTCTTTCAACAGCCATAATTCTAGATTGATATCACGCGTTTGTGAGGATGAAGAAAGGAGTCAAATCTGGGTTGTTGAGGATGGTACTGTGAAAACTTTCCCTGGAACGTTTGAGGATTACAAGGAGGAGTTACTGAGAGAAATTAAAGCTGAAGTTGATGATTGAGCTTCCTTTTGTGAGAACAATTTTTTTACAGAAACAGTTTCCCCTAAAGATTTTTTTACACTTGCTTCTTCTGTATTTGGCTAATAAAGATGACTTGCATCCTACAGATGCTAGATTTTGTCCCTCTTCTCCCTTTTCTTTATCTTCTATTCTACAATAAGTGTAATTATTTATGTTGCGGGAGATGCTACTCACGCTCTAGTGAGATTTGCTATTTCTGATCTGGTTGGTTTAAAATGTGTTGTAGCTGTTGTTTGGAAGTTTAAGGGGTATTTGGTCTGTTTTTTTAATTTCATTTTATGATTTCATTAATAATTATAAAAATATTTTTTTTACTATTTTTTTACTAATTTTTTCACAAAAGTTTAAAAACAAAAAACAAAATAAAAATAAGATTGTATTTTTATAATTATTAAAAAAAATCAGCAAAAAATAAAAATAGAAAACAGATCAAACACTTTTCCAAAGTTCACATGTGACTGTGAGTCCAAAAAAATGGTTCATGGTTGCAGACTCCGAAACTTGCAAACTTTCTTTACACTGATTGTTTTGTAGAAGGGACATTGAGCATGAAAAAAAGAAATATATGTGGTGGAGGAATAAAATTCTAAGTAGTTTTTTTTTATGTTAACAGGGTAAAGTACTAAAGCATGATTCAAAGAAGAAAATAACTGGAATTTTATTTTAATCCTACTTTTAGAGCGAGGTTATTGACACTCTTTGTCTATCTATACTCTTCTTTAATTATTTCAAAGTTTAATTTCTTAAATTACCCTTAACTAAATAGTATCATTTTTAATTATCAAACTTAATATCTTTTGTGCTTATCAAATATATTATTATACTCCATTTGATTTCTCTCTCACTATTAACTTGAGTTTTTTTTTTTTTAATCACTTCAATATAATTTAGGGGGGAAATTAATTTACCCCATAAACTTTCACCACTTATCGCGCAACTCTCTTAAACTTTTTTTTTTTGGTATCCCTAAACTCTCCTAAAGTTTTGATTTATAGTGAAAACGGTAAACTCTGTTAACTTTAATGTCCTAAGTCCAATAATAATAATAAAAAATTGAATAGCCAATGCAAAGGTGAAATGTAAATTAGCCTAAAACTGTGGTTAAATTGTTAATTATACTTCACCACCGTTTCTACACTTAGAACTCCCTTTTCGTTTG
Organism: Ormosia emarginata; assembly: GCA_029884605.1. Classification (NCBI taxonomy): domain Eukaryota; kingdom Viridiplantae; phylum Streptophyta; class Magnoliopsida; order Fabales; family Fabaceae; genus Ormosia; species Ormosia emarginata. Next base: position 459,661 of record JAQQTP010000076.1, on the reverse strand, counting down.
GTTAATGTTGAAAATGTGATATTATAAGATGATAATAGATCCTGTTTCACAACAACTGCTTGCTGCACAGGTCACAAGTGTTACTTGTGTTGTTAGCTGTGTAACAGTTGTGAAATGATGTGAAATAATGAAGATATATGATTTGTTATCACTCACATGCAAAGACTTTTACTATTATTGACTCACAGACAATGCATAATATTATGAAAATAGAAGGTTGAACACAAAACTTATGCAATAACAGTAATGCATGTGTTTCTAATTTAGCCACAGTTTTAGGCTAATTAGCCATGGTATAAAATCGTGACTATTTAGTTTTTTTTTTTCTCTTTAGAATTTAGGGATGTTAAAATTAATGTTTTCATTTTAAACCAAAAGTTTAAGAGAGTTTAGTAATACAAAAAAAAAAGTTTAGGGGGTTTCGTAATAAGTGATGAAAATTCATGAGTAAACTGTAATTTTCCCTATAATTTAACTATAACATATTAATAAAATATGATATTAATTATTACAACAAAAGAAATGATATTACACTAACTTATATTACTTGAAAAAAAAGAGTTTATTATATCCAGTTATTTATATTTGCCTTCTTTTAATAACAATTTATTCTTATTTTTATTTCAAAACAAGTGTAACACTAGTTAGAAAAAGTTCTAAAACTAAATTTAATATTTGAGCTGCCAAATTTTTATTGATACATAAATTATCAATAATTAGTTCAATAATTAATTTTAATACTAGTTCAAAAAATAATTAATTTTAATACTATAATTTTAAATAAGCATGTTAACATTTGGAGCATCAACTTTATTGATAAATTTACACAATAACAATAAATTTTTGTTTTATAATATTTTAAATAATTAAATTAATCAGATACAACTTTTTTTTCTAAAAAATGTTATAAAACCTTACTATTGATAGTAGTGAAAATTGATAAATTAGAATATCTTTAGTCTTTAAAGTATTTTTGGATAATTTTTTATTTTATATTATAAGAAATCTTTTAAATTTTGAATGAAATCTTTTATTTTATTTTATTTTATTTTATTTTTATTTGTAGTCTGACTAGTTCTACCAGGACTCCCACCAGGACTTCTACCTTGTGATCGTTGTTACTGATTTCTAGGTGGTCTTGAGTAAGGCTTTCTCTGATAAGGATTAGCACTGCTGCTGTTGCTGCCTCCTCTCTAGGACCGAAAATGCCCAAAGTTATGGTTCCTCGTGTCCCGTGCTTGGTCTAGGTCTTCTACTCGGCGACACGTATCTAGCAGCTCCGAAAATTGGTTGATTCTCAAAGTTATAACTGCCCTCTTCACATCGTACCTCAAACCTTCCTCAAATTTTCGACATTTCCACACCTCATTCGGCTGGTGTTGGAAATAAGTTGAGAATTTGGACAAGCTTTCAAACTTCGCGGTGTATTCACTGACAGTCATGTTCCCTTGTCTCAGACTGAGGAACTCTATCTTTTTTGCATGTCTGACACTTGTAGGGAAATATTTCTCCAAAAATTTCTCCTTGAATACCTCCCAAATAATTGCTCGACCTTCAGTTTCCAGCAATCTCTGTGCTCTAGTCCACCAGTCTTCTGTGTCCCCAACTAACATAAACGCAACATAAGTCACATTCTTATCATTGGCACAATTCATGCCTCTGAAAACTTTCTTCAGCTCCTTGATCCAAAGAGTAGCCTTCTCCGGATCAAATTCTTCCTTGAATTGAGGAGGGTTGTTGTGACGAAATTCAGACAAGTTTTGAGCGTCAGTAGTAGCTTCTAATCGTTGTGCAGCTTTCTTTTGCTGTTGAGCAGCCTGCTGGTTTTGTTGAAGTATGGCCTCAGTCATCCTTTGAATCGCCTCGATCGCTACAATCATAGCCCCCCTACGAGCCATATTTCTTTTCAAGTCAAACTATACAAAACACAGGAAAAAGTCAGATGCATCCTTTCGGAATACCAAACACAGAGAAATACACAGCACAAACAAGACAGTCCAAACCACAAGACTCAAAAGAAAACTTAAACCGGGACTCTGATACCAAACTAGTGTAACTCCTCTTTTTCTAGAAGAAGAGGGAACGTCACACCTTAATAAAATGCGAAAAAATAATAAATCATAAATTAAGACCCGATTCATTTAATGTATAAATAAGCCTCTTCAATCCTAAATGTATAATAATTAGGCAATATTTTTTTTGTGAGTGAATAATAAATATAGTTACAGTAGAAATTGGCATGGAAGAAAATCAACATCCACATATTATATATATTTGCATTAAGTCTGTTTAATTACATCATCAAGTATACAAAAAGCAAAAGCTTTACCCACCCTAAGATGTTTACAAATATACAACCCATCAAAATAGCAAAACATCAGGCTTCCCAAAAAGATATAAAGATAACCATCAGTAGCCATCGACATTACCAGCCCCCTAAGATTGACGAGAAGGAACCGTGGCAGGATCTTCCTCGGAGTCTTCCTCGTCAGATGAAATCATCATCAGAGCTACCGAGTTATGAGCAGAGACTCGTGCAGTAGATAAGAATGAATCCTCTTGTAGGGTGTAATAGAGATCATCCCACAAATCACAGACGGGTAGGTAAAACTCTAGATGAACAAAAGCAGTAAAGTTAAAAACATGTGGGTCATAGCGACCCAAAGCTAGTGATACCGTCAAGTCCCCATGATAAATACAACGGTCCGTGCGTAGGTTGATATGCCAACAATCAGGACCTCAGTGGAAAGTCATCCTTGCGTATCCCATAAATCCACACGGATGAGACAACATCTTCGAACAAGCACTAGTCGTAGTCAGGCTAGAAACCAAAGAACTCGTGTACTTCCCCTTCCTCGCGGACGTCTTCTCAGAAGCACATAAATAAAATAGAAATACAGGGATACAGGAAAGAGGTGAGACACCCAGCATTCAATACCAATACGGCAGTAAGAAAACAAAACGGCGTAGGATGCCCACATAACATCACAACATATATATATATATATATATATATATCATATATATATATATATATATATATATATATATATATATATATATATATATCAGCAGTAATAATAAGAATACGCAATAAAAGGGAAACCACAATAATGTCTCAGGCAGTAAGCAGTTCATTAGTTAGATAATTATTACAACATTAAAAGAGATAACTTAATAGTTATAGACACTCATGCCAAAAGTAATATGAGATAGAGAATGCATAATGCATAAAGTACCAAAATCCTACTTCATGGAGTTAGACATAAACATTTGGAGAGAGTGATCAGGGAATCATGTCAGTATCTCGTCAGCCTAAAAATAAAGTGCTTATCAGAAAAAAAATCTTTATACATGGCATTCTCAACAAGATAAGAGACTTCGGCTCGGGGATTATCGATGTGTTTGCATCACCATCTCACGGCCCGTGAGCCAACTATCCAATGATGAGACACCCGCACTGACGATACCTTCAAGGTAACAATATGATCTACACTTGGTCTATTCGCACCTGACTAAGGTGTGATTCAACTTAGGCTCAATAAATGTTAACTCAATGCAATTATTCAATGCATGCAAGACTAATAATATACTTCTCATGAAACATGACTTATACGTGGCATTCTCAACAAGATCGCGATATAAGACAGCGTCTCGGTCCGGATTATCGGTGTGTTTGCATCAGTCTATCTCACGGCCCAGAGGAGCTACCAACTATTCGATGATGAGACATCCGTACCCCGACGCCTCCAAGGTCAACAATATGATCTACACTTAGTCTATTCGCACCCGGACTAAGGTGTGATTCAACTCCTAGGCTCAACAGCATTATAACAGTCATAGACTGAGCAATTATTCAATGCATGTTGACTCAATGCATATCATGTATATTCATCAATAATATACTTCTCATGAAACATATCACAAACATCAACAATATAACAAAATCCACTCAAACATCAATTTTAACATGTCAATGCATTTAAGCAATCCATAAAATAAACATAACAAATCGCATACAACATAACAAAGTTTGTTCAAATACAAAGTTTAATAATCCTCATTATCATTATCATCTTCATCATGATCATCTTCATGAAACACGACACTAGCCCACGACAAGGCTTCCATACCATCGAATCCACCATCCAAGTGTGGTGTAGCATTGTGGATGTATTATTAGACTTCACAAGATCTCGATTAAACATAGTGTGTTGAGTCCACTAGCGTGTTGTCGTTCGATTATCTTCTTCTATTAGTTGTAGTTGTTGGCTTTTTATCGAGTGAGTATTGTCGTTTATATAAACATTTTTAAATCGCGTAAATATGTACATATGATTTCACTCATTAATCATTTGGTTAAAAATTGACGCCACGTAGAATATTGTTCAAATCGCATTTTCCACTTTGCCTCATGTTGTTGGCTTTGCTGCTCCATTTACGATTGAATCTCCTGAACTCGATCCAACATCTCCTGTTGCAACTACTCCTTAACCTGATTAATATATGTAAACATAAATTCATCAATTCATTCCACGAATAATGAATTAACTAAAAATACGAAAAATAAAATGATTGACTACATCCATCAAAATATAAAAATCAATTAATAAAAATATTGCAACTATTACTTAACTTGATTAATAATGTGCTCAGGAACTTGACTCGACATAGGCCTTGAGGAGGATGAATCTCCATGGTCATAAATAGATGCTTGAGAACCAAGGCCATAAACACGACCCTTCTTAGGACCGCCAACAGTAGATCAAACCTGTTGGAGACTACCACTACACCAGTTAGAGATCTCCTCCTCAAGGTGTCACAAAATGCAACGTAATGCTATCTTTAACAAAAACACAAACTTTGAATCAGTTGCCATGGTTGCTCGAAATTGGAAAGAGAGATTAATGGAAGAAAAATTAGTACTTGAGGTCGAGGGTCAGCGACGTCGGGGTGTAGTCAGAGTCGCGGTCTTGGTTCGGAAAAGGATATGAAGAGGGTGATAAATGGGTGAAGTTTGCCCTCGGAGTCGGCCATGAAACACAAGGAAGGAAAAAGGGATTTTTGCTATTTGGGTGGGAGTCGCGGACGGCGCTTGGCCAAGTTGGGAAAGTGCGGTTGTTTTGTTTCCTTGAGTCGTTGACGGTTTTCACCAAAGGGGTGGGGTCGCTAATTTCGGGTTGCTTTATTTCTTTTTGAAATGCTTGGAGAGCAAGAATATATTGAAGTGCCGGCATGTTTTAGGGTAAATGCATCATGAAAAAAGCCATCAATATTGACTTTGTCATACTTAGTTAATTAATAAAAGATAGAAAGAAATCAATTGTAATGCGGCCGTTAGGGCTTGTCCTTACATCCGTGACGATTATAGCCAATTGCATACAGTGTCGCACACATGTACTTTTTTATGAATTTGGCCAGAAAATTTTTATTTGATAGCTTGTTTTCTATTGGTTCTTAAAAATTCAAGCAATACGGGTTGTTATTTTTGTTGACCAATTTCTATGGGCTATTTTTTATAGTATACTTTAGCAATGGTGGTGGCGCCCAATGTGGTGACGGTCTTGATGAGTCATAAAGCGAGTCATCAAAGAGAAATTTCTAGAACGGGGACTGGGGATCGGTGGAAGGGGAGAAAGGATATTTTCTAGAAAGAAGGGAGATATGGGAGAGAATTAGAGAAAGAATGTTATCCGAAAAAAAAAATGGCGAGAAGAAAGAAGATGTCACGCCAGTAGATTTAATTTCATACCAAGCAATTTTGATTTTTCCACGCGTACGACAAAGACTTGAAAAAAAATCCACCGCAAATGTATTTTTATAAATTGTTTGGCAAAGTTTGCGGCGATTTTTTCCTCACCTGCAAAATTATTTTAATATTTTTTTGAATTTTTTATTCTATTGATCAAATTTTAAAACAAGACATTCGGACGTAATGGTCATTTTTTTTTTCCCACAATGTAAATTTAAATTTAGATTTGCAATAAGTATTAATTTTATGGCGAGAAAAATTGTTTTAATTTTTTTTCAAATTTTTAAAATAACAAACAAGATATTGATTTTTACGTTTTAAAATAGGACACAACGGTCTTTTACCCAAAAGTTGGGGTGTTACAAATACAACATAACAAAGTTTGTTCAAATACAAAGTTTAATAATCTCATTATTGCAATAATCAGTTTGTTCGAATCTGAACTTTTAATAATCCATTCAAATACAAATACTTCATCATGATCAAAGCTTTCGATTAATCTTTTTCTATTAGTTGTAGTTGTTTTTTTTCATTAATCATTTTTCTTTATTGACGGTATTGTTCAAAATTTATTTTTTAATTCTCATTTACTATTGAATCTCCTGAACTCGATCCAATATCTCCTGCTGCAACTACTCCTTAACCTGATTAATATATGTAAACATAAATTCATCAATTCATTCCACGAATAATGAATTAACTAAAAATACGAAAAATAAAATTTGACTTTTCCATTTTTAATTCATTACTTAACTTGATTAATAATGTGCTCGGTAAATTATTTTATTTTTTTTTGAATTTTTTATTTTCACAAATGCAAAATTTTCTTTAGGTGAATTTTTCACCATAAATTTACATTTAAATTTACTTGAGGTGAGGGTCGCCTCGGGGTGTAGTCGAATTTGCAATCGGAGTGAATTTTTAACATTTTTTACGGATTCAATTTTTAATTCTAATGTCCATTTTGGCGCGCGTGGATTTTTTGGAAGGGAGAAAGGGGAGGGAGATATGGGAGAGAATTAGAGAAAGAATGTAAATTTTTTTTTTTGAATAGATTTTTTATGCGGCGAGAAAAATCCACCGCAAAATTTTTGAGGCAAATTTTTTCAGCACAAATTTTTTTTAATCCAAAAAAAATATTTTACGATAGAAAAGTCGTCAGAGAAATTTAGTGGCGAAAATTCCACCGCAAAAATCCCACAAATTTTTTTAATCAAAAAAAATCCATTTTACGATAGAAAAGTTGAAATGAATTTTAATCCATCCCAAAAATCCAAATTCATCGCAAATTGCAATTTTAATGTCCGGCACCGCAATTGCGGCAAATTCGAATCCGCCATAAAAAATCCGCCCCAAATTCGTTGTTTTCTTGTAGTGGACGGGGGGCAGCTATCAATCTGATCCCAAGGGCAATGTTGAAGAAGCTTGGGAAGAATGAGTCTGATTTGATGGCAACTAACATAATTGTTACTGATTTCAGTGGCAAAACTTCCCCGTCAGACGAAGTAGTGATGTTGAACGTGCAAGTGGGATCCATTAAAAGGTCGACATTATTTGTTATAATTCCGACAAAATCCAGTTACAATCTTCTACTGAGGAGAGATTGGATACATGTTGTTGGAGCAATACCATCAACGGTCCATCAGAAGCTCATTCTTTGGAATACAGATGATTAGGTAGAAATAGTAGAGGCAGATGATAGCTTTTGCTATTTACAACAGCTTCATGTCGATTTTAAAATCTATGCTCCAAATGTCAAGCCGGTCACGACAAATGATGGAGTTATCGACAAAGATGCACTTGAAGCATGCTTAATGGATCAGTTTTGCATTCGACTAGTGTACAACGCCGAAACGGATCGACCAAGTACTAGCCATGAGTGTTAATCAGTTGGATCGACTGTCAGTTTATTTGGCTGACAGAACAGTGTACACTACTAAAGGTGTATTGTTGGATTGCATAATAGATAATAGTCTTATGAGATTTGAGAAAAGGTTTGATGAAAAGCAAAATGTAGAGGTCGAAGATCCTTTGGAGGAGACAAATTTAGGCACTAAAACAGATAAAAGACTCATATTTGTGAGTTCATTTCTACCGAAAGAGTTCAAGGAAAAACTTGTCAATTTAATCAAGGAATACAAAGATTATTTTGCATGGGATTATAACGACTTGGGTTAAGCAGAGACCTTGTCGAACATAGACTGTCATTAAAAGAAGGATGCAAACCTGTCAAGCAAGCTAACAGGAGATTGCACCAGAGGTGGTGTTAAAGATAAATGAAGAGGTCGAAAGATTACTTAAAGCCAAGTTCATTAGAACGACCAGGTATGTCAAATGGTTGTCTAATGTAGTTCTTGTAATTAAGAAAAATGGCAAGTTAAAAGTATGCATAGACTTTAGAAATTTAAATGTTGCTACTCCTAAAGATGAATATCATATGTCCATTGCGGATATGTTAGTTGATGTCGCATCTCGACATGAATTATTAAGTTTTATGGATGGTCATGCAGGTTATAATCAAATATTTAAAGCCGAAGAGGATGTATCGAAAACTGTCTTCAGATGTCCAGGGGCCATTGGGACATATGAATGGGTAGTCATGTCTTTTGGTTTAAAAAATGCAGGGGTCACCTATCAAAGCGTAATGAACACTATTTTCCATAATGTCATTGGAAAATTCATGGAGGTGTATATTGATGATGTAAGAGACTCATGACCTTGTGAACCGTACCAACGAGCGATGTAAGAGACTCATGACCTTGTGAATAAATCAAAGTTATGTAAAAAAAAAAAAAGACAGAGATGGGAGTTGAGAGAGAAAAATAAGAACATAGGAAGAATTGTACCTGAGAGTGATAACAGCTAAAGCGGACAAGCGGTGACTGGTGGCGGCAGACCTTCGGCAACCTCTTAGTTGGGAGTGAGAGTAGTTGAGATGTTAAGACATTCTTCAAAGTAACTTTGTTACTTTTGTCAAAGATCATCAATTGTTAAACTCTATAATTGCTAAATTTTTAAATTTATTATAGAATTATTTTCAATTATTATTTCCAATTCCTTCTCATTATTGTAGAAGACTAATTTATGTTTCATTCTAATTTTTTGCCAACGAATCGATTTAACTAATTTCCTAATATATATTGTGCTCAACATTAAATATTAGTTTCAGTATATTTTTAATGAGAAACATAACATACAAAAGAATATAATTTATCCTCTTAAATTTTCTTATAATTTGAGGAATAAATCAATGTAATTTTCTCTACTAATTTCTTTCCAGAATTTTAGAGTCAAAAGTAAAAATCATCCAATCAATTACCATTATTTTCATTACCATTAAAAATAAATTATGCCAACTATTGTAAGTAAACTAAGAATACTATTAATTTATGAGAGGGGATCCACTTACACTTAGTGTAAGTGAAAAATATTTACACTCAATTTTATACCCTTCATTTTATTTTAATATTGTAATTATTTAGTGAGATAAATGGTAGTCAAATGATCAAAATAAAATGAAAAGTGTAAGATTGAGTGTAAGTCTTTTTTACTTACACTAGGTGTAAATGGATCCCTCCTCTTTTTTTAATTATCTAGATTAATTCATTTAGTAAATTAAGAACACTCTACCATAAAATTAAAAACCAAAATATATGAATAAATAAATATAAATTATGACATGATACATACGATAATAATTAAAGCATCAAGTTAATTGTTATTATTACAATCTCTTAAAAACATTAGAAAAAAATATGCACAAAAAAATCACAAAAAGAATTTTTTGATGTTAATATACATGTTTCATACTTTCATAGTCAACTATATAATGTAAATTCAAATAAAAAATTATCTAACATAAATTAAGAAAATTTAGTGCTTTCATAATTTATACATTTCATGGATTCGTAATCAATTTCATATCAAAGTAATAATTGTATTAATTACATTAATATGACTAATTCAAACATATTTAATAATTAATAATTAATAATTAACAATATTATAAATTTTAAAATTCATAATCAACATTTTCAAATTAATAACATATCTTATCAATCATAATAATTTGCTTAATTATCATTATCTATATAATGAGGGTGAACTCTTTATAAAGAAAATAATGAAATTAATAAAGATATGTTTTATATATTATTTATAATTTAATAATACATTCATGACAAAATTATTGGAAGACTCGTCGTTGTTCAAGATAATTTTTTAAATAAATATTTTAATTATTTTAAGATGAAGTAAACTAATGACAAATAAGATTATTAGCTTAATTAAAATAATATTTCAAAACAAGTAATTATTAGCTTAATTATTCATAAGACTTAGATTTTTATATTTTGTCTAAAACTCAAATTAGTCTTATTAAATGGGTCATGACTTGGCCGAGAACATGTGGTAAGTAGAGTAATTAATATTTTATCATATATCATTTTATGTGATCATTTTCTACTATATATGATCTAATATGACAACATAAGATATGTGATAAAGAAAATGTTACATGTACAAAAATCTAATAATAATTAAAAAATAAATTCAATAATGAAATAATAAAAATAAAAATAAATGAGGAAAAAATACAACTTCTCAAATAAGTAAAAATAATAATCAAAATATTTTATACGATTAAAAAATTTCTTCTATCCCCAAAAAGATGAATATCTTGTCATTTTTTCAATACAATACTCACATATTTGTATACATTCCTTATACATATTCAAATACTAAAAACTCAAAAAGTTCAATTGTTGATATAAACTCCCTAAAAAAAGAATAATAATATTAAAATTATATAAGCAAAAAAAGAATAAAAAATGCAAATGGAATGAAAAAAAAAAAAAAAAAAGATACAAATTAAACTAATAGAAAATAATAATTCACATGAATATTTTCTTTTTTTATTTTATAAGATTTCATCATACATTTTAGTTTTGAAACTATACTTGCTTAGGGTACATGAACTTCTCTTCCTAAGTGAATTTTGAAACTAAAAATATTTTAGTTTTATAAATATTTTTTAAAACATATAAGTTATTTTATGATATTATATATTTAAAATCTTTAATATTTATATTATAATAAAATCCTTTCATGAAAATATTATATATTTTTAAACTAAACTTATAAATATTTTTTTATAAATTGTTACATATATTTCATTTAATAAAATTATTTTTATCATTTAATTCTTAAATTTATTTATATATCGTACAAGTGCAAAAATCTAATATTTGTAAAACTATTGTAATATTGGGCTTTCACCTATTCCTCACCCAATTTTGAGTCACGGTGATGGTTAGGTAAAATTATTTTCAAAGTAATGACTTCACAATCCCATCAAAATAGATGTTAAATATAAATTCAAATATTGTAATTGCTAGCTACCATTATTATTAAATAATTAAATAATCAATGTGTGTTGGTTCGAGTGAAAATAATTCTGATACCTTAAACATATGATCCTGAATTCAATTCTAAGATTTAAGTATATGAAAATAATATTATTGGTAGTGATTCTTATTTAAGTATCTGACTATACTATGAAAGATTAGTCACTCATTGAGAGATCCTTTAAAAAATAAAAAAAAATATTTATTATACAATTTTCATTATAATAAAGAAATGTTTGCAATTAAATATTACTAACGTGTGATTAGTATTTATCATAAAAAGGTTTAGTAACAATTTTGTTTTTTTTCTAAAGTAAGTAAATGTAGTCAATGAAGATTTACTCACCTAAATTTTTGGTTCATGACAATTACATGACTTATGTTCAAATTCAAAAGTTTCTATTGGGAGGCAATCCATAATCCATTCTAACTAATCTCTTGTTGAGATTGATGGTTTGACCAAACTTTAAAATGAAGAAAGTTTAAATCACCAAAAAAATACAACCGAATATATACTATTACTAGTGAATTGACTCCACTAAAATAAGAAGTTTCCTTAGAAAAAAAAGGGTAAATAATTTCAATTATCGATAAAAAAATCATGGGTGAATTCTAACAGATTCATAATTTATTATATATATATATATGCACGTAATATTAACCATTAATGTTATCATAAAAAATTGTGATTTTCTTTTTTTTTTTTAAAGTGAGAGTTCATATTAAATGAGTTAAATCTAATACTAGCAGCTAGGAGCATAAATAAGTTAGGTGGTTTTAGAGACGGTTCGTCGGGGACTATGATTTGACTTATTCCATTTAATAAAAAGATTAAGTCAAAATTTTTAAAATATTTATTTAATTAAACGAGTCGACTTTAGGTTTTTATAAAAATATTTTAAGTTTAACGAATCGACTTATTTAATATACATATATAATATGATATTTTTAATATTTGTGTAATATAATTAAATTTTATAAATAATATAATATTTTTTAAAATTTAAATCTGTTAGTACATATAAAAATTTAGATTTGTTAGTCTAACCCATTTACCTATTTAAATGTAAATCTATTGACTTATTTAAAAATTTTATTACAAAATAAGTTTTATGTTAAACCGTAAAAAATAACTTATGTCAGGTAAATAAATCAGACTTAAGTCTTATATTTAAAAAATAAATTAAGTTTGTTTAAAGTAATGTCTAACCTGTTTGTGCTCTTACTAACAACAAACTTGTTGGCTGCATAGGTTATAATACAAACTAAAATGATAATAATAAAATAAAATAAAATAGTCCAGTGCATTGTACTAGAATTTACCATAATTTTAATCTTAATGTGTATATAATAATCATAGAACAAAAACCAATATATGACCATTTACAGTTCATCTTCATGTTTTAATCCTATAACTTATCATACAAAATAAAATATAAGTTAGCAATTGGACCAAACAAAATTATGCACTTCATCGTGTTTTTTTTACAAATTAATTTTATGAGTTAGAAATATTGTAAATTATAGAATATTTTGTTATTATTCTTAATATCATTCACTGCAAACTAAAATTCTTCCTATAACGAGTTTTTAAGAATTATGTTTCTGATTAAAAATAGAGTAAATTTGTAAATTTGAAAAATTACTGCAAATTATTTTGACATTTGTAAATTTGGAAAATTTCAAAAATTGCAGTAATTACTGATTGTTACAAAATTAATTGTCAAAAAGAATTTTAGATTTAAATTTGTTTGAAGATAATCAAGGAAAGAAAAGAATCTCAGTCCATTGAGAGAATAATTATTGAAGAGATAATTAAAAAATAATTAAGAAGAAAATAAGGAGAAAAGGAAGATAAATATATGAAGCATAAAAAGAGTATTAAAGAACAAAGCATGTGACCAGCTAAGAAGAAAAATACAATTAAAATTTTATTAATCTTAAAAGATAGCACTTTAATTTATAAGGTAGGAGAGGATACTTTTATTACGAATAAAGAATAAAAAATGGAAATTGTTGATGCATATTAATTCGACAATCCACACAATTATTTAGTAATTATTAATATTAATTAATAATTAATAACAATAAAGTCGGGTGGAAGTGGTCCGACCCGGTGAGGTAGAAGCCTAATCTATTACAAAACCCTAATAAGTTAGCTCGGCTGCTTATTTCTTGGATCTCTCTCACAGTCGCGTTACACCTCACAACTTGCGCTTCGGAAGAACGCTCGCACTCGCACTGTAAGATCTCTTGTTCGTTGTCTTTATCTCTCATCATGTTTTTCAATTTATTGGTTTCGATGACCATGACCATGACTATGACCAGATCTTAAACAAGAGCGGCACGTTTTTCCTTGCAGCCATGGCGCTGGTGAGTCACTCTCTGATCTAATTCCATACTACAATTATCAGTCAATATACGCGTGTTGCTAGTAGATTTAGAGGGAAGCTTCTGTCACTATCATATATTGGGTGAACTGAACAAAGCTAATCAAAGCAACAAGAATAATAATAATAATAATAATAATATTTCAGTACTTTTTGTTTAAACTTGTTTGGTTTTGCTCCTATATTTCAGTACTTTCTGTCACTCTCACCTTGAATTTACTTAACTTTCTACTTCCTAAGATTCCCAGATCTAATTGATTGTTCTCTAGATCCTGCACGCAGGCAAATCAAACAAAAATGTTTACAAGACCCTCATTGCAGCGGAGTATGCCGGTGTGCAAGTTGAATTGGCCCCAAATTTTGAGATGGGTGTCTCTAATAAAACTCCTGAATTTCTCAAGATGAATCCTATTGGCAAGGTATCATATTTATCCATATGTCTACGTTAATGAAAAGCTCTGTTTGATTTTACCTTTTATTTACATAAATTTTCTTCCAGGTTCCTGTGTTGGAAACACCAGATGGTCCTGTATTTGAGAGCAATGCCATTGCTCGTTATGGTAAGGTTATATATAAAATGTCTGCTTTAGCTTTTGGAAACACAAAGACCATGGTTTGGGGGTTTACATAAGCTAAATCAGTCATCATCTTACATTACGATTACACTCATGCATTGGATATTTTACAGTTTATGTCGACTATTGTGATTTTTTTTTTGGTTGGGATTGCTGGTTTGCTGCAGTTACTCGATTGAAGGGTGACAACACTTTGTATGGACCTTCTTTGATTGATTATGTAAGTTTTTTTTTTTTAATTCTCATTTATCTTTCTCTGTTGGAGTATCCATGCTCTGGGTATGTGACTTCCAGAAAAGGCTGCTTGTATTGCTATTTTCTTTTGTGCTCATATTTTTTATGTTTTGATGTCTTAGGCCCACATTGAACAATGGATTGATTTTTCATCATTGGAGATTGATGCTAATATTCTGAAGTGGTACGGCCCAAGAGTGGGACGAGCACCATACCTTCCTCCAGTAAGTCTGTGTACAAAGATCTTTTTTCTCCTTCTTTTTTGGTTAACTTGCTTTTGAAATTGGTTTGAAGCTTGAAATGTGAAGAATTCTCTCCATGCAAAATGTCAGTTTGGTTCTTTTATACTGTTGTAAATATATAATAGCATAAAATGTGTGTTAATTTTTATTGTTAATGGTAGCACATCAAGGCCAATGGAAAGTTTTGCTACAATTGAATGATATTATGTAATGAATAATGGATATATGTCCGATTCATAAGGTCAAAGTGCGTTATATTCTTCAAGTTTTTTGAATTCTTGTTAGCATCACGTTGCCCTGATATTTTAACCTGATCTTAAGTATGTGTCTGAATGAAGGCTGAGGAGGCTGCAATTTCTGCACTGAAGAGAGCTTTGGGTGCTTTGAACACTCACCTTGCCTCCAATACTTACCTGGTTGGGCATTCCGTGACCCTGGCTGACATCATAACAACATGCAATTTGTATTTTGGTTTCACTCAGCTCTTAGTCAAGAGCTTCACCTCAGAGTTTCCTCATGTTGAGAGATACTTTTGGACCTTGGTCAATCAGCCAAACTTCCGAAAGATATTAGGTCAGGTCAAGCAGACTGAAGCTATTCCACCTATTCAATCTGCAAAGAAGCCGTCCCAGCCAAAAGAATCTAAGCCCAAGGTGAAGGATGAACCAAAGAAAGAGGCTAAGAAAGAGGCCAAGCAAGAGGCAGAAAAGCCTGAAGAAGAAGCTGAAGAGGAGGCACCCAAGCCCAAACCCAAGAATCCTCTTGATCTTCTTCCTCCAAGTAAGATGATATTGGATGAGTGGAAAAGACTCTACTCGAACACAAAAACCAACTTCCGGGAGGTCGCAATCAAAGGTATTGTTATTGTAACCCATCATTATTTTAATTTTTTAAGTTAGGATTATGATTATAGCTTTATATCCATTACAAAATTTGTGATTATGAATTGTATTGCAAAGAATGTTAAGTTTTTTTATATGACATGCAGAGCTAAGATCATTTTTAATCCTCCTTTTATCTTGCAGGATTTTGGGACATGTATGATCCTGAGGGATACTCTCTCTGGTTCTGTGATTACAAATACAATGATGAGAACACTGTTTCCTTTGTTACGATGAACAAGGTTGGTGGGTTTCTTCAGCGGATGGATTTGGCCCGCAAGTATGCATTTGGAAAAATGCTTGTGATTGGATCAGAGCCTCCATTTAAGGTGAAGGGGTTGTGGCTTTTCCGTGGGCAAGAAATCCCACAATTTGTGATTGATGAATGCTATGACATGGAGCTCTACGAATGGACCAAGGTTGACATCTCTGATGAAGCTCAAAAGGAGCGTGTCAATCAGATGATTGAAGATTCTGAACCTTTCGAGGGAGAGCCTCTTTTGGATGCCAAGTGCTTTAAGTGAAAATTTATTCCTTGAAAGGGTATGCTTTTATCATGTGTCCGCGTTTTTGGTAGAGTTTGGTTTTTTAGCCGTACTTGATTTGAGCAACATTGAAACTTAAAAAATGTTTGATTTATCTTCCTTAATTTTCATTATAGCGAGCCTAGTATACAAGTGCTATATTTTATATTGGATGCAAGTACGCAATTACATGGATTCTGTTTTTGTTTTTTTGGGTTGGAAGTATGGGTTCAAGGGGATTGATTAAAGAATGTGCTGACTCACATAACTCATAGGAGATTGTGCACCGATGATATTGTTGAATAAAAGGGAAAGAGAGAAAGAGAAAGCAATGGATGATAGTGATGAGAGTTATGTAAGAAACTTTTTATGTGGAAGTAGCATTATGGTTGATTAAAGAGTGGTGAGAAGTCGGAAATAAAAAATCCCATTACTGTTCCTGTGCTGCTCCTGCATTTGAATGTTGGTCATCTATAACGGATGAGTGTGAACATGAAAATTTCTAAGCAATCGTACCATTGTGCTGGATTTTTTATGTAGGTATTTAGTTAATGTTTGAGAAAGATTATTTTTTAAAAAATAGTTGTTTATTTTTTAAAATTTATTTCAGATTTTTTTTTATTATAAGTTATTTTAAACATAAAATAAAGTAATTTAAACACAGCGTGATAAAAGTAGACCTATATAATGCATAATTAAGTTAATTAATTACTAGATCTATTGTCATATGGAACAAATGGTTACTTATCCTGTTTTATTATGGTGTAAAAAAATGATTCAGAACTACAAATAAATCTTTAAAAAAATTGGGTGTGGGATATGCAAGTAAAGCGCTGGGTTCATATTTTGCTGTGTACTTCGTTCTCCTTTTTTCTTCTCTTCCTTTCCCGTTCTCCCTCCCGCTAGGCCCCCTAGAGATTTTCTTAATCTTAGCACCCACATTGACACCTGTTCTCAGGACTCATGTTCCTCCATAAGGAACGCCAACAACGACAAAGCTCCAAAGATCTATTTCAGCCAACAAAACTATTGCGTTCTTTTTAATTACATAAATAAATATAGAATGGTGTCAAATTACAGCTTCGTGTCAGAGACTGATAAGTGATAAGTCATAACTTTTCCATCACACCGCGACCCCGATTTGATATGTGGTACTTTCTCCTTCAAGTTGCAACGTGCAAGGTTGGTGACTGAAAAAGAATACCTATTGCGTTCGGGGGAAACGTTTTCAATGTTCATAAAAAATTTGGGAGCATAAATGTTTTATGTATCAAATAGCATTAAATTTGTGTAAATTTTGATTAATAGTTGATATGATTTATCTGTAATTATAATAATATGTAATATTTTGAATTGAAAAGTGAATATTTATAAAAAAAAAAAGAGAGGAAAAAATTAAATTTTTTTTTTATTATAATAAATAAAGTCAATAGAATATTGATACCCAAAATGTTTTTAAAAGTATTATAAATATCTCCTGTTTTCAATAACTTGACTTGGTATGCTGACCATAATAATAATATTTTGCGTTAATGACTGTTCGATGATGAAGAGGACACATGTTTTCATAGCTCCTGCCTTCAAATTCCAGACAAAATTGCTTGAAATAATAAATAAGTTGATAGTCATCTATGAAGCACAGACACATCGATTATGAGACGTGTTCATGTATTGGACATGTATCTGTGTCAGATACATGAAAACATTTGTACGACACACAAAATATGTTCGATTAAAAATATTATTATTTTTAGTTTAGACACATATCGAATACACTCGAACACTTCTCGGACACGTTTGGACACGATTAGGACACAATTTAAATACGACTCATTAATATTTTTTTAAAAAAAATTAGTTTTTATAACTAACGTTCAATTAATAAGCACGTAACTCACTCAAGCTCAATCATATGACTGACGTCTCAAGCCACTATTTTCACATACCAATATTTTAAATTTTATCTTTTCACACGTCACTATTAGACTTTTAAATTTCATTTTTTTACACCACTATTTTCATCTGCTCTTTCTATCTCTCGTTTCAAATTAAGTCGCCTATTTTGTTGTCATCGAAGTTTACCTCATACCAATATTCTCTCTAATTATTTTTTTTATGCACATGTACTTGTACATAATTAGTTTTATTAGGAAAAGTTAGTTTAGGAGATTTTTTAAAATATGTCAATAGAAATTATGTTCTATATTTTTTAAAAGAGACTTACTAGGTAGTAAATATTAACACAAATGATATATATTAAAATATTATAAATCTTTAAATTTATAAAATTATATTAATAAATTATAAATATTTTTTCTTAAATTTTAAATATATATATATATATATCATATTCTGCTTTTATAATTTTTAAATTAGATATTCTCATATCTGTTTCATATCCGTGTTCGTGATCATGTATATGCATCATATATAGTCATTGAACAATAATGTAGAAAATATTCATGTTGCAATAGAATCAAAGACACTCAACTTGTTTTATTTACTTTGAGAGTCAATACTCAATACCATGCAAATATGCAATTTACTATTCTGACAAGTGCAAACAAACTTCTTTTGCTCGGAGTAGGCTATTCAGTGGCAGTAGCACCTGTGAGTAGTCAACGAAAAATGTTTTATGTATATTAAAATATATATATTGTATTAATATCGTATATTAATATAAAAAAGATATTAAATTATATTATATATAATTATAATATTTTCATGATGTATAAAATAATTTTATAAATAAATTATATAAAATTAAATATATTTTAATTAAACAAATAATAAAACTATTAGTTAATAATTACTACAACTTAATGAATTGACTAAATGTTTAAGCTTTTAAGTATAACTGAAAAATTTTAATATAGACCATTTACAAAGTGGTTTATGAATTGACCAAGTAATTTGGATCATTGATTTTTAACTCAGATTAAAAATTAGATTTTTATAAATTTTAATTTGTAATATTTAAATTTGTATATAAATTTATTTAAGTTATTTTTTTTATTTTTTATAAATAACTGTAAATATAAAATACTTATAAATTTTAATTATATATACACATATCTATATATAAATACTGTTAAATAAAAAAAATAAAAAATTTATTCATAAACTCAAACTTATTAGATTCATAATAGACTCTTCCGGTTATGAGACGAGGTTTGTGCTTTCTCCATGTCCATCGGAAAGGATAAGAGGGTTGCTTATCAAATGGCTATTAGTTTTGAAGAAATAAAAGAATAATTGTTGGTTTGATTTCTACTTCGAGTAGTCCAAAGTTTTTAAAGAAAAAAGGATAATTCTAACAAATGAATTTTGTAGTGACGTGGCTAATTTAACAACTACAAACTCAAAACTCGGTGAGAAGGAGCAGAGAAATGCGAGTGAGTGTCGAGTGTTTGTAGTTTCAACTAGAAAGTACAAACAAATAACAAACCATTCAAATTTTTCATCCCATGATGATGGAAGTTGGTTTGTTTCGATATCCTAATCCTGTGAGTCTGACTGATAGGAAATCCGTTGTGGCGCGAAACTCCAAGTCCAAGGCTCAGGTCCTGTCTTCCTCTTCCACCAATTCTGTCTCCCTCTCTCTCAAACAAAACAAGTCAGGTGTTCACTCTTCAGGGAAGCCAGAAGCTGATGTTGTTGTCATTGGGAGTGGTATAGGTGGACTGTGTTGTGCAGCACTTTTGGCAAGATACCAGCAAGATGTGCTAGTGCTGGAAAGCCATGACATTCCTGGTGGTGCTGCCCATTCTTTTGATATCAAAGGCTACAAGCTTGATTCTGGGCCATCTTTATTCTCTGGCTTGCAATCAAGGGGTCCTCAGGCTAATCCTCTTGCACAGGCATTAATTAATTTATATATTTTTGCCTTCATGGATTTGTACTTTACTGCCACTACTGTTATTGCTTTATGTTTTGAATTGATTGGAATGAAACTAAAAGGCATACTTCAAATTTCCCTTTATGGTTTCAGGTTCTGGATGCGTTGGGCGAGTCTCTCCCATGTGCCACTTATGATTCATGGATGGTCTACATACCTGAAGGTGAATTCTTGTCACGCATAGGGCCTACGGAGTTTTTCAAGGTGGAACTTACATATTCATTATTTTGTTATTTGTCTCATTCTTGCTGCTTTCACTGATTTAATGTGAGCTTTGAGCCAAATTTAATTTCTACTTATTACTTGAATTATTTGCAGGACATTGACAAGTATGCGGGTCCAAATGCTGTACAAGAATGGAAGAAACTTTTAGTGAGTTCTCCTAATATCCTACTTGCTACTGCAAACATGTCTAAAAGTTGAAAAGCTTGAAATCTATTTTGTTGCTTTGTTGTCTCTTATATGGAAAATTGTAATTTCTTTGACAGGATGCGGTACTTCCATTGTCTACAGCTGCAATGGCTCTTCCACCTCTATCTATTCGAGGAGATTTGGGTGTTCTTTCCACTGCAGCGGCTAGATATGCCCCTTCTCTCTTAAAATCCTTTATTCAAATGGGACCTCAGGGTGCTCTTGGAGCTACAAAACTTCTCAGACCTTTCTCAGAAATACTTGATGGATTGGAACTGAAAGACCCTTTTATACGGAATTGGATTGACCTACTGTCATTCTTGCTTGCTGGGGTGAAAACTAATGGTATACTCTCAGCAGAGATGGTAACTACCAATGAAATTGTGTACTATTCTTTGACTTATCTGAAATAATCATTATGGCTGATGAATGTGCAGTCATTTATAGATACAAATGGGGCAATTTGAATTTAGATAAATTTATTCAGATATTAAATCGGTAACTTGTTCCTTTCAAGAGTTCTGCTCCATAGCATTTGCAGAAGGGTGTGTCATTTTTGTTGTAAAATAGATAATTCTTGAGCAACCCTGTTATGCTCTAATCCATAAGTTCTCAATTTTAATTTCTAAATAGAATGAGAATCATAAATTTATAAGCCTTCGATTAGCACATCAATTTCCTGATTATGACCATCAGAAGCTGAATAAGTTCTCTCTTCTGAACTTGCATTTATAAAGCATAAAATTATGCGAGTGAAACGGTACTGTTGATGGCATTAAGATTGTCTTTACGTAATTGTCTTTCTTTATCCATCTTTATAGAACATAATTTTACAGTTTTAGTAAATGGCACTTGGTGGTACACAGCATGTAAATCTCTAAAGGACTTCTTGTTAAATCTTGATTCCTGTTCCATTAACAGACAGTAGAAGTCATTGTTGATCCATTTCATTTCCCAAACATCTTCTAAAGCAATAGTATAGAAAGTTAGTGAAACACTGCTATTTGAAGCATTAGTGTACAATTTAGTGAAACTTTGTTACTAATAGTTTATTTTATTGATGTCTAAACAATTCTTTTTCACCAACTTTTCAGGTTTACATGTTTGCAGAATGGTACAAACCAGGATGCTGTCTTGAGTACCCCCTTCATGGAAGTGCAGCTATTGTTGATGCTCTTGTACGAGGACTTGAGAATTTTGGTGGACGGATTTCTCTTCGAAGTCATGTGGAAAAGATTGTTGTTGAAAATGACAGAGCCATTGGAGTCAAGCTGAGAAGTGGTCAAGTGAGTATATTTTGATTGATAAGAGAAGGCACAAAGATCAACTTTAGTTAGATTGACATCTGTATTTTATTTCTTTAATTGAATAGAATATTTATGTAATCCGCAGTTCATACGTGCTAAAAAGGCTGTTGTCAGCAATGCATCGATGTGGGACACTTTAAAATTGCTACCTAAAGAAGTTGTTCCAAAGTCTTACTCAGATAGGATTAACACGACTCCTCAATGTGAATCATTCATGCATCTTCATTTGGGATTTGATGCTGAGGTTTGCCAATTTGGTGACTCATGACTGTTTTTATGTGTTTCTGATTTCTTTCACTTGAAGCTATGGATGAATAAAATATGAGGATCCATATTTTACCCAATGTTTTCATGTTTAACGGTCAGTTCACGTACCGCACTCCAACTAGTTGGTAGTTCAGAAAACACTGTTTCACCAGTGATTTCTTCACTGGGAATTGGTACATTTCAACTCCTTTTATGCCATAGAATCTTCTTTTTAAGTCCTCAAAGTTGTAGCGGTATAAATAATGTTACTCATGCTGGTTGCTTCTTCAAGTTTCAAAAACTTTAATCATCCATTGTTTAAACTATTTAACGGAAGTTTATAGCATTATCACAATGACTCATTGACCAGGGTATACGCAATGATCTGGGAATTCATCACATAGTTGTAAATGACTGGAAAAGAGGAGTTGATGCTGACCAGAATGTTGTATTGATATCAGTACCTAGTGTACTTAGTCCTAATCTGGCTCCTCCTGGGAAACATGTGTCACATGCTTATATGCCCGGAACTGAACCATTTGAGTTGTGGGAAGGGCTTGATCGTAGGAGTGCTGAATACCGAAATCTCAAAGCTGAAAGATCAGAGGTATATGAATGTACTTAATAACATATCTGTGTTGTTCAAGCACCTTCTTTGTCCTGCTGATGCTGAAAACCATACTTGTAGAAGTTGAAAACTTTTCGGCAAAGCTGGTTGCAAACAGTGAACTCAGTTTTGGTCACTGATAGTAATTAATAGTATTTTAGTGACAGTTAGCGGATTACCTAAGCCATTCAAAGCTGAACAAGTTTTAGCTGTGGTCTGTGGAGCCAAACAACAAAAAACATTATTTGTTCAAATTTAATTTGCATAATGACATCTGAAGGATTTCCCAGCCTTTTACTGGGCCCTGTGGGCTCCTATGCTCTCTCTCTCTCTTTTAATTTTTTTGTTTATCTTCCTTGCTATTGAAATGTTATGGAATTTTTTTATCTGTAAAAATGGATGGTGTTACATTTATATCTGTGACAAAGAGGTAAAATTAATCTGATCGAAAGTACCATTGACTACAGCTGCAATTATTCAAGATACTTGTGTAGTTTTCTTTCAAGCAAATGGAGTCCACTTCATTATCAGTCATTCCCATGCCTGTTGTCTGTTCTCATCATTTGAATTTGATTCTAGTGAGGAAAAGAGAATCTGATCTAGTTTTCTTTTACTTTTTCCTTTTGATTGGCTGTTCTTTTATTAATTTTATTAATTATTATTATAAGTCAGGTAATGTGGAGAGCTGTGGAGCGTGCACTTGGCCCAGGTTTCAGCAGGGAGAAATGTGAAGTGAAGTTAGTTGGAAGTCCACTAACACATCAAAGGTTTCTTCGGAGGAACAGAGGAACATATGGGCCAGCTGTGCAAGCAGGTACAAATACCTTTCCTGGACATTCAACCCCCATCCCACAGCTTTATTGTTGTGGAGACTCCACCTTTCCTGGCATTGGGGTCCCAGCAGTTGCTGCTAGTGGTGCAATTGTAGCAAATTCATTAGTTTCAGTGTCTCAACATTCCCAGCTGCTTGATGCAATTGGAATATGAAAGCAAGAAAAAATAACGCCGGTCTTTGCCCCTATCACTGAACTTCCTTTTCCTTTAATTAGTCTTGGAAAAGTATTGTTGTAGTTAGTCAGATTGAGGGGACTGTTTTCATGTTCATGTGCGTGCATGTGATGTCCCCACACTTGCACACACAAACAGAGATACAGCATCTTTTGTAGTTAGAATGGGTCATTCTTCAATATGGAGAAACCATGTCTAAATCTTGAGCAAGAACTTATTTATGGCTTTGCTTTACTAGCAAGTTTTACCAAGCTCTATTTTTAATATACATGTCTCTTGATAAAGATTATCTTTCTATAATAAACCTAACCCTAATCTATCGAACTCTATTTAAATCTTAACCTAGCCATCAAGTTTCATGTTTAGTACCTTTGAAAGGAGGGGATAGATATTATACTTGTACTTACTAGAGCACAATCATATCATCAAAATTAATTAGAAAGATATTATCAATTTTTGTTATTAGGATAAATTCATCTTAAAATGCACACACATATACAGGTGGAAGAAAAAAATTAATATATATATTATTTTTATCATTAAGAGTTATTATGTCATTTCAATTAATTTAGATTTATTCCATGTCATATGTCAAACTATAAAATTGTTTTCCATTCTTTAGTCTATCTTATCAAACTTTAGAATTAGAATAAGATTTTTATTCCAACTTATTAATTCCCAATCCTATTGTTATTTTTATTCTATAAAATTTCATTCTTTGTACCAAACATAATTAAGATATAAGTTAATAATTAAAAATAATTTAAAATAGTTATTTTTTAATCTCGTACATACCCATATTAAAAAAAAATTAGTGTACATACTAAATAAGATAATTAGAATTGAGAGGTTTAATTCTAATTCCAAACTTAATTTCATTCACCAAATGACACCTAAGAGTTTTCAATGATAAAATCAATAAAAAAAAAAACCCAAAATTGATACATTTTTAGAATTTAAATGTAAAAAACAATTCAAATTTTATTTTCTCTTATTTTACCTTAATTTTTATTAAATAAGATATGATTTTTGAGTGACTTAAAATTTGAATTTGAAATTCTTTAGTTCTCTTTTTTAATTTTAGTATAAGAGTCTTTTTCAAATTATTTAATAAATGTGACTACAAAAACTTAAAATAATTTCATATCTCACTTGTTAAATCTTCTTTTAGTATTATAGTTAAATTAAAAGATTTACAACAAAGAATAAAGTTAAAAAATAAATCAAAGGCAGAAATCACTTACCTAAAACCTGAAAAGCAGGTCTTCGTCTCTAGTATTCATTTCTCTCTTCCCTATTTTGAAATTTACAAAAGTGCCCTCATCTCTTTTCTCATTTAATCTCCTCCTATCTCTCTCTCTCTCTTTCTCTTCGTTTCGTCGGAGAACTCACTGGCAGCAATCACCACGAGTCAGAATTGCCACAAGTTCGATGGCTCAGGCGAGTGGTTGGTGGCAGAGAAGGTCCCCCTCTCCATCTTCACTGTGAGTCCCAAGCCATTGCAATCGTGCCACCATCTCTATCACACCTCAGTCAACCACCAGCCACCTATTGTCGTCCCTCACCTCGTTGTTA
Organism: Ormosia emarginata; assembly: GCA_029884605.1. Lineage (NCBI taxonomy): Eukaryota > Viridiplantae > Streptophyta > Magnoliopsida > Fabales > Fabaceae > Ormosia > Ormosia emarginata. The sequence continues at coordinate 434,606 of JAQQTP010000076.1, read as the reverse complement.
TGCCGCGGTTGAACCACCCACCCACCACCACGAGTCCCAAGCCACTTCAACCCCAACCACCACGCCTCTTCCACCCAAACAACCAGCAACCAAGAACCCAAACCACCTTACATTTGTCGCGCCTCACCTCGTCATCCTGCATTGGCGCAGGAAACCACACCGCCTCTGTTGAACTCATGCCACCGTTGTCGTACCACAGCTACCACGGATCTGCCACTAGACTCAGCCACGAACTCAAATCTGGCCGAATCGAGTCTAGATCTGGCCATCAACCCTTGTCGTCATCCACTGCGACTAACGACCCAGAATCACTAGGATCTAAACCCAAACCCACCTTGTCCTGTTTGTGTGTGTGGATGGCTCTGTTTGTGGGTGGCACTAGTACTGGACGCGCAGCAAAAGACAATGTGACGCGATGGAGGTATGATATGCCAGCGATGGAGGAGTTGGGGGAACTAACAGTGGTCGTGGATGGTGGCTGCGTTGGTGTCTCGTTGGAGTGATGGAAAAGAATGTCATAAAAATAAATAACCATAACATAAGAGCCTAAAAAATAATTAACAAAATGGGGTGGATGTTTTTCAAAATATATTAATAAAAATGAGTTATAATAAATAAAATGTAAGGTGCACCATGTACTATAATTTGACACGGTACATTTAGCACTCGCTTATAGATAAATAAAAGAAGAAGATAAAGAAGAAAATAACCGTTCATATTTAAATTAAATGATAATAATGTTTTATGTAAATTATGTAAGAAAGTTTTATATAATAACATTACGTAAATATAATAAGTTTGATATACCATTATAATTAGGGTTGGGCAAAAATTTATATTAAACCAAACTGCAACGTGAAGTGTGAATCAAATCGAACCATAAAAAACTAATTTATTTAAATCAGTTCTTATAATTGAACTGATTTCTAATTTTTAAGATGACTCGTTTAACTATCATAATATATAATTCATTGGTTAACCTAAAATAATAAAACCTGAATAATAACACATGATATTACACATCAACTTACAAAATTTCAAAAGAATCAAAATCCAATCTCAAATCCCAGCTGACAAGTGGACAACAAACCCTAAACCCTTTTCTGCCATCTGCAATGAATTGGGATTGATGACAAATCAACGACTATTTCAATTATAATTTCTAAGAGTGATCGCTACATCCGTCATATTCTTCTGAGTAAGCTTAATTGGGGTCATTTCTCCACTTTCTAACTCAGATAGTGTTGGGTATTCAGTAAGTGAATTGGATGAATAACTAACTCTGTTTATTGATCACAGTAGAGCCTCTTATATAGGCTTTATTACAACACAATTATTTACAGAGCTTACGCAATAACTGAATCAGTTATTGCTTCCTAACAACTAAAGAGCAACCAACTCTTACAAATCCTCCCTTAAACTGAATTTGCAGCTAGCAAATCAGTTTAATCACACATTTTACTCATGCCTAATCTGTCTCTAAGATTAGAGAAGGATTCCAACTTCAAAGGCTTTGTCATTATATCAGATAGCTGCTCTTGAGAGTTGCAGTGGACAAGCTCAATTACTTCATCTCTGCAGAGGTCTCTAAGAAAATGAAATCTCACATCTATGTGCTTGCTTCTTCCATGCAGAACTGGATTTCTGGACAACTTGATGGTTGAACTATTGTCACAGAACACAGTAGTAGGCTTCAACTGAACATGTCCAAGTTTTTCTAAAATCCTTCTTAACCACACACTTTGACAAGCACATGAGGTCGCTTTGCTATAAACTCACCGTGGTTGACAAGGTTACCACAGTTGTTTCTTTGAAGACCAGGACACTGCCCGAACCAAGCATAAAGACATACCCCGAGGTACTCTTCCTGTCATTCACATCCCCAACATAATCACTGTCTGAGTAGGCTACAAGATCACCTTCTTCTCCCTTTAAGTACAAGATGCCCAGCTCTATTGTGCCTTTCAAATACCTGAGAATCCTTTTTACAGCAACTAGATGCATTTCTGTAGGTCTCTCCATGTATCTACTGACTAGACACACAAAGATACATCAAGTCGGTCTAGTTGCGAAGATACATCAGACTTCCCACCATTTGCTTGTAAATTGTTGCATCTATTGCCTTCCCATCTTCATCCTTTGAGAGTTTACATCCTGGTACTATAGGATTCGTGACAGAATTGCTTTTCTCCATGCCAAATCTTTCTAGCACTTCCTTGGCATATTTTTTTTTGACAGATAAATATTCCTTCAGCACATTGAGTTACTTCAATGCCCAAAAAATACTTCATCTTGCCCAAATCACTCATATCAAACTCCTTCTTCATAGATTGCTTGAATTCAGCAAACATTTCTTCATCATTTCCAGTAAAAATGAGATCATCCACATAAAGACTCACAATTAGAAACTTGCCTTCAACTCCTGTCTTAACAAACAAAGTGTGTTCATGAGAACACTTTTCAAATCCTTGCTTGCTGAAATAGGATTCAATCCTACTGTACCATGCCCGAGGGGCTTGCCTAAGGCCATACAAGGCCTTTTTCAGCTTATATACCTTGTTCTGCTCACTTTGTTTTTGATATCCCAAGGGTTGGTCAATGTAAACAACTTCATTTAGTTCACCATGTAAGAAAGCACTTTTCACATCAAGTTGATATACATTCCAACCCTTGAGTGCAGCAAGAGCTAGAATGGTTCTGATTGTATCCCATCTAGCCACTGGGGCAAACACTTCATTAAAATCAATCCCATGCTGCTGTGAGTATCCTTTTGCCACAAGCCTGGCTTTGTGTTTCTCCACTTTTCCATCCTCATTACATTTAGTCTTGTAAATCCATTTCACCCCAATTGTTTTAGCACCAGGTGGAAGAGTTGTCAATTCCCATGTGTTATTCCTCTCAATAGCATCTATTTCAGCATCCATAGCTTTCCTCCAAACATCATGTTGTACTGCTTCTGCATAGGTATTAGGATCTTCGTGTGTACTGAAGATGGCCAAGTTGTGCAGCTCCTCATTTGTCACATAATCTTCTAGCCAAGCTGGTTGTCTCCTAGTCCTCCTTTGAGCTGGATTTAGTGTATTTCCAAAAATATCACTTATTTGTTCTTCTCGTTTCTCGCATTTGTAGTGCGTTGTCATTATTTACATTCTGATGGATGTTTCAATCTCTACCTCTTGTTCTGAACTATTGTTGTTATCTTCACAGTCTGCTAGCCTTTTCTTTTCTTCTATTCCTCCTGTTTTCCACCTCCATTTTTCCGTTTCAGCAAATACAACATCCCTGCTTACAATTACTTTCTTTGTAACAGGATCATAGAGCCTATATGCCTTAGACTCTTCACTTACTCCCAAGTTCACACACTTTACACTCTTGTCATCTAATTTCTTTCTTTGTGCATCTGGAACATGAGCATAAGCAACACAACCAAATATCCTAAAGTGTTTGACTGAGGGCTTGATTCCACTCCATGCCTCCTCGGGTGTGACATTTTTCACAGCCAAAGTTGGACTTCTGTTGAGCACATACACTGACCAATTCACACCCTCTGGCCAGAACTCTTTAGGAACTTCTTTCTCAGACAACATACTTCTTACCATGTTCATTATTGTCCTGTTTTTCCTCTCTGCCACCCCATTCTGTTGTGGAGTGTAAGCTCATATCTCCTAATCCCATTAAGGAATTAAATTCTCCACCCCTATCAGTTCTTAAACAACAAATTGAATTTCCAGATTCTTTTTCCACCATGACTTTGAACCTTTTAAAGATATCTAGTGCAGCAGATTTTTCTGATATGAAGTAGACCCATGCTTTTCTACTATAATCATCAATAAAGGTGATGAAATACCTTTTGTGGCTATTGGATTCTGGCTTGATGGGTCCACAAATGTCAGAGTGAATCAGTTCCAATCTTTGTGTTGCTCTCCAAGAACCTTCCTTTGGAAAAACCTCTCTATGTTGCTTTCCAATCATGCAATTTGTGCAGATTTGAGAAAATTCCTTGATCTCTGGTAGGCCTCGAACCATCTCCTTTTGTGCAAGAATTCTCAACCCCTTGATGCTGAGATGACCATATCTACAATGCCATAGATGTGTACTTTCCTCACTCTCCATTTGCAAGCACGAAGGAACAACCACATGAGCACTTATAGCAAACATTCTGTTTGCAGACATTTTACTGGACATTATGAGACCTCTTCCATGATGAAATACTTTACACATGTCCTGCTTAAAGATAACAACAAGATTCTTCTGCTGAAGCTGTCCAATACTTAACAAGTTGTTTTTCAATTCAGGTATATAGAATACATCAGTGATGACCTGAGTTTGTCCTTCAATTCTCAGCTTAACATTTCCCTTCCCTTTAACTGCCATTCTCGAGTTATCACCTAACTTTACTGATTCTTTGAATTTATCATCAAAGTCAAAGAACCAATCTTTAAATCCACACATATGGTTGCTGCACCCTGAATCAAGAAACCACACCTTGTCTTGATCAGTGGACTCGGATTCTTCAAAGGACATGAGCAACATCTCCTCCTCCTCATCAAATTCTGCATAATTAGCATTTTCTTCCCAATTAGGACACTCATACTGAAAATGCCCCACTTTATGACATTTGAAGCATTCCACAAATTCTTTATCAAAGAACTTCTCGCCTCCTCTACCACGACCCCTTCCTCTTCTTCCTGTTCTCCCAGATAAGAGACTTTCAGTGCTTGCTCCTCTTCCTTATGTCCCTTCATTCTTTGTTCATGGACCATGAGACTACTTTGCAATTCATCAATAGTCATCGTGGTCACATTATTTGACTCCTCGATTGAGCATACTACATAGTCGAACTTGGGCTGTCATAGATCTTAAGATCTTTTCAACAATTGTAAGCTGCTCCATCTTCTCACCATGCGATTTCATCTTGTTCACAATAGCCAAGGTTCTTGCAAAGTACTCATCTACTGATTCTCCTTCTTTCATTCCAAGAATCTCAAATTCTCGCCTTAGAGCTTGCAGTTGTGCTCTTTTGACCTTTGTGGAGCCTTGATACTTTTGCTTCATGGAATCCCAAATTTCTTTTGCCGTATCTTTGTGCAGAATTGTTTCCAGAATACTTCTATCTATTGCTTGGAAAAGATAGTTCTTTGTCTTCAAATCTTTCAGAAATTGCTCCTGAGTTGCACTCGCTGGTGCGATTGATTCCGACCAAACTCCAAGTCTCTTTGATCGAAGGAGGTTCTCCATCAGCATTGCCCAATGGTCATAATGACCGTCGAACTTGGGGATCGCGGGTTGCACAAAATTTCCTTCAGCCATGACTTTCTCAACTTGATTTTCGTCTTTGCTTTTATCTCACTCACGAAACTGCAGTTTCTATATCGGCCCCTTACGGAGCTCTGATACCAAGTGTTGGGTATTCAGTAAGTGAATTGGATGAATAACTAACTCGTTTATTGATCACAAGCTCTTATATAGGCTTTATTACAACACAATTATTTACAGAGCTTACGCAATAACCGAATCACTTCCTAACTAAAGAAAGCAACCAACTCTTACAGATAGCACATTTAACACTCTATTTGTCTCTTTTCCTCTCTCTCAAAATCGTCTTCCTTTTTTGTAATTTTCAATTTCATAGCTGTGAAAGAAGCACTTTCTGTTTGATATTTTGATCTGTTACTCCAAATCGTTGTAAGAGGGTAGGCTATGCATTCACTGTTCCATAACCAGAGGGGGGCTTCAAACAGAAACGGTTCGGTTCGGTTCGGTTCTATTTTATATGCGAACCGAACCGAACCGTGCCCAGGAATAATGATGCGCTTAAACTAAACCAGAGTCGATGGTCGATAGCCCATACAGGGGATGTGTCATTGCCTGCGGTGATAAATCATAAATTAGTGAGATAACGAGAATACAGTGGATGGTGGAGATGGAATCAGCAGCCGAAAACCCTAATTACATGATCCCACCCACCCCGGCGGTTGATCCTCCGCCGCCACAGCCACAGCCACAGTCACAGTCACAGCCACTGGCGTCAACCTTCTCATTTCCGAGGACGAGGAGGCCGGCCCTCAGAGTGACTACTGAGTTTGATAGTGACAGCGCCATCTTCTTCCATAAAATTTCTTGCAAGTTGTTGGACAGCCTTGCCAAGTTCAAGTTTTCATTCCACAATAACAGTAAAGGTGACGTCTCCGAACCACAATTGAGCTTCGTTTCCAAGCACCTTAGCCTCCACTACGACCTCGAAGACCAAAATGCTCTCGTTAAGACTTCCTTCGATGTTGGTCCCAGATTGCAACTCACAGCTGCTCACGATGTCAAGGTCATATATCTGCATCTGCATCTGTCTATATTCCAACTTCCAAATATTTGATTCTCACTTTTGTGGGCTTGCCTTTCTTCTCTTGTCCTAAGGCTCAACAAGGAGAGGTTACAATGGTTGCAAACGTGGCTGATCCTAGCTATGCGCTTGAACTATCAACAGCAGTTCCATCTGTTGGATTGGTGTGTATGTATAATCAATGTTAATATTGAGCTCATTTTCTGAACAACATTCATGATACTAGTATGTTTGATTGTTTGAATTCTATGTCATCACTCATTTTGCAGCCAAAAGCAACCTTTAGATTTCCTGTAGGTGAAGTTTCGCTACAGGAGAAAGACGAGGAGCAAGTCAAGAATTTTTTGTCACTGAGTGGGATTCTTAAAGGTCAACTTTTGAATGGGGTCTGCACTGCTCAGTACAAGGATGAAGATTTGAAATTAAGATACTGCTATAAGGTCCTTTTTTGGTAGTAGGAGTGATGTTTTAGTGCGATACTCCTATTCCTATTTCCCCATCTTCCCAATTTTTCTTTCTATCATTCTGATTTCTTTAATTTATTGCCTTAGGTGCCAGTTATTTTATCCATCATTGGTATTTGGTGGATTTGTTTGTTTGACGCTCCCTTGAACTTAGTGTTGAATGTTTCAAATAAATGCAGGATGACGAAATGTCATTTATTCCAATATTTTCTCTCCCTTCAAATGCTCTGTCATTTGCCTTTAAGCGTAGGCTCGGTCCTTCTGACAAGTTAAGGTTAGAACACCCTCTTAAGAATCCACCATTCTTATCTCCACTGTTTTTTTGTTGCTGTCCAATTTCACCGTAGATGATTTTTTTATTTTTTTTTTAAATTGGGAATGTGAAAAAGCTATAGATGGAAGAAGCAATTATAACTACGTAATGTATGCTGGTATTATTGGTTTACTATTGTTGTCATACTGTAGATTCTTTACATATGTTTTCAGTCTCTCTGATCTATATCTTAACAAAGGATAAACTCTTTACCAATGCAGAGAGACACATTGTGTAGAATCTTGTGCAAAGCTTTCATTTTTTAACATGTCATGTGCTAGTGACTAGTGAAACTTTGAATAGAGGCACTTGAATGTTGCTATAATACTCAGCATCATCTCCAGTTGAATCATCTAAATGCCAAGAAAGGGAATTGTTTTTCTTATTACTTATATTCTTACTGGTAATAATCTATGATCAATCTAATCAAATCTTAAGTTGAGTGATTTTGATATTTGGTGTTAAAATTGTTTTGCCAAGTATTTTGGAGTTGAATTCTTAGTGAGCTTGTTCTTATTTTAAACATTCAGCACGAGATTGTGGTCTATACTCTATACTTGTCTATGATTTTAAAAACAGAGTTTGCAGGTAAAGGGGTAATATGGTATGGTAAAAAAATATAATCCTAGCCATTGCCAAAATTAGAACAAGGGTAAATAAAGCAATTTGTGTCAATATAGCTGCTATATATCCTTGTTTGATTAACTAATTCAGAAGGTAATGTGCTCTGAAATTTTTGCTGTCTAGCATTTCAGTGCCAATTTTTTAATGAAAAAATTAAGCTTTTCTCTGTGCTGATGTGGCTTTTTAAATGCTTTGTGGATAGTTACTGGTACAATTGTGATTCCAACTATTGGAGTGCTGTCTACAAGCGCACCTATGGTGAAGACTTAAAATTTAAAGCTGGTTATGATTCGGAGGTTCGCCTTGGCTGGGCATCTCTTTGGGTATGTGTCTCATTTTGCAATTATGGAATTCATGCTCAATGTCATTGTTGTCATCCTTGTTATGATTATATATATTTTTCCTGGTTGTTTGTTTTGTACAGAGTGGTTTCATTTCTCACAAATTCATACTTAATTTGCTAGTGATGTGCATGCTTACAACAACGTTCTCTTTTTATTTTTATTTACCTGATACACAAATACTCAACTACATGTCTCTATCAAGGAACTAAAATATCGGTAGAGTTTTGCATTTCTAACTGTAGCTTCTTTACTATGTACCTCCCTTTCTTTGGTCAAACATTATTAGCTGACTGTTAAGTTTGAGCTCTTATATTTCAGATTATAATTGCTGATAGCTATCTGACATATATTGCACTTGCATTGTGATTATACAATTTTAGACACCACATGACACTGCTTTATGCACATAAGGGATGCGTGTGCTCCTTTTTAAACTTTTGGAACTGTAGCAGATCATTAAGGTAAAATGGCTTATTGCTTTACTCGTTTGTTTTCCTGGAAGTTTAACTGAAATTGTTTTTAATACTTCGGTACAGTCTTCTTTGTACTAAGAATTTTGTTGTAATTCCAAAGCTCGACTGCTATAATATTTCCCGGAACTGTGTGAAATTAGAGTCTAATTTTCAGTGCTGGGAAATTATTCTCTCAAGTGAATAAAGAGAAATTACTCTGAATGATGCTGAGTTGCGTGAAAAGAGATTTGGATCATCTTATGTCATTTTTCTCTCATGTGGTCAAGTAGAAGATAGAAATAGACACAAAAATATTTATTAATAAGACTCAGTCATGATTTGTGAAATTTTTTTTATAACTTTTGCATCTATTTCTTTTTTCTACTTAATTACATGAGAGAAAAAATGACATGAGAGGATGCAAATCTCATGGAAAGTATGAACTTTGTATTTGTACTCAGTATTGACCTTATTTGCTTCATTCAGGTTGGAGATGAAGGTGGGAAAGCCAAAACAGCTCCGATGAAGATGAAAGTTCAATTCATGCTTCAAGTGCCACAAGACGACATAAAATCTTCAGTTTTAATGTTTCGGATTAAGAAGAGATGGGACATTTGAGAGTCTGCTGGCGAATTTACCTGCGTTTTATGTATAAAAAATGGGTAACTTGTTTATTGTGCACTTTCACGGTGTCGTAGTTTGTTGCCACGAAACTTAATGCGAAAGTGATATTGACTATTTGACTGGTTGATACTTATCCAAGTCAGCTAATTTCTTAGCGCTGTGGCAACATCATGCGCTAGGTTTCTGGTAAGATAACAATTTTCAACCGTACAAAATTTGTAAAGATGGTTTTCTGATTTGTAAGTTGGCATATTATGGTTATCAGAACAGAAGGAGACAATCCTGAAATCAGTTATGCTATTCAGCCAGAAAGATTTCCCGAATTGGGCGAGCTAGACTGAAGTGGCTTTTATGAGATGGCAAACGAGGTGTCAAGCCACCGAACATGTCATCATATTATAATTAATTAACATTAACATTTTCTTAAATAAAGGTAAAAAGGGTTAAACTTAAAATGTAAACGTGATGGCAGCGGTTGTGAATTGTGAAGGTAGCAATTTGTGTCGGCGGCAAAGGAATTTCCCGTTCCTGGCTTTATCACCATCGTCATTTCAGTCACCATCAACATTAAAGGGTATCTAGACTTTTCCATTTCTTTTATTTTTTCCTTCTAAATAAAGAGTCCCCTATAGTAAAAATTTTCTAGGAACCACTTCTCTCAGCATAGTCGGCAAACACCTTGAATTCAAATTTGAAAAGAATTCCACTACCAGAAATTACAGGTTTTGTTTAGAAGCACAAACCTAGTGATAAAAAATCCAAAGCTTATTGTCAAAAATAAAATTTTCAAAAACAACCCAAAATCCCAAAAAACCAGGCACTAGTGACACAGGAAAATGAAGAATGTTAATTACATTTTTTTAGATAATTTTTTAAAGAGTAATGCTCATTTCCACGAAAAGCAATTCGTGAAACTACATATAAATGAATAAGTGCATGTTTGGCTTTCAATTGGAAACATCAAACTGACGTTTCAAGCTCTTGAATGGAGTGAAATGATGTTTGGCAATTTTTTTTTTTCAGTTTGCTTTAACTTAATTTCTACTCAAACGTCCGTTGAGTTAAAAGCAAGAAATTCTTACTTTTGTGTTAAAATTGTTGTTTCAATTCACTTTTGAAATAAAATTTTCTAAACATAAATTACGTTACTATAAACTCACCGTCAACCAAACTTAAGTTTACAAACACACTTTCAACTAAATTTAAGTTTATTAACTGTAATCTAAACACACATTAAAATGTTTTGCGTTTTATCATTCAAATCATCCCATGAATTGTTATGCAATTAAAATTGATTTTATTTTATTTTATTTTTTTGTTACGTCATTTTATAAAATATTTTCGCTAAAATTTGTTGTGGTATATAACATCACTCTTTTTAAATGTTTACTTTATTATTGATCTATTTTATATATTTACAATGATTATTATAAAAAGAATGATTGTAATATTTATTTTTAAATTAATAATAAAATAAATATTAAAAAAATGAGTTGTTAATATTTTTTAATAAATTTAGTATAACTAAGGCCCAAAATCTTTTGTGTGGCGAATGTTGTCATCCTCACAGTGGTAGTTTTTTTTTTTTTTTAAGTTATGTTTGGATATTTAGTAAGTAATGGAATGGAATGGGATAGAATGAGATGAGATAGAATGGAAAAAAAAAAGATCATTCTATTGTTTGGATATTTTAGGATATAATAGAGTAAAGTTACCATTCCATTATTTGGGAAGTGGATAATTTTTTGTGGGATGAAATGATATTTTTACTAAGAAAGAGGATTCCATTCCATACCCCTCAAATTGAGGGAGAAGAAAATTGATAATTTCTGGTGGGATGAGATGAAATCTATCCCAACTACTCCCATTTCATTTCATCTCATCTTTTTTAAACATAATCAAATAATAAAATATGTCTCTATTATATTTTATTTTTTTTCATTTTATTCAACACCACCAATCCAAACGAACCCTTAAATCCGCGGCGGCAACATGACGAAAGAGAGAAGAGAAAGTTGAAAAAATTGAATAACGTGTACGTTTCGTGTAGATGCCACATGTTTCGGGCACAATGAATTCGACCATTAATTATTGATGAATAGTATTTTTCTCCGGCAATTAATTAGAGCTCGTTTAGATACAATTTTATAAAAAATATTTTTTTATATCTCTTATTTTAATAAAAAAAATAATTTTTTTATATATTTGAGTACAATATTTAAAAATATTTATTTTAATAATATTTTCATAAAATTATATTTAAAAATTATTTCTCCTTCTGCTTTTTTAAAAATAAAGAATTGTTAATTGCAAAAGTAAATAATTTGTGTTTTTTTTATTTTACTTTTTTTAAAGTAACATCTAAATATACTTAAAAACATATTAAAGTATTTTTTAAAAAATAAATAAATGTTTTTTTTTCACAAAAAAAAGACTTATCCGAAAAAGCACTTATTATCCTTTGACTAAAGGCCTTACGACTTTGCAAGTTCTTTTTTTAAAAAAAAAACAAATTTCTTTCCTCTTTATGGTGGGATAAAGTTCAGAAATTTAGATTGGAACTTGGAACAGACTTAGTTTTCTACGTAGTCTTTACTCTTTAACAAAATGCTCAACTGATTGACTGCTTCGTGCTCATTTTTTTGTCCTGAAATACAATCAAATAGGAAGCTCGGAGGGGTTTTCGGTACATGGGTTTTATGCAGAAGATGTAGGGATTAAGATTTTTTCAATTTTTGTTAAGTGATTAATTGTAGAAAAAAATACAAAAAAAATTATTAATGAGATTCAATTAAAATTTGTGATTTTTTTTTTATAATTTTGTATCTTTCTTTTTTTTACAATTGACTATGAAAAAAAAAATTGAGAATATCCTAATTCAAAGGCGTAGATATGAACATTTCCATTTCCAAGGAAAGAATTGTGTGAATAGCTATGACGTTGAGAGCAAATGAGCAATTCAGACTCGGAAGGAGCTTGAGTTCATCTAATGTGAATTCAGCTTCAACTTATTTTTAGCAAAACCTTCAGCACTTCCAATTTCGTAATGAAACAGACAAGGGTAAGTATTATCAATGATCAGCGGTATGTTGAGAATTGGTTGGGGAAGAAATCAAAAGAAAATGAAGGGAAAGAAAATGGAAAAATCGGAAGATGTTGATGGAGGGCAAAGTAATAAGTTTCCTTTTGGATGTTTAAAATTTTTCAAATTGGGAGAATTGTAAAATGTTTAAAAACAAACGAGGCAGTGTTTTGTAAGATAACATAAAAAATCATTATTATTCCCTTACTTTAAAAAAAATTACAAACAAGATAGGTGATAACTTAAACGTGTTTCTCTTTTTACCTCTTATTATTTCTTTCATCCATACATGCCAAGTGTAAGAGCGAGGTTACCAAGTGAGACGCATGAGAGTGCAAGTGTAAGGTTGGTAACTTAGTTTGTGCTGCAAAATGTTTCCCGAGGGGCTTATCCTTCAACATTAATTGTCCACATGAACTTAGGGTGCATTTAGCATAATAGATTAGGCTTAAGTTTATATAATATATTATAATTTTATTTGTTGTTTGGTGAAACTATAGTATTGTATAAGTTTATTAAACAAATTCTTCTTATATATTAAAATGATGTATAATTTAATCAGGCCTTGAGGGGTAGGATTAAGTCTGATTAACATTTGATATATAAGCTAATGTAAAATTTTTCCATTCCAACCCAATGAACCCAGATATCTCTCCTCTACCTTCTCTCTCCCCTCTTCTCATTATCGTCAGCTCTTCTCTGATAGCTGCTGTCGGTGATAGGTACAATAAGCAAGGCAATGCTCCACCTCATTGTCTCTCTCCTCCATTGCAAGGTTAGCTCTCAATACCTATGCATTTGTTCACATGCAATTGGTGCTCTGCGCACTCTCCATCTGAGTCCCGTTTTTTTTTTTTGTTTTTGAATTGATTCTTACATGTATGGATGCTAATCTAAAATTGCAATTTACAAATTAGTCTTGAAATGTTTATTGTATATGCCCATGAAACCATTCTTGGAATTTGTTTGGTTATCAACCATTCTTTATATGTCCTCTAGGGTCTCTCCAATATCGTAAAATAGAAGGGAAAAGAAGAGATATTATAGAAAAAAAAAAGTGAAAGAGTTATCGTATCATTGTTTGATATTATCCAATGAAAAAGAAGAGATGATTTTCTTTTTTTGTTTGGTTTTATTAAGGAAATGAATAAAAATGTATATAAATGAATAAAAATATATATATATTTTGGTGAGACTCACAAAAATTCCTCTCCTCCCTTCCTTTCCATTTAAGAGTTTCTTTCCATTTAAGAGGGAAAAGATGTAAAAATTGTGAGACCCAAAGAAAGTTCACCTTCCAAATCTTTTCCCTCCCATGAACAAATGCATACCAAATAAGGGAGGTGCAATCCTTCCCTCTTTTCCTTTCCTTTCTACCCAAAAACATCATACCAAACATACCATTATTATGCTACATCGCTTAACTGCACTACTATATGTGGTTTTCTAGTAGGAGTATAAACAAGTCGAACACTTGAACCTCAGACTTGACTTTTTGAAAAAAAAAATCTACTAAATATTAGTTCATTTATTAAACAAGCCAAAATTAAAGCTTGAGTTTAACTTATTTGAAAAATATAAAGCTTTTTTTCTTTGTTTCTCAGAGAATCCTCCCACCCTGGTAGGTGAGAGACTAATCTCCTGAGGTACGGTTAAGTGTCTAAGTAGGAACCCCTTCCAATAATATTTTTTTCCCATACACATGAATTTTGGGATCGAACCCAAGACTATATGATTAAGAGATCTGAATCTCTTCTACTCGAACCAACATATGTCAGTTAAAAAATTAAAAAATAATTTTTAAAGCTTGAGTTTGGCTTATTTAACTCATTTATTACTTGATTATTATTTTTCCTTTATCAAATCTTTCTTTAAAATACTAAAGTTTATTAATTTAGTATTTAGTAATATCTTTATGTTAGAAGATAGAGTTAAAAACTAAAAATAGAAATAAAAGCTTTTTCTATTCATAATCTATTACTTAAAAAAAATCATGACCTTCTTATATAAGCTTTTAGTGAGTAATAATAATAAATAAATTATTATTATCTATACTGTTTATATCTAAAATTATAAATTTTTGCAATTTAATTTTTACTATCTATACAAAATGAAAAAAATATATATATATATACACACATATACAAGCTATTCATGAACTTTTAATGAAAAATATATAAAACTTGAACTTGAGTCATTTATATAATTGAGCCTAAGTTTAAACTAGAGCTTATTTGTTTAGTTAAACAAATGAGTCTAATAGAGTATTTAACGAGTCGAGTTCAAATAGTACACGAATAGTTCAACCCATTTATACTCGTAATTTCTAGCAATGTTGAATTTGTTGACACTGGATGTTACTTATGAGAAATCAAGAGTAAGACTATAGAGAAATCCACTATTTATCTATCTATCTATATAAAGTAGAAGTGAAAAAAAATGTCAACATGAGAAATTTTGTACAAAAAAAATAATGAAGATTTTGTAAATAAAAAAATGTAACCTCTTACTAAATTAATAGTCTAATAGCAAAATTTTTAATTGAGGGTATTACTTTATTCTCTCTAATCATAGTCATAATAATATATGAGAATTTACTCTAATAAAATTTTATCTTTTTTTGCTAAACAAAGTTTCAGAATTTCGAAGACTCAGAATAAATCAGTTGAAATTTGAAAAAATTCTTTCTAATTCAAAGTAGAGAAAAATAAAAAAACTTTACAAAATGAAAACTAGGTTTTATAGCAATCAAAATTTTGACTTAGATCAAAATCGAAGGAAAGTTTAAAAGTAGAGTTCGAATTCAAAATCGAAAGTAGAGTTCGAATTCAAAATCGAAATAAAGAGAAATAATAGTAAGTAAAAATACAAAATCAGTAGCATAAATGTTAATTAATAAACTCAGTAATAGAATCATGATTTTACTTGTATATATCACAATCATTATTTAGCCAAAAATACATATATTTCTAATAACTTCAATATACATATATTTCCCTCCTTTGGATTTAAAATCTATATATGATCGATTTGAATGATGATAATCATAATGCATTTTGTGTTAATTGAAAACACCATGAACTAAGTGGGAATTAAAAATTCTCAATAGGAAATGAACAATTATAAAAATGCTTGAAAATACATGGTGAATTTCAACTGTATAATGTACGCAGAAAACCTCATGGCAACCAAGTATGACAAGAACAATACAATTCTACATAGCAAAACGAATGCTAAATAAATCATGCAATACAACCTTATATATTAACATAAGCAAGTTCGTCAAATATCAGCACACAAGTACCAATGATCAACAAGTAACGGCAAACATTAGTAAACAAATTCCAAACATAGCAAGCAAGTTTCTCATCATAGGGAATTTATCTTTTACTTTTCTTTTTCTTTCCATGTTTGTTTGTCTCACATTTCACTCGAAGACTTTTACTTCCATAAGAAATCTACCCTATCTTTGGTGTTACTTTAACATCGTGATAACAAAGTTAAACATACCCACACTAACCAGGTAGGTAATATAAAAGGAAATTCATCCCTTAACCTCTCAACGGTTAGGTGTAAAATTTTCCATGAATCACTTATTTGTCATCACACAAAAACATAAGCAATATAAACTACAAATATATCACAAATAAATTTATCATATACAAGTTTAATAATAAATCATGACAATTAAATAAAACTCACAAAACTTAGAATCATTAAATTTAAATGTCAGTTCTTTAATAGACTAACTTTGATTTAAAATTAATTTAATAATTCTTTTAAAAGTCCACATCATAATCCACAGTTATCTAGTCTTCATCATAATTCATAATTTGTCAGGTCCTTATCATAGTCCATAGTTTGTCTTAGTTTTGATAGTACATTTATTGTACAAAAATTCTTTTATTGTAAAGGTCATAAATTTGCTCCAAAGTTAAGGTAAATATAAAAAGGTCTATGTCAATCAAGCATATATATTTATTATACAATACAATTAAAAATATTTATTTTCCTTAAGTATGGAGTAATATTTTAATTTTTTTATAGTTTATTATATTAGTCCTATGAAAAAATTAATATTCAAATTATAATAATTATTTTATCAAATATCGTAAACACTTTAATGCTAAGCAAATATCAAATTTTTATAATTTAATAATATTATATATGCATAATAAATTTAATAAAAATAATAATATACACAAAATACTAAAATAACAAATTAATTAAACATATAACATACTAGAAACCATTGTTTTATTTTTTGAAAAGAAAGTTTAGTTCTTATTTGTAGAGACTTTATGTTTTTTCTTCTTTTTTTCTTTTTTGTTTTTCTCTTTTCCTACGTTCACACTTTAACTATATCTCTTTCTCTCTCTCTCTCCTATTTCTACGTTTTCTTACCTTGTTTCTCTCGGTCTCTCTCTCTCTCACACACAATTTCTCAATACCACCGTAAACCCCTATATATATAGCCTTTGTGAAAGTCTATATGGTCATTTGTTGAAAGACGTTATACCTAGCAACGATTACTCGTTTATATTTTTATCTTTTTTTTTAATAGATGATATTTATGTAGGTAATAATTACTTTAAGATTTTTTAACTTATTTTATTTTATTATTTATTATTTTTTCAACTATGTAATCATTACAATTTAGATATTTATCTCTACATTTTATATAATAATAATAACATCTTCTTAATCTTTTCTAAATTCAGAATACTTTTAATTCCAAAGATTAAATATTAAATTTTATTTTAATAAATTCATATTTCTAATTCCATAGTTTTTATTCTATTATCTAATTTATTTAGAAAGTCAATTTTAATAATTTTAATTAAATTCTTACAAATTTTATCTAATTTCTTCTTATTAGTAATAACTATTGTAAAATAAAATCAAATAAAATGTTTGAACTAAAGAAATTAAAATTTTATTCTTCACAAAATATTTTTATGAAAAATAAAATGTTACATTTCTCTCATCTTTTTAGGAATTTTGTCCTCAAAATTTATTAATCTAATCAAAATAATTTTGGATAGGACTTATGGATTTCATCTTCTAATTCTCATGTTGTCTCTTCTGGTGATAATCCTTCCTATATCACTACATGAATTTATTTTCCTCTCAAGTATTTGACTGATCTATCCATGATTCGTACATATTTTGTTCCATAAGTCAAATCATCTCTTACTTGCATTGTTTTATGTTCTATGATGTGTGAATAGTTAAAATAGTATTTTCTAAGCTGAGATACATGAAAAACATCATGAGAATGTGAAATATTTAGGGAAAGTACAATTTGATAAGCAACAATTCGTACTTTTTTAAGGATTTGGAATGAACCAAGGAATTTGAGATTCAACCTTTTGGATTTAAGGGTTATGTCAATCCTAATAGTATGAATGACTCTGAGGAAAACATATTCTCCTTATTCAAATTTTAGAGGTCTTCTTCTTTGATCAACAAACTTTTTTGTATACTCTGAGCAGCAAGTAGTTTTTCTTTGTTAAATTTGATCTTTTTCGTGGTTTGTTGTACTATATTAGGTCCTAATAAATTCTTTTCTCATATTTTGTAACTAACACAAAGGTGACCTACACCTTTTACCATACAGAGCTTCAAAAGGTGTTATTCCTATACTAGACTGGTAACTATTTTATAGGCAAACTCTATTAATGGTAGATGAGTATTCTAACTTTCTTGAAATTCTAACACATTGGTTCTAAGCATATGTTCTAGGGTTTGAATGGTTCTTTCAGTTTGAGCATCTGTCTGAGGGTAATAAGATGTACTAAAACAGAGCTTAGTACCTAAAACTTCTTGTAAGGCTACCTAGATTCTTGAGGTAAATCTTGGGTCTCTGTCTGAAAACTATGCTAGTTGGTACACCATGTAACTTTACAATTCCCAAATATAATCGTGAGCCAACTTGTATAATGGGCAACTGATCCTAATAGGAAAAATGTGAGTAGACTTAGTTAACCTGTCAACAATTACACATGTTGCATCATAACCTGATAGAGTCCTAAGTAATCATAACGCAAAATCCATTAATATTCTATCTCATTTCCATTTAGGAATATTCATGGGTTGCAGTAATCCAGCAGGCTTCTGGTGTTCTATTTTAACCTTTTGGTGAACTAGATATTTAGCTACAAAATTAGCTACGTCTCTTTTCATCCTAATCCTATCGAAACAATTTCCTGAGATCCTGATACGTTTTGGTTGGATTAGGATGTGTAGTGTACTTATTGCAATGTGCCTCAGACAAAATTTTCTTTCTCAACTTTTCATCAGTGGGTACACATAACCTTCCTTCGTACATCATAACCTATTTTTCATTAAACCTAGAATGTTTAAATTGTTCTACTAGAATTCTTCCTTTGAGGCACTGCAAAAACTCATCATTTTCTTGGGTTTGCCTTACCTGGTATCTTAAATCACACTCTATTCTTAGCTCACTAGCATACAAGTAGTGAGGTTCCAAGGATACTAAAATCCTCAAGTCCTTAAAATTTTCGAATAACTTTTGTTCCCTTATCATCATCGATGACATGTGTAAGAACTTCCTGCTCAAGGCATCAACCACTACATTGGCTTTACCAGCATAATATTTCAATTCAAAATCATAGTCCTTTAAGAACTAAATCCATCTATATTGTCTCATATTTAACTCCTTTTGGTCAAAAAGAAACTTTAAACTTTTATGATCACTATATATCTCAAACTTGATTCCATATAGATAATGCCTCCAAATTTTCAAAACAAAAACTACTGCTGCTAACTCTAAGTCATGGGTTAAGTAATTTTCTTCATACGATTTAAGTTGTTTAGATGCATAGGCTACAACTCGAGCGTGTTACATCAAAACACATGTCAAACTTTTCTTAAATGCATCACTACAAAGCTTTGTTTAGGATTAATAATTATTAAAACTGGAGTGGAGATAAGTCTGATCTTTATCTCCTGAAAACTTGCTTCACAAGCTGAATCCCACTAAAAAAGGTGATTCTTTCTAGTTAACCTAGTCAAAGATAAAATTAGCTGGGAGAATCTCTTAATAAATCTTCTATAATATCCAATTAATCCTGCAAAACTCTTAATCTCAGTAATTGTCTTTGGCTTTTCCCAGTAAACTACTGCTTCAACTTTACTAGGATCTACAACTACTCCTTCTTCAGTAATCACGTGACTTAAGAATCTTACTTCACTCAATCAGAATTCACATTTTTCTAACTTGGCATACAACAACTCCTCCTTTAGGATTTGTTGTACTATTCTAAGGTGCTATTTATGCTCATTCTTACTCTTATAATAGATGAGTATGTCATCTATAAAAACTACTATAAATTAGTCAATGTAAGGTCTAAAAATCTTATTCATGTAATATAAGAATATTGGAGGAGCATTAGTAAGTCTAAAGGGCATCACAAGGTATTTATAATGCCTATATCTAGTCTTATAGGCTATCTTGGGTATATCTTATGGTTTTACTCTTATCTGATGATATCTTGATCTAAAGTCTATCTTTGAAAAGACTATGACTCCTAACAATTGATCTAACAAGTCATCTATCCTAGGGAGTTTATACTTGTTCATAATTATGACTTTGTTCAATTACCTATAATCTACACACAACCTCATGTTCCTATCTTTCTTCTTGACTAATAAAATAGGTGCACCCTATAGTTATACATTGTGCCTGATAAATCCTTTGGCTAATAGTTCCTCTGTAACATCCTGAAAAGCATGTTCGTCTTATATATGGTCTCAGAGGTACTATTATGCTTGCTTGACATGTTAGTAAAGTTTTGGGACAAACTGAGTTTGTTTAAGTACTTAATTGCAACTTAAAAGTTGAGAAGTAGATTAAAATAACTCATATAGTAGCATAAATTGCTAAGTTGAGGGAAATAAACCTAAAGAGTTTATTTCTGAGTCACAAATAGGTATAAGAAGCTGTGACTAAAATTTGAGAGTAATCAGAGTTAGTTTGGTATTTTTATACATACTAGTTGTGCATTTAATACTGGATTGACTAGCAGCAAATATGGAAAAATATGATAATGGTGAAACAATAATTTAGATAAATCTTAGTGCTTATTCTAAAGTTGTTAGAAATTAAGAAACTTGATTTTGCATATTTCGAGTGTCCTTAACAGATATAAAGTTCCAGCTATAGGCTTAAAGGGCAAAGTTTGACTTTTTCCCCTTATTTTCCCTTAAAAGTTCACAGTTCCAGAAACAAAAAAGAAGGGAAAATAAAATAGAGAGGGGAGCTGTGAAGGAGAAGGAGGAAATTGGAGGAAGTAGCTTAAGGACCAAGATCAAAGCATGAGACTTGAAGATTGACCTTCTATACATGAGGTAGGGGGTTTCTATCCTTTAATCTTATCTTTGTTCTTCATCTTCTTCCTTGTAAAAAGCTAGGTCAAATGGAATGGAAAATAGGCTTTGAGATGTCAAAACTATGTTTTCTTGTTAGTTTCGATTTTCAATGATTGAAGTGAGTTAATTGCTTATTTCTAGACAAGTTTGTATTGGAAGAACATCACAAAGTCCATAGAGTGGGAATTTAAGCAATGACAAAGTGAGTAGGTGTTTTTGAGCATTAATCCAAAATTAATTGAATCAATAGGTTGTATAAGTGTTACAACATATTTAGAAGTTATTGGTGATACTAAAAATCACCTTGAATCCATTTTTGATAACTTAAAAGCTACTTTGTTCCCAATGGAACAGTAGCACATTCTGTAGAATTTTGTAGATTCTAGGCTTTGCGACCAGCGCTGAGTTCTTGGCGCTTACACGCCCGTAGCCTAGAGAGAATTTTTGTGCGCAACAGAGCATTGCGCTCCCAAACACTCGGTGCTGAGCGCTTAGGCGCTCGTCACAAGGCATAACAGAGCTATGCTCTGCCCGGCCATCACCCAGGTGCTGGGTAATAAGCGCTTAGGTGCGCAGCGAGCACCTAGGCACTCGAGAATGGGCGCTCAAGCACCCAGAGCAGAATTCATCAGAATGCTTATTTTGATTATTTGAGTTTTCCTACTTTGTTTGGATCCCTTTTATGTGCCTTGTAGAGTGTGTTGAGACACCAATAAGAGTATTTCTAAGAGAGAAATACCTTCTTGCATATATGGGAAAATAAGAGACCCTACTGCAACCAAGAACAATTAATTGTCATAGATAGGTATCTAGGCCCTTAAGCAACATAGAGTTGCATTTAGTATCACATATGAGGTGAGGAGGATAGGGTAAACTAGATACAAGTAAGTTGAGTTCAGTTGGCAATAGTTATTGGTCATAGTGCATTTGTCACTCCTACGAGAGAAAGTTGAGTTAATGATGAATGAATGGATATAGTATACAGATATTATGGAAGTTCTAGTCTTTAAGCAATATCATAAGTTAGGAATTGTCTAATGTAGGTATCTAGGACCTCTAGTACACTAGGATGACTTAGTTTACCATTTGTGGTGTGATAATGAGGTAAGCTAGATGCGAGTATCATAAGTATGATTACTTAACTAGAAACATGGAATATGTTTCTTTATGAGTTATAAGTGAACTGGAAGTACATGTTTGCTAGAGTTTAGTTCTTCACTTGATTAGAGAGAATCATGTGATGAATTAATGTGGTGATTTTATATGAGTTATATATAACGCTGCATGGTCTCCTATACTTGCTAATTTCGAAGCAGAGTAATCTTTAATGATGTATAATCATTTGCCCAAATGAGATATGTGGGAAAGTCCAAAAGTCTCTTTGAGTGAGGATTTACCGCTAGCTTCTCATCAGTGCCAAGATTACTAGTTTGTATGTAGTGGAAATAGTACTCTTACTAGTGTAAGTAGGAACCAGTCCACACATCATCTGGTAGTTGGAAGAACCAGTCTTCTTATCTACAAGTTTAAAGAGAATGTGGGATGAACAAGTGACATACACAATCATATTCATTTCCTGTTCCTTGACAATCGTATGGGTAATTGCCTAGTGAAGATGATATTTTACAATTGTATGGGCAATTATTTAATATCATTGATGGAATGTTTATGAGTGTAAGGTTAGGTTTCGGCTTAATGAACGTTTACATAGAGTAAGAGAATGTAAATATTCGAGTGACATGAAGTAAAAACTTCATTGCTTGTAACTAATCCTACTTTTGAGAGTTAGTGAGTTTATTCATAGAAAGAGTTATACGTGTAGTACCTATAACAAGTTTATGAATGATCTAATTGTGATATGTTACAACTATGTTGATAGTTGTTCTTATTATACGAGTAAGGGACTTAGGCTTATAGATTATACGTTGGGTAGTGAGCATTCATTTTGTCGGGCTATTGAGGCTTATAGATTATGTTGATAGTTGTTCTAAAGATATTGAATAAAGATTTGATATCTAGTAGTAAACATAATCTATCACGTTTAAGTTCAAGTTTTGTAAAATTAAGTTGATATGAGATAATTATGATATGTTATACAGTTGTATAAGCAATTGTATAATGTTGATATAGTTATATTGATATATATGTAGTTTACATAGTTTAATGTCATGACATATATGAATATTACTGATAATTTGTATGTTCTCACACATTTCTGTGTTTCCATGGTAAAAACATGGTCAAGACCTTTCAGAAGGTAAGAAGATTAACGAATAGAAGAGCTAATGTAGTTTAGTTTTATTTGTTTCTTTTATAGTAAAGTTGATGTATATATTTATATAGAGCCGTCAAAATGAGTCAAGCTCGATAAATTGATCCAAATATCCCTGCAAAATGGATGGACTGGATTAGCAAAAATGAACAAAAAATTATAAATGACTTGAATGGGCTTGGCCTGAACGGGTCAAACCCGAACGGGCCAACCTGGCCTGCATTAATAACACTGCATTAAGTCGGGATGGGCCGAGCTGGGCCCGTAAAATGTCAGCCCGAAACTAGCATGACTCGATCTGGCCTGACCCGAAAATAGCCCAGCCTGAGCCGAGCTAGCCCGAATGGGCTCGACCGACCTGTTTTGACATCCCTATTTATATTAGCTTTGTTAGTGTATAAGTTATATATATAACACTTTGCCATTGAGGTTATTGATGTATATGTGTATGACTTTTAGTTATGGCTCTCCATAATTATTTTTAAATGTTATGGATTTAGTTGATGTTTAAGTTAGAAGTAGCATATCTATTACTGTTTTCCAGGTATATGTCAGATATACTAGGAAACCGATATTAGGGTGTTACATCCTCTATTTGTTTCTTGAGTTCACTTAGTTCCAAATAGAATATTCTATAAGGTATAAAAGATAGAGGTTCTGTTTCTGGAATTAAGTTAATGGAAAACTCAACTTCCCTTTCAAGTAGTAGGTTCACTATCTCTTTGGGAAACACTTCTAGAAATTCTCTTACTATATGTATGCTGTTTATTTCCTACCTACCTCTGAATTTGAAGAGAACAAATTAAGAAACCTTTGCGATCCATCTAATAGACACTTCTCTGCCTGAGTGACATTAAGAAATAGGATATTAGTAGATTTTGGTTCCTTGAGTGGATCATTAAGAAAATAGACAAGTTTTTTAGAACAATCTAAGATAATATCATTAATAAACAATCAATCTATTCCAATTATGATATCCATACTAATCAAGGGCAGACAAATAAGATTCAAAGTGAAAGCTTTTCCTTCAATTAAAATAGGACATTTTAAACAAGCTTGAGAAGTGGAAACTTTTTCCCTTAACAGATCATAAGACATGAAAGTTATAGGCAAATTCAACTTCTTCACACAATCAATTGATATAAAGAAGTGTGTAAACAATGCAATTAATAGAGTATTTTTAAGAAAACATTTACCCTGAACCGTGTTTTCCTGTTTAAGTTGTATGAATTATGCCTCATTTTCATTTTTTTTAACATTATCAAGGAAGTACTTATCAAGGAATATAGTTAAAAATACCTCATAGGTGATTTCAGTTCTAACAAGTTCTTATCACATTTCCACCAGTACTCTGCCTCCCCTTCTAGCATGTAGGTGACAAAGACTACCTTTGCCTAGATAACTAGGTTTGTGATTGATTGTTCCTATGTAAAAATAAAGTTGGATGACTTTGTCTAAGCCCTGACAACGTCAGTCAATCATTTCATGGCTCCTAATATTGATGTGATCAATATCAGTATTGCAAGGTTAGCGTAGTTATATTTCTATATGACATGCATAAAATAATAGGAGTAATCAATAATTCTACATAACATGTACAAAATAATAGGAGAAATCATCATGCAAAAATTCAAAATATACACAAATTTAATACATAGATATAACTATCTAGTGCCAGAAATCAATGTTCTGATACCATAAATGTAAACCCCATTACTAAATTAATAGTCTGATTGTAAAATTTTTAATTGAGGGTATTACTCTTAATCTCTCTATTCATGGCCATAATAATATTAGAGAATTTACTCCTATATAATTTTAATTTTTTTGCTAAATAAAGCTTCAAAATTTCAAAGACTCAAAAGAAATCAATTGAAATCTAAAAAATTTCTTTCTAATTCAAAGTAGAGAAAAATCATAAAATTTTACAAAACAAAAATTGTTTTACAACAACCAGAATTTTGACTTAGATTGAAATCGAAGGAAAGTTTGAAAGTACAGTTCGAATTCAAAATCGAAATAGAGAGAAATAATAGTAAGTTAAAAAACAAAATCAGTAGCATACGTGCTAATTAATAAACTCAATAACAGAATCATGATTTTACTTGTATATATCACATTCATTATTTAGCCAAAAATACATATATTTCTAATAACTTCAATATATATATATTTCCCTTTTTTGGATTTAGAATTCATATATGATCGATTTGAATGATGATAATAATAATGTATTATGTATTAATCTGAAAACACCATGAACTGAGTGAAAATTGAAAATTCTCAATAGGAAATGAACAATTATAAAAACGTTTGAAAATACATGGTGAGTTTCAGCTATGTAATGTATACAGAAAATCTCATGACAACTCAAGTATGACAAGAACAACACAATTCCACATAACAAAACGAATGCTAAATAAATTAGTCTTATATATTAACATAAGCAAGTTCCTCAAATATCAACAAACAAATACCAATTATCAACAAGTATCAGCAAACATCAACAAACAAATTCCAAACATCAGCAAATATTAGTAAGCAAATTTCTCATCACAGGGAATCCATTCTTTACTTTTTCTTTTCTTTTCATATCTGTTTGTCTCACATTTCACTCGAAGGCATTCACTTCCATAGGGAATCCACCATCTCTTTGGTGTTACTTTAACATTGTGACAATAAAGTCAAACATACCCACACTAACTAGACATGTAACATAAAAGGAAATTCATCCATCTACCTCTCAACGGTTAGGTGCAAACTTTTCTATGAATCATTTATTTGCTATCACACAAAAACATAAGCAATACAAACCATCAATATATCACAAATAAATTCATCATATACAAGTCTAATAATACATCATGACAATTAAATAAAACTCACAAAATTTAGAATCATTAAATTTAAATGTCAGTTCTTCAAGATACAAACTTTAATTTAAAATTAATTTAATATTTCTTTTAAAAGTTCACATCATAGTCCATAATTGTCTAGTCCTCATCGTAGTCCATAGTATGTCAGCTCATTATTATAGTCCATAATTTATCTTGGTTCTGATAATACATTCATTGCACAAAAGTTCTTTTATTGCAAAGGTCAAAATAAATGTCATAAAATTACTCTTAAGCTAAGGTAAATATAAGAAAGTCCATGTAAATCAAGCACATATATTTATTGCATAATATAATTAAAAATATTTATTTTACTTAAGTATGGAGTAATATTTTAATTTTTTTATAGTTTATTATATTAGTCTCATAAAAAAATCAACATTCAAATTATAATAACTTTAAATTTTATCAAATATCAAAAACACTTTAAAACTAAGTAAATATCAAATTTTCATAATATAATAACATTATATGTGCATAATAAATTTAACAAAAATAACTGTATGCACAAAATACTAAAATAATAAATTAATTAAATATATAACATACTGAAAATTATTCTTTTATTTTTTCAAAAGAAAATTTAGTTCCTACCTCATAAAGACTTTATGATTTTTCTGAATTTTCTTCTCTTTTTCCTTTTTTCTTTTCTTTTTTATTCTTTTCTTCTCCTTCTGTATCTCTTTTCCTTCATTTTTCCTACGGTTTCTCACCGTCTCACTCTTTCTCTCCTACGGTTTCTTACTTCCACACTTTCATTATTTCTCACTCTCTCAATTTCTCAATACCACCGTAATATATATATATATATATATATTGTTGAAATACGTTACACGTAGTAAAGATTACTCATATAGATTTTTATCTCTTTTTTTTAAGAGATGATATTTATGTAAGTAATGATTACTTTAAGATTTTTTAACTTATTTTATTTTATTATTTATTATTTTTTAACTATGTAATCATTACAATTTAGATATTTATATCTACATTTTATATAATAATAATAATAATAATAATAATAATGATAATAAAAATAATAATAATAATATCTCTTAATATTTTCTAAACTCATAAAAATACTTTTAGTTCTAAAGATTAAATGTTAGATTTTATTTTAATAGTCATATTTCTTATTCTATAATGTGTATTTTATTATTCAATTTATTTAAAAAATTAATTTCAATAATTTTAATTAAGTTCTTACAAATTATGTCTAATTCCTTTTATTAGTAACAACTATTGTAAAATAAAATCAAATAAAATGCTTGAGCTAAAGAAATTAAAATTTTATTCTTCAAAAAATATTTTATAAAAAATAGAATGTTACAAAAAAGATTAATGAAAAATAATGACAACAAAATTAAGAACTTGAATTTAAATATGAAAAAATAATAAATAACAAAGTAGGATAATGTTATTATTAAAATAAATATTTAGGGTAAATAGAAAATAATTAATCAAGATAATAAATTAATCAAAGATAACGATAACAAAATTAAAAACTTGAACTTAATAAAAGAAATACAAATTGATAAAGTCGATAATGTTATTAAAAAATGAAATAAAATAAGATAATGCTTTTAAAAATATTCATATAAATTAATCAAAGATAATGATAAAAATTAAGAACTTTAATTAAATAAGAATAAATAAAAAATAATAAAGTAGGATAATATTATTAAAATAAAAAATAATTAGAATAATGGTTTTAAAAAGATTCAAAGAAATTTATGATTTAATAGGAATTAGGATACTCATATGCTTAAGTTTAACTCAAATTTGGATATTCATATGCTTGAGTTATAAATTGAATAATATAAGAAAGCTCACAACAACAAAAGAGAAAGAAAAAGATCTTACTCATGTCCCTTTGTTTTATTGATGCGTAACAAGAAGTTCTTCACATCAAAGAGAAAATGTGATTCAGATTCACAATTGATTTATAGGAGTATTCTTTTATTATAGATTTTTTTTGTATTCCTTTTCACAATTATTTTTTATTCATAAGGCTTGAAAGTTTTGTATGGATTATAATTATAGTTTTGTATTCACGATGTTTAACTAGTGTTCTTAATTTCTATTACTTCCAACTCTATCAATAATTTTTTCTAAGTAACATGCCATGTTAGGGATACTTTTTTCAAATACATTATATAAAATGATGATTAATGAGTATATTTCTCTCCTAAATTATTATTATTATTTTGACTTTGTTTTATCACATTGGTAATACATTGTTCAATAATAAATGTTTTGATAGATTACATGTATTAATCCTCATTAAATGTATATTATATTGGTAATTGATGTGTGGATAAAATATACACATCTTGTTCTTGATTTAAGAGGAATTTAGGTGTGCTTTGATTGATTTATGTTGGAATTTATGTCACGTTTAATATATTTATCCTTGGTATCTCATGATTAGTCTTTCTTTATGTTTTTAGGTCTAGAATAGATGTTTTGACATGACTTTATGAAACTTTGGATGAATTCATTATAATAGAGTTGAACTCATAATTTATATGATCAAGATTCGTAGAGTTTTTGACTTTTATGCAATAAAATGAGTATAACTTGAGTTACGGAGGTCGAAACGAAGTGATTCTGGTGGCATTGGAAAACTAAGAAAAAGAGCTTCAACTTTCATGAAGATCACTTATCTAAAAAGTGACGTTTTGAGCGATTTAAGAGTTAGACACGGTCATGTCTAACTTAAAAATGTTTATGTTAAGCTCACACGACTCTGTCTAACTTCAATGAAGCTTTTGTGTGAGAGACACGGTCGTGTCTCTTGGACACACGGTCGTGTCTCTTGGACACACGGTCGTGTCTCTTGGACACACGGTCGTGTCTCTTGGACACACGGTCGTGTCTCTTGGACACACGGTCGTGTCTCTTGGACACACGGTCGTGTCTCTTGGGACCCGTGTCTCCCCTCTATGTTAAAATTACGCTATTTTTTAAGCTCACACGATCGTGTCTATCCTCCTAGCATGAAAAAAAAGAAGTTTTGCCTTCAAATCATTATAACTTAGACAAAAACATTAAACCTAAGGGGACTTTTGGCTAGAGACTTGTGCGACGATAGATTTTGAAAGGAGAAGCGCAATGATTTAGAGGCGAAGGCTTTGAAGGCAAGAGCAAGACTCTTTGAAGATCAACCATTGAAGTTCTTTTCTCCATTTCCATCTTCCAATCTTTTCTTTTTGTTTATCAATCATGATTGTTTCTTTAATCATTGTTCTTGTTTGTATTACAATTGTCATGAGCTGCTAAGCTCCTTTTCTAAGATTAGGATGAAACTCTCTATTTTCCTATTATAAATTATTAATTTGATTTTTTGTTAATGAAATTATTGTTCTTGATTCATGCTTGGTATGTTTAATGCTTATGATATGTTGCGCGCTATATTTACATGATCTTAAGCTTTAGGTGGAGGATCGAAAGATAAAATCTAATTGCTTGATAATTCAAGAATTGAACTTAAGAATTGAGACCTAGACATAGACTTAAATCTTTCGAGGGTTAAACGATTGTCATGAATCTTAATGTGTTAGAATTTGAATTAATTGTCATGAAAATGATATTAGTGAAGTTTTAATACGTTTTTAGTGTTAATAAATTGAGCTTTAAATAATTTAAGATAAATCGCCTTCAAAAACATAATTAAACATTAACAAAGATAAGATTACAATTTATTATACGGGTAGTATAATGGATTTTAAGTCCTAGGCCTTTAAATCTTTGTTAAATCTCATTTTTTCTAGTTTCAATTATTTGCTTTATTGGTTTACTTTTCATCTTAATTTTAATATACCTTTTACTATTACTTTTATTTGCTTAAACAATAAAAAATTATCATAAAAGTTAGTAGTCAATTGATCTTTGTGGGAATGATCTTATTTTATTACTTATACGATCTGTGCACTTATGTAAAATTCACAACAGTAATCCTTTTGGTTATAGGTTTTATTTTTTCTATGGCACCAACAATAAGTTATATACATTAGGCTCGTTTGGATGAGCTTATAAAATAAGATCTTTTTGAAAAGAATTTTTTAAAAAAATATTATTTTATGTTTGGATATAATATTAGATAAGTACTTTTTTAATGTTTGAATAGTTTTTTATATTATAAAAAATATCTTTATTGAGAAGCACTAAAATCTATATTTTAAAAAAGACACATTTTGTGTTTTTTCTAGTGCTTTTTTTTTTAAAAAAAAAAATGTTCAAGTATATCAAAAATAAATAAAAGTACTTATTATTTTTTAAAAAATATTTTTTATCTAACAAAGTACATCCAAACGAATTCATGATATTATTTTTTTTTTACTGACATTATATGGTTCTTGGAAAATACTTGATGGGAGAATCAGGCTTTGGACTATACCTCTACCAACAAAATATAAAAAAGTAAGATAATGTTAACAACTTTAATTTAAAGTATAAATAAAAAAAAAGTTGCTAACAAAATTAACAACCTTAATTTAAAGTAGTGTGCATTTGGATGGGAAATGGTCATACGGGATTGGAATGGGTCTTTTGTTGGAGTGAAAAGCAGTCTTCGTCATGAAGCTGTATCCTCTGGCACAACACGAGGGAATTTCGAGTAGCTAAGGAAGGTTTTAGGTTCGCTTGGGAGCTGGGGTGCAAAAGAGTCATTTTGGAAGAAGATGCAGAAGGCGTTATCAGAAGCATAAAGGAGGATGAGCTTGATTTATAATACACTCATTCTATGGTCCAGGATATTTTATATTATGCATCTTGGTTTTTTGCTTTTAATTATATGTTTATTCCACGAAGTTGTAATCTGGTGGCGGATTCTTTGGCCAGTTATGCTAAAAGTCACAGTTCATGTATGTGGCTTGAAGAGTCTCCATCCATGCTGCACTCTGGTATAGTTTGATATTCTTGAGCAAAAATATTATATCTTCATATAAAAAAAAACTTAATTTAAAGTTGAATAAAAAAAGTAGGATAATGCTAGTAAAATGAAGAATTTTAATTTAATAATAAGAATAAAAAATAAAGATGGATAATACTAAATAAAAAAGTAAGATAAAATTAGGATTTTGATGTTCACAAAAAAAAAAAAATTAGGATTTTAATGTGCTTAGGTTATAAAGTAGGATATAATGTTATCAAAACAAAAAGATAATTTGGAATAACACAGTAAAATATTTATATATATTTAACATTTAACTAAAATAAGATATTCATATACTTAAGAAGAAACAAAAAGTAAAGTAGGATAATTAAAGGAGCTATTATAAATTTAAGACTCAATTAAGATTGGAATACTATAAAGTAGCAATGTCATAATGAAAAAAAAAAAGTTATACATATTAGCACGAGAAATTTAGTAAATAAAAATGTTAATGAAAGATAATGCTAATAAAATAAAAATTTGAATTTAATAAGAAGAAATAAAAAAATAGGATAATACTATTGAAATGATTATTATAAATTTAAGAATCACAAAATGAAGAAAGTAATATATGTCAGCACCATAAATTGAATAAATAAAATAATAATTAATCAATGATATTGCTAACAAAATCAAGTAAGAATTTGACTGAGATTGCAATACTTATATACTCAAATTATAAATTGACTATAATATAGGAGCTCACAACATCGTTAATTATAAAGTAGTGCTACATAAATATCTAAATTGAGCATTAGATAAACATCTCAAACGAGTCATGGGTATAGATTATATTTTTGATATGCCTTCATTTACCATGTTTAATATCTCACTTTAACATGTGAGATGTGATTATATTTGTTTTATTATTTTTTTATATATACTAAATTTGATTTATATTCACAATTGATTTGTAATGCTTATTTATTTTAAGTTTTTTTATTTTGGTTAAAATGCTTATTTCTTTTAAGTATTTTCTCTAATTAAAATCAGTCTTAAAAATTTGAATGTAACAAAAAATAATAATAAATAAAGTATGATAATACTATTGAAATTATTAGAATAGATTTAATATTTATATAAACATAATTCTCTTTTTTTTTTTATAATGCATGTTATACAAATTTAATTTAAATTATAGACACAGCCATAAAAATTAGAGATAGTTTGGTCAAAAAATGTAATTTCCGAATTAATAAAACAATGAAAAATATTTTATAAAATGTATATTCCAAATAAATTTTATTAAAATTAGACTAAGCATATATTTGTATATTACAAAAAAAAAATTCAATAAAATTTTAAAGGTTTTGCTAGCATTTATTAAGAATTTAAAATAAAAAATTTTCGTAAGAATTTTTATTTAATATATTAAAAATAAT
The DNA here is from genome assembly GCA_029884605.1 of Ormosia emarginata. NCBI lineage: Eukaryota > Viridiplantae > Streptophyta > Magnoliopsida > Fabales > Fabaceae > Ormosia > Ormosia emarginata. Next base: position 402,488 of record JAQQTP010000076.1, on the reverse strand, counting down.
TTTTTTAATTTATATATATATATTAATTTAATTTTTTAATAAATATCTTAAAAATACTTATTAATAAAATTCAAAATTTAACTATAAACTATAAATTATAAATTATTATTATTATTGAGTTTATTTAACTTTGACCAGAAAAGCGGGTGGGTCCCTCTCACTCCGTTTCCGGGGCTCTCAACCTTTCCAGTTTCAAGAAGTAAAAGGGGTATATCTAGCATCTAGGTCTAGGATTGGATTAGATTGGGTGTAGATAATTATTGTAAAGCATATTAAAAAAGAAAGAAAGCAGAGACGAGAAAAGAGAAAAGGGGAGGGGGAAAATCGAGGCCGGGAAGGAAGTCGGAAGAAGGAATGAGTGCAACTCTGTCTCTAACTCCTTCCAGTTCCACCCATACCATCATCACTTCCTCTTATCTCTCTCCACATTATTATTATTCTTACAAAGACAAAGCAAACCCTAATTATAATTATGCCTTTGTTTTCTTCTCTCTGTCTCTGCCTCAGTCTCAGCACAGACGCCTCCGTAACTGGAAGAAGGCCACACCCAAACCATTTCTGTCAAGACGGACGGTATCTCTCTCTTGTCCTAGCTTCGAAACATATATATTGATACATGAATATTATTACTTCAAAACCCCTTGATTTTGAATTTTAATTGAATTACTCCAATCGAGAACAGAAAACTACTATTATCTTCTGTATTATTTAGATTGATAATTTCTTGTATCAAGCTGCTGCCGAGTAAGATGCACTTGTCTAGTGTTATCATGTACTGGTATAGTATGCTGTGCCTAGGGTAGGGATTAGGATTATATTCTTGGTTTGTACAATTGATCTTGCATCATCACTACTCCTTGTGGCTTGTGGGCAGTTGTTTTTCACTAATTTTTACTACCAGGGACTCTGTTTTTATGTACTGGTATAGTGGCTTTATGGACATATGAAGAAAGATGAAGACAGATATACTCTGGGTTACAAATTGGAGAATGGATTAGGCTTATTTGGTTCTGATAAAGAACTAGGCACACAAATTCCAACCCAGGCCCAATCACTTGTGGAAGGATCAGGGACAGTTCTAGTATCGGAGTTCAAGCCTGTTCCTGATGTTGATTATCTACAGGTTTGTAACCATTCTGCTGCAAAACTTATATAAACTCTGAACTAATAATTATGAAAGTCATCAAAATTTGTGTCTAAATTTGATCTTACACGATCATCTAATGATGTGTTGGCACATCATTAAAAAGTTAAAGTTTCTAGGTAGTGGTTGTGATAGTCAGACTTCTTTGATGATTTGCCAATACATGATTGAATGATGGTGTAAAGAAATTTTACACTGTTGGTGGATCAAAAATTAAATCCGTAAAATTATTTTGCCCCTCATAACTAGGCGTCTCTTCCTAATACTATATGTTACTTTACATAAGTATTACATGCACTTGTTTTTCACTGACATTGCATTTTGACACAACTGACAAATATTCTTGATCTTAAATTGCTGTTACATCTGTATGCTTGACATTAAGTTGCTCAATATCTTGAATTGAGTTCCGATTTTTTACAGGAGTTATTGGCCATTCAACAGCAAGGACCTAGAGCTATTGGGTTTTTTGGAACGCGGAACATGGGATTCATGCACCAGGAACTAATTGAGATTCTTAGCTATGCTATGGTTATAACTGTAAGATGATGTGACTTCACTCAAGAGTATCTTAAAATATGATCATTTGCTTGCTTGTGGATCAAAAGATATGGTGATGTAGTACAAGTTCCTAAGATTTTTGTTGACAATTCCAATGGCTGTGTGTCTCATAACTTCATGTGCATTTGTTGCTATAAATTTTTGTTTGTAGAAAAACCACATATATACATCTGGAGCATCTGGGACTAATGCAGCCGTCATTCGAGGTGCTTTAAGGGCAGAGAAACCAGAGTTGCTTACAGTTATATTGCCTCAAAGTTTAAGCAAACAGCCTCCTGAGAGTCAGGAGCTATTGTCGAAAGTAAGGTTCAAGTTTAAGTTTGAAGTGTTTAAACAACTTTCTTTCAGGTTGAAGTTTAAAGTGTTTATACACTATTTTCTTTTTAAATTAAGAATTTTCATCTGCTTTACTTATCATTATTTTTAACCTGGTGGTTGGTTTATTTCCCGAACATCTGTCCTTTCTGTCTCTATCTTTGTGATTTGTTTATCCTCAATGAAGAAAAGATGTGGCATATTTTTGTTTATTTATTTATCTATCTATCTGTAGCTGTCTATACTATTATAAAGAAAAAAAGATAAAATTATGAATACTTCTTACTCTCCAATTACAAATGGCTTTAAGCGCTTCTCAACTTCTCACTATATAGTTGTAAATCACTTCAAATGCTTTTAATTATTATTTATTTTTTGTCTTAATAAATAAAAAATGCAAATTGAGAGGTACTATTGTTGGTCAATATGCTAGTATAAGGCTAAAATGCACGTAACCCCCTCCAACTATAGGTTATTTGCAGAAAACCCTCTTGTGGTTCAAAACTCAACAACTCAACTCCTTTTACTTACCAAACTGTGCAGAGTAGTGCAAATTTAACCCCTCGTGCTTGTGCGGAAAACCCCCTCTGGGGAGTCAATATGCACGGTTTGTAAGTTCAAGTAGTTGAGTTGCTGAGTTTTGAAACACACGGAGTTTCTGCAATTTACCTATAGTTGAAGTAGGGTTTCTTGCATTTTAGCCCTAGTATAATGTAAAATGCTTACCTCCTCATCTTTATATGGAGGTTGGTGATAGGTTCTGATTTTATTAGTAGGAAATAGTGGAAAGAGACAAGGAGCAAGCTCCAATAACAGAGAATAGAAACTGAAAATGCAGAAAACCGTATGGGAAATAGACAGAAAAATCAGAGAAGCAAGGGGCTATCTCTGCCCAAAAATGGCCTCAGCCACCCCATACTTACCCAAATGATCCGATGCCCCCCTCACATCCCTCTCTCTCCATCATATTGACACTTCCTTCCATGATTTCAGCACCTTCATTACCAATCTCCATCTGCCATGTGTCCATTTGGTTAGCTCCCTCTCCCTCCTCCCTAACAGAATCCTCATTTCCCTTTCTGCCCCTAATCCTTCCTTTCTTCCATCTATGGTAAACACAGATTGAAGGCCCATTTGTTGGAGGCCCATCAATATCCCCCCCCCCCCCAAAATGAGTCTCACCTTGTCCTCAAGGTGAACGTTTGGAGATGTAGTCTGAATAAGTGTAAAATCTTCCTAGGTATTATCATGATCAGTTAAATGAGCCCATTTAATGAGGACTTCGGCATCCCCATTCAGCAATTTGCGAACAGCTAGTACTTCTTCAAGAACAACCTGTAATTCCCACCCCTCTGTCAAGAAACTTGGAAGTTGATGGCTCGGGATACTTGCTGGAGGAGCTCGTTTCAGTTGTGAAACATGAAAAATAGGATGCAAACAGGAAGAATCGGGTAACTGCAGCTTATAAGCTACTGTCCCAATCTTGTCTAACACCATGAATGGTCCATAAAACTTAGGACTCAACTTTTTTCATTGACCCGTTTAGCTAAGGATCTGAGCTTATAGGGCTGAGCTTTCAAATAAACCATGTCACTAACCTGAAATTCAACTTCTCTTCTCCCTTTATCAGCCTGCACTCTCATCCTCTGCTGAGCTTTGGCCAAATTCAGTTTCAATTCCCCCAACATGCTGTCTCTCAGCATCAGCAACTGATCTACTTCTTCCACAATGGTGCTGTCTTTGCGGAAAGGAACAATGGAAGGAGGGTCACGGCCATAAAGAGCCTTGAAGGGACTCATTTTGATAGAAGCATTATAAGAGGAATTAAACCAGAACTCAGCCCAAGCTAACCACTTAACCCATTGATTTGGGTGATCATTGACAAAACACCTTAAGTATGTCTCAATGTTGCAGTTAGTTACTTCGGTTTGGCCATCGATTTGCGGGTGATAAGCCGAGCTAAACCTTAACTTGGTACCTGCAAGCTTGAATAATTCTCTCCAAAATAAACTAATAAAGACACGGTCCCTGTCAGAAACTATAGAGCTGGGAAACCCATGTAGCCTCACTACCTCTTTAACAAAAGCTGCAGCGACTTCTGTAGAGATATAAGGGTGGTGCAGTGGAATAAAGTGGGCATACTTACTCAAACGGTCCGCAACAACCATAATGGAATCTGCTCCCTTGGACTTCGGTAACCCTCCAATGAAGTCCATGGAGACATCTTCCCGTACATGGTTGGGAATATGCAACGGCTGAAGTAACCCTGCAGGTTTGAGAGCTAGATACTTGCTCCGTTGGCATATAGTACAACCAGCGACGAACTGCTCCACATCATGTTTCATACCTTGCCAATAGAAAATCATGGCCTCTTGTAGGTTCTGGTGACTCCCGAGTGCCCCCCCCAAATGGGGAAGCATGGAATTCCTCTAATAGCAGTGGAATCCGAGCTGATTTAGAGGGCAATACTAATCTCTTCTTGTATCATGAGCACCCTTTTGACACGGAATAATGAGGTTGCGACTTGGGGTTCTGCAAAACTTGCTGTAAAATCAGCTTCAACTGATCATCCTCCAAAATCTCTTCAGCCAATTCCACCAAGTCTGAATTAGTGATCATGGAAATGGCATGACACTCCATAACACGAGATAGAGCATCAGCAGCTCTATTTTCCGAACCCGGCTTATACTGAATTTCAAAGTCGAAGCCAAGCAATTTCGTAACCCACTTCAGCTGCTCCCTGGCTATAATCCGCTGTTCTAATAAGAATTTGAGACTCTTTTGGTCTGTTCTGATAATGAAGTGATGTCCTAACAAGTTCTGTCGCCACTTTTAAACTGCAAAAACTATAGCCATTAACTCTCAGAGTGATTTCGCCTTAGACCTTTCCGAAAGTGCTTGACTAATGGATGCTAGTGGTCTCCCTTGCTGCATAAGGACTGCCCCGATTCCATTCCCGGAAGCATCAGTCTTTATTTCGAATGGCAAGTCAAAATTGGGCATTGCCAATGTTGGTAATTGTTCCATGGCAGCTTTAAGCTTCTCAAAGGCCCCTTGAGCCTATGCTGACCAATGAAAGTTGTTTTTCTTCAGAAGTTGTGTCAAGGGTTTGGCAATTACACCATAATTCTGCACAAAACGCCGATAGTAACCTGTCAAACCCAAAAAACCTCTCAAACTTAGTATATCTTTCAGAACCGGCCATTGTTTAATAGCTGCCACCTTTTGCGGGTCTGTGTTAATTCCTTCAACAGAGATGATGTGCCGAAGATATTCCAACTAATTCTCACCAAAGCTGCATTTTTTTAAATTAACCCACAACACATGATCTCTAAGCAATTGAAACACCAGCCGCAAGTGAACAAGATGGGGGGTAAGACCGGGCTGTACACAAGTATGTCATCAAAGAAAACCAAAACAAATTTCCACAAATAAGGGCCTGAAATATGGAAGGGGCGTTAGTGAGCCCGAAAGGCATTACCAAGTACTCATAATGACCTTCATGTGTCCGGAAGGCTGTTTTGTGATTGTCTTCTTCTTTCATGCAAATTTGGTGATAGCCAGACTTCAAATCCAGCATGGAGAAGATGACTGCCCCGCCCAATTCATCCAACAACTCTTTGATCACTGGGATTGGAAATTTGTTGGGGATGGTGACATTATTGAGAGCCCTATAATCCACACAAAACCTCCAACTTTTGTCCTTCTTAACCAAAATCAGTGGACTCGAGTATGGGCTAGTACTCGGCCTTATCAACCCTGCAGCCAGCATGCCATGCACAAACTTCTCAATCTTTTCTTTGTGGGAATGGGGGTGTCTATAGGGTCATATGTTAGGAATTTGAGCTCCCTCTTTTAACACAATAGCATGATCACACTTCCTCTTTGGTGGCAGCATTGTGGTATTCTTAAACAACTCCTTATACTCCTCTAAAAGCTCCCTTATACTATCTGGATTAGTGGTTTCTGCTAGGCACACTACATTCATCATTCCCAATTACACATAATACACCTCAGCCTTATTGCATATCTCCTTCACAACAGCTTTTAGGGAAGCCACTGTTCTAGAGAGTGCAGGGTCCCCTTTTACCTCAATTATCTTCCCATTTTCCTGTATTTCAAGCAAATGTTGTCTCAAGTCAGCACTAAACTTCCCCAAACTTTTCAGCCACTCATATCCTAATATAACGTCCACCCCTTCCAAGTCAAATAGGAAGAAGTCTTGAACAATCTTCAAGTTTGGAAGCTGCAATTCCACCTTGCGACGCACACCTTGACTTCCGAAACGTTGTCCACTCCCAACCTCCACAAAGTAACCACGAGTAGCCTCTGTGGGTATTTCGAGCTCCTCAACAAGGGTATGGGACAAGAAATTGTGAGAGGCCCTAGAATCCACCAGCACAATTACCTTCTTCCCTTTAATAGTGCCCTATAACATCAATGAGCTCTTTGAAGCCATACTTGCAATGCTACTAACATTCAACTGCAGGTTCAGCTCCTCCTCAGCCTCAGCCTCTTCCAACACCTTCGGACCTTCCTCCTCCCCCTCATCTTCTTCACCCAACAATATCACATGCAGCTGCTTATTACGGTACACATGGCCCGGATGGTATTTCTCATCACAACGAAAGCAAAATCCCCTCCTCCTCGTCATTCTCTTCTTTTTCTGTCAACTTCTTAAATCCAAAACCCCTTCAGTTGTTGCTTGAAGCACTACCCTCTCTTGGGTAGACCCGATTCCCCTTGGGAGTGGTTGTTTCAGTTTTGCCCCCATTGATCCAGTGAAGAGACTTGTGTCCAGACCATGAATTGGGCTCAGCAGCCCATTCCCTTCCTCCTATTGGGTTTTGAGATCCACCCCTTTTACTAATCAAAATGGGTCTTTGAAAATTAGGCCCATACTTGCAAACTGAGGACTTGTACGAATGACCCAACATCCGATTCCTTTCCTCCACCTTCTGTGCTAACCCATTAGTGTATGCAAGTCCGCGGAGCTCATCAACCTCACCTCTGCCTTGACCTCTTCCTTAAGCCCGTTCATGAACGCCCCACGCATGAAATCCTCATTTGCATAACGTAATGGGGCTGAGAGCAGTTCGAACTGCTCTCTGTACTCCATAACTGAACCCCTCTGCTTCAATCCCATCAGCGCCTCATGTGGGTTTTCGGATGAAGCAGCCTGAAATCTTCCCAACAAGGCTCGGTGGAAAGGCGACCAGTTAACAACCACCATCTGTGGTTCCCACATTGGAACCAATTCAAGGCCTTCCCCTCTGGACACACCACCTTTGTATCCACCTCTTCCGCTTTCTGGATTTGATTGATCTCGAAAAAATGCTCTACCCGATACACATACCGATGTGGGTCATCGCCCATGAAATATGGCTCCTCGAGTCTCTTCGCACGATCCTCCCCTCTGTTGCGTCCACCTCCATGATTTCCCCCACTGCGATTGTTGCTATCGCCTTCGGGACTGTCTCATCCATTCCGCATCGCTGCTTTGATCCTCTTAGTCAACGTCCTCATCATCTCTTCCATACGCCGATCAATGGCTTCCTGTAATCCATCTAACCTCCGCTCAACATTCTCCATTCGACTCTCTATTCTTGTCAATACCATCCAAAGGCTCCCTAGGATCGGGAGCTTTGAAACCAAGCTGATAGGTTCTGATTTTATTAGTAGAAAATAATGGAAATAGACAAGGAGCAAGCTCCAATAATAGAGAATTGAAACTGAAAATGCAGAAAACAGTATGGGAAATAGACAGAAAAATCAGAGAAGCAAGGAGCTATCTGTGCCCAAAAATGGCCTCAGCCACCCCATACTACCCAAATGATCCGATGCCCCCCTCACACCCCTCTCTCTCCATCATATTTACACTTCCTTGCATGATTCCAGCACCTTCATTACCAATCTCCATCGGCCATGTGTCCATTCTGTTAGCTCCTTCTCCCTCCTCCCTAACAGAATCCTCATTTTCCTTGCTGCCTCTAATCCTCTCTTTCTTCCTTCTATGGTAAACACAGATTTGAGGCCAATCTGTTGGAGGCCCATCAGTTGGTATGTTCCTTTTTTTAATATAAGCACAAAAACCACTTCTTTCTCTATCTATTTTAAAAACCACATGATAGTGAGGGATATTTGAGTCATTTACTTTTATTGTTTCGAAGCTTCCTTGTTGATCTCTCTTTCTCTCTCTCTCTCTCTGCATTACCTTTGTCTCCTCACTGCCAGCCATGTTTGTCTAAATGGTAATAGTGAGTATTGCTGTTAGGAAATGGGAAAGAAATTCTTCATAATTTAATTTTAATCCACTGTTAGTACAAAGTGCAAACCTTTTTTGCACTTTGTACTAACCATGCATTGCCACATCATTAAAAGAATTTGACCTCTTATGTAGTTGTTTTCTGATAGAAACTGGTTACAGGGATGATAGAAAACTGCAAATGGTTGTATTATTTATGGGATCTTGCCTGATTCCAGTGGGGAATCGGTGACAGAAGTGAGTACAAAGAAACTGAAAGAAAATTCAGATAGTTCCAGGACTTTCAAGAGGCCTGGTCTCTCCCTTCCAAATTCCTCCTAATCCTCCGATACGTCTTCTCCCCCCTCTTCTCCCATTTTATCCCCTTTTCCTCCTAACAGATTTCCCTTTCTCTCTCCTTCCCCCCTTGTTTCCTGCCACGTCAGTTGGCGGTTATGCTGTTGTTGGAGCTCACGATCCATGCCTAATTGGGATGATGATCCCTTGGGATAACAGAAAAGGTGTATAACAAAAAAGGTGGGCATCTATCAATACTTTCTCCCTAAAAAATGGATAGAAAATACAGATAGTTCTAGGGATGATAGAAAACTGTAAATGTTTGTATTATTTATGGGATCTAGCCTGATTCCAGTGGGGAATCGGTGACAGAAGTGAGTATAAAGAAACTGAAAGAAAATACAGATAGTTCCAGGACTTTTGAGAGGCTTGGTCTCTCCCTTCCAAATTCCTCCTAATCCTCCGATACGTCTTCTCCCCCCTCTTCTCCCATTTTATCCCCTTTTCCTCCTTACAGATTTTCCTTTCTCTCTCCTTCCCCCCTTGTTTCCTGCCACGTCAGCTGGCGGTTATATTGCTGTTGGAGCTCACGATCCATGCCTAATTGGGATGATGATCCCTTGGGATAACAGAAAAGGTGGGTATCTATCAATACTTCCCCCCAAAAGACTCACCTTGTCCCCAAGGTGAAGGTTGGGGTAAATGTTGTAGCTGCCAAAAGAACTGCCACCAGGGTCCCATTGTTTGAAGCACGTGGACCAAGTGATGTAGGAGGCGTAGGAACTGCCACCTGGGTCCCAGTTACCTTCTCCACATCCCACACCATGAGCTGCCATAGCCACATCTTCAATGTAGTCACTTGATTTTCCTCTTGCTAGAAAAACCATGAATGCTGTCTTCCTAGCTCCACTCTTCACCTTTAGAGCTGATAGTTCTTCCTTTGTGTTCTTTAGTGTTGTGTGCATCCATCCAGGAGCAAACATGTCATTTATGACCTTAGGATTGAAACCATATGTCACATGGGAAACCCAATAACTAGTTATAGATTTTACTTTGACTCCAATAGCATAGTTAACTTAAGCCACAAGAGGAGTTGGGGCAGTGATCAAAGTAGGTCCTAAATCCATAATAGCCGTACACCCACCCTCACAAACACCTGTTGATAGACTGCACATGAGAAAATCTCCCATTTCAAACTGCCTGTATCCTATTTTTCTAATTGGAACATAAGCATGTTCTCCTCCGAAGTGCTTTGGATAAACACTTCCAATTACTCTTTCACCACCATGTTCTGCCTTTGGATTTCCATTGAGCCAACAAAAGAACACCTCTCCACTTACAGGATTTGGTGTTACCATATTGTACCTTGATAGCATTTGTATTTGTGTAAGGCCTGCATAAACCTTCCCACCCCCTCCTTGTTCAACTTGAGTGAGACTGCTAAATTTGTTTACAGCCGATGCCATTTCTCCTGTAATGACTGAACCATCAATCGGCTCACCTTTAATACCTAAGCTCATCTTAATTGTTAGGGTCGTTTTTGGACGGGATCCATTTTCCCACCCTAACACTGTTTGGAAGACAGGTAAAGAGGGGAACAGAGAGGAAATGGGAGGAACAGAAATAATTTTGTGTTTGGGAGTTTTAAAATGCATAGGAACGGAACGGAATACAGGAGGAATTATTCCCCTCCTCTTCCCCTCAAATGTCTAATTTTTGTTCCTCCCAAAATTGAGGTGGAATGAGAGGAACACATGTTCCGTTTCGTTCCGTTAATGAATCTTCCAAACAAAGAGGGGGGGAATTATGTTTCATTCTTTTCTTTCCTTTCCGATCCATCCCCACCTATTCCGTTCCGTTCCGTTAATGAAAAAACATCCAAACACAGGGTAAGGGAAATAGAATATTCTATATAAATTATTATATTCTATTTTTATATTTTTATATTTATATAAATATTTATATATATTAATCTAATTACATTAATATAATATTCTAATTAAATTAATATAATATTTATTTTTTTATTAATATTTTTCTTTTTATTATTTTATTATTAATATTAAAATTTATTATAAAAATTATTCTATTAATATTCATTATATTCTATCTATCATATATATATATGTATATATATTCTATAGAATATTAATAGAATAGAATATTAATAGAATTCAATAAATATAAATATTAAATAAATATAAATGCTTTATATTCAATTTAAATCATTTATAAAAAAATTGTTGCTCCAATTGTAACTCTCACATCTGAGAAAGGCCCATTGTCCAGCTCTGAATGAAGCCTATGTTTTTGTCCAAAATGTGATCCTATCTTGTCATTCCTAGAAGCCCAGTTACTCCCCTTAATGTGTTGGGCCTGGCCCATTAGGTCTGATAAAGAACCCAACTTGGGTAATTCTAATTTTGTCCTTACATTCATCTCCAACCCAAGCACAATGCTTTTGGTGTGAGATCGTGATGTAGCAGCCATGTCTGCTTGCACCTCAGCTTGGTCGGTGTGCATGAATTCGCAACCTTAGTCGCAGTAGCCGACCCATCCGCCTCCATGGAAAAACCCGAGTCTGGCGGTTTTGGCAGTGGTGGTGGGTTGACCGAACTTTTCGAAACCCAAAGTTTTCTAACCATCGTGGGGTACTTCTGCCCCTGTTGGACCATCGTGTACAGATCATCCTCCATCTCCACCCTCATTTCGTCACCAAGATATGGCCATGACTGCGGCAGTTTCCGTCTCACTGTAACAAGCTCTTTCTGGAGTTCTTCCTCTTCCATCATCATCTCAACCGAAGCTGAGCTCTTGGAACGGTGAACAACTACTGCATCACCACCTTCATCTTCTGCCTCGATCTCCTCTTCCACATTCTCGACCTCAAGCTTCTCCAACACAGGGTCATTCTCTATTTCTGTCTCTGAATATGGTTCCAATTCTGATTCCTCATCCCATACCCAAACTGGCTGATCCAGGTCGTATTCGGGCTGGAATCTTTTGACTAGTGCCTTCAAGAAAGTCCACCAAGTGGCATTCGGATTGCGCCAATTAGAGCTCGGCCTCTCAGGGCCCTCACAACTGTTGGTAGTTTCTCCCAGTCCGGAGTTGCCTTTGTGTCAAAGTGCTACACCACACTGATCAACCAATCGTAAGCGTTATCTCCATCAAACATCGGAATCTCCAATCTCTTCCGATGACTGAGATCTTGCATCTCAATCTATCCAGTAGCTTCTCGATCTGCTCCATTCTGTCATCCATTTTTTTTCGTACTATCCAGGGCTCCCTGGATCGGGAGCTCTGATACCAATTGATAGAAACTGGTTACAGGGATGATAGAAAACTGTAAATGTTTGTATTATTTATGGATCCTACTCGATTCCAGTGGGGAATCGGTGACAGAAGTGAGTACAAAGAAACGTAATCCTCCAATACGTCTTCTCCCCCCTCTTCTCCCATTTTATCCCCTTTTCCTCCTAATAGATTTCCCTTTCTCTCTCCTTCCCCCCTTGTTTCCTGCCACGTCAGCTGGCGGTTATGTTGCTGTTGGAGCTCACGATCCATGCCTAATTGGGATGATGATCCCTTGGGATAACATAAAAGATGTATAACAGAAAAGGTTGGTATCTGTCATTTTCATAGTCAAAATCTTTTATTATTGTGGTAAACACATGACTAGATCATAGTTACCAAATTTGCTCCTACCCTTTTGGACCAGCGTGGTGATTCGCAAGTACCAGATCACAACCGTGATCTGGAACGTTATGGAACGTGATCCAAATCACCAAAGTTAGGGCACTACTAGATGAGAATGAAGGAAGGAACCGTTGGCTTCTTCTGATGCTTGAAAGGAGACAAGGTTGCAGCTTCCATTGATGCCTGAGCTAGGAGATGAAGCGCCCAGTTGCTGGGGAAGGAAGGAGGTGGAGGGCACTAGTGTCTAGTGGGAGCATGAAGGGTTTGAATATTGTTAGCGATGGGAAACATGGTTCGCTTCTTTTCAAAAGCTTGCTTCACTTCCTTGTAGTATTCAAAGAGAGTGTGTCCCTTTTGACCAGCGCAATAGACTCTTTGCATAAGGATGTATACATGATTAAGGTCCTGCTTGCTACCGTACATAAATTCAATATACTTCATAAGGTCTTTGACAATCTCCAAGTGGTTGGTGGCAACCCAAACATATTCAGATATAGTCTTCTCAGTTTGATTATACAATTTATAGTCCTCCATAAGTCATTTTTGTCAAGCTTCAAGCTGATTTTCACTAGGAGGGTCATCGGATACGTAAGCCAGCTTATCTATACTCTTGAGATAGCGCTCAATAGTGCACTTCCCTTGCAGAAAATTCTCTTGACCCGTCAAAACTTGATCAGTAATTTTGGAGGTGGTAATAATCCCAATTTTGCGATCAGAAACAGCTTCAGGCATGGCCATTTTAGTACTCTTATCCACAGTACCATCACTCAAATCAGCCGGAGAGTCTATTGAACTCATAATAACAGGAGTTGCACACCAAGAAAGGAGGAAGAAAAATACGAGTAATATGCTCTATTTTAGGCACAAAAAAACAGTGAGAAGAGGAGCGACCGGAATCACTTCTGGCAGTCAGATAGATCCCCGGCCATCAGAGATGTAAGAAGCCCAGACCACAAATACGCCATACGCACACCTACACAAGAACACCAAACGGCAACTTTTGTTGGGCAGCGAAGGAACGCCCATACTTCATCATGCAGCAACAACCACGACCCATAAGACGACTATCGTGATTGCATCAGAAAAGGGAAGAGAAGAAGAAGGGGACGTATGCCCTTAAGCACTCAAGGAAAAAAAAACGGTGCGAAAAAAAAAATTGGGTTGAAAAGAAAAAAATTGAGAAGAGGGAAAGATTAGGGTTCTCTCTCTGACTATTCAGGCACTCTAATACCATGTTAGGTGAAAGAGTTAGATTTATAGCGAAAGATACTGAAAGCCTTGACCCAATTAGCCAGGCATGGGATATATATATGTACTGTGAGAAATTACAGTATACTCAGACCAAAATACCCGTATACATGTCACATGGTATTATACTTAACACCGTGTTTGTTTTTTATGCTTTGAAAGATATCTTATCCTCCCCTTGTTATACCTTCATCTTCTCTTTAATATATATTATTTATTTATTTATTTATTTTTTAGGTATTGAACAACAAATATAATATATGAGAGTTAAGCAAACGAGTTTATTATAAAAAATATAAATGTATTTATGAAATATCTCAAACATTATAAAGTATTTCTATACTTACGCAACACAAAGAATATATATATATATATATATATATATATATATATAAAAAGGCTGTTTAGAACTTTAAGGTATGAGATTTTTGGTATTAAACATCATTTTAATCACAGAAAATTTTAAAAAATGGCTGAAATAGAAAACCAATTTGATGTAGCTGAAGCTGTTACTGTTTCCTGGTTTTTCCGGTCTGAGCAGTCAGGCTGGTTCAGTTTGTTTAATCATTGGTTGTTGTGATTTCAATGATTTTGTTGAACGTGCAGGTGAAAAATGTGATAGAGAAGCCCCACAATGATCATCTTCCTCTCATAGAAGCTAGCAGGTTTATACTACTTGCTTTTTCGTGTTGTCTTTCATTTTGGAGTACTAATACTTGCACAAACTTTATACTCTCAAACTCCTCGTAGACTCCCATGCAAGTCAATGGATAACACCTTTGTCCTACTTTAACCTTTTCTGAATGGTCCCCACCACTATGGAGTATGGAAAAATTATTATATATACGCTGAGAGTAATACTCTCAGGGCAAAATTGTTCAAATTTAAGTTAATAATATTTTATTTTCAATCCAACGGCCTGTATGGTTATGCTGTGCCACGGGTCACGTTCTTACTGGAGTAGTGTAGTACTCTTAGTGAGTGTTTGGATGGAGAAATTTGAGAGTGGAATGTAATTTTACACGGGATTTAAAATACCACACCATAAAATACAGTGTTTTGATAAATATTGAAAGAATTTTAAAATTACTGGGGAATTTCAATCATGCATTTCATGGATCAAAATAGAGAATTTAAAATTCCACCTAATTAGGTGGAATTTTTAAAATCCCTCAGAGTCTTTTCTCATCTCTTCCATCGGCGTCAACCCCCACTCCCTCCTTTGCCGTCTATGCTTCCACCAAATCCACCTGCAACCATCATCAACCAACTACGGCAACTGTGAGCTACCTTCGTCCTTCGCCGTCTTCAACAAAAGCACCACCGTGAACTGCCTTGAACTTGAATCCGAATCGCTAACTCCCTCCACCGAAGCCATCGCAGGAGCCGCCGCAGGTCACTGCCGGAGCAGCCGTCTCCGATGGAGCAGTCGCGCCTCTATATCCTCACGTCCTCCACCACTGCAACCACCCAATCCAACTCGCCCGGCACCCGCCGCTGCTGCTACACCCCCTGCGCCCTCTGTCTCTGCCACCATCAACCAGAGTTCCACCCATTGCCGTTATCTTCGCCGGCAAACCCAACCACAGCAACCACCGTGAACACCACTGCTGGAGCAGTCACTTGTGACGCCCAGCACACCTTGTTCCTGATGCTGAATCCTAATACTCAGATCCTGTTTCTTTTGTTTTATTATAATCTGTTTGTATAACCAGATTCATAGATTGTAAACTTCTGAGTTTGATTTGAAATTTCATCAGAAAATGAGATACGAACAAAAAGATCAAAAACTTGAAAATGTTAGAGAATTTAATTACTTCATCCAAACAAAAAAATTTACAAATGAAGGGAATTTAAATGACGCAATTAAATTCCCTAGCATTTTAAATTCTCTTGAATTTTGAAATGCTCCATCCAAATACAACCTTAGAGTATACAGGAATTTTTCATGGAGTACGTGAGGGGTTTGTGAGTATAAAATCAGTGCAAGTATCATTGTTGTTCATTGTATTCTTGAAAAGAAAATTACATTGAAGGAAGGAATCATCTAATTAGTAATAGACAATGTTCCAAGTCAATGGTGCTTTGTAATATGGGTTAAGTAACACACTTTAGAGAGCCGATGACATAGGACATAGGGCATATCATTGAATACTAGTGTAACAATATCCTGTCTACAAGCCTACCCATATTTATTTTGTTTGAAAAACTTTAGTTTTTTGGATCTTAAAATGCAGGATTTATTTTGTCACGTTTAGTCCAGTTCTAGTGACAAGTTCAGTTTGTAGGCTAATTTGAGTTTGATGAATAAGCTTGGTATTGGTTGCAACAGTTGTCAGCTTGTAATTAAATTTTTGTGCAAGTTATGATTTTATAGTAGTAAGATTAGGACACTATTTTCTCTTCCGTTGTTTCAAATGCAGGCTATGTAACATGGACATCATTTCACACGTGCAGCAAGTCATTTGCTTTGCTTTCCATGATAGTAGGTTGCTCATGGAAACTTGTCAAGAAGCAAAAAATTTACGGAAGATTGTGACTCTCTTCTACCTCGACTGACAATTTTTATGCATGTCTATACATTATTTGTCTGCGTAAGTGGGGTTTGGGAGAGAGTAGTGCTTATTTTTTATTTGTAAATTATAATATTAAATGAGATATTGCTTTGACTTGCTTCTTACAAGCTTAGTTAGAAAGGTAATTTAATCTGATTATTGGAGAATGGTTGTGGACTTCTATCTTTTTGTTGGGAGAAAAAAAAAAGGAGAAAGTGCTTCCAGTTACTTTTGGATTCATGTTTTTATGGACAAAAGTCTACTTTTATATTTGTTTTATGAAATGCTATCATGAACTTTGAGATGGCAAATTTCGGTGAAAATTTGTGGAGGCAATCGAAACATTAGTTTAGATTGAGGATGAGAAATGTAGTAGCATTACAATATAGGTTGAAAATGCAAAATATCTGAGCTAGTTGTCAATTATCATTTTGGTTTGGGTGCGAGGGCCAGAGCGAATGTTGTTCACATGTACGAGACTTTGCCATTTAAGCATGGCAGCTGAAGTTCTCCCCAAAATGCAAGTTTGATGATTTCTTATTAAAATAGAAATGTCTAACTAATAAGCCAAAATTATTTTAAAGAAACTTTCCAAATAATTTATACTTATGCAATCAAAATTGAGGTTGTTTTCAGAGTATCATAGTAAACAATTTGGGAGTCCTTGAAAATTATTAACATTCACGTCAAAAAAAATTATTTTATATTATTATCTAAGTAATATACCGCTAGAAAAATATTAAATATAATAAGATGATTGTTTGAGAAATTAATTTTTTATTAATGTAATGAAAATTTAAGAATATATTATATCAAAATTGTATTAATAAAAATAATTATTGAATTTGACTCTAATGCACATTTTTTGTTATATTATCATCTACTTCTGTCTTGTCAAATCATTAAAGAAAAATTTGACTACAATAAAAATTTAAAATCATTTAATTTTATGTTAGTTTAAAAAAATATACTCACTAAATTTAATTCAATCATATTAGTCCTTTATCCGTAAATGGATACTAAAATCCAGTAAATATTTGGACACTAAAATGCAATAAGGTTGAAATTAAGGTTCTAAAAATTAGACCGATCATTAAACCGATGAAAAAATTAATTCATGATTTAATAGTTCAATTGTGATAGAATCGAGGTTGAATCGAAACATATATATATATATATATATATATATATATATATATATATATATATTGTAATTAATATCTTGTAATTTTTTAGATGTGTATTTAATATTTTAAACACTTTTTTTTACTTAATTTAGAATTGGAATGTTATTTTATTAATATGAAAATGTTTTTTAAGCGATATTAAAATAATAAAGTGTAAAATTAATACATAAATAGAAAAAATAAAGAACTAGTATAATTTTTTAAGATATTATCAATAAAAAACTAAAATATCATAGTATAAATTGTATAATATAATATATATATATGTATGGAATATTTAAATTGTTTTAAATTATATAAATAAATATTACATGTTTTCTATTTTTATTCAAATCAGGATGTAATATAGTGTTTATTGTTTAATGCGTCAGTCATAACCAATCAATGACTTTGGTTCAGTGTTTGATTAGTGCGTCTTCATCAAGAAGCACTTGAATTCGAATCTTAAGTTGCCCAAATCTTGGGACATTTTTATTAAACATTGAACGGGCATTGATTTGAACGGTTCAACGGTTCTTTGACCGATTCTTAAAATTTCAGGTTGAGTAATTTGATCGGACCAATTGGTCAAAGATTCTTTGACCGATTCTTAAAATATCAATTTGAGTAACTTGGTTTAGATGAGGTATTTAATTAAATTAGTGTTAATTTAGAAATAATTTACTAATTTGGGGTAATTTTAAAAATAATTACTAATTTGTGGTAACTTTTTGTCACATCAACCAAGTTCTCTTAACTTTTTAGTAAATAACATCAACTAAGTTCTTTATTTTAATAAAGACCCAATTTAATCCCTGAGACATTTTTCGGCCCACAAAATTGTTCTTAAGCACAAAAAATAAGCCTATGGTCCCTGACAATTGCAACTGTTTGACACGTTGATTCTTCTATTAAATTAGCTCTGTTAAAGCTAACGAACATGCCTATATGACACATTAAAGTGGTGAGGTAGCACCCTCATTTTCTAAGTTAAAATTATATTTTTTAGGAAATTGAAATAGTAATGCTAGGATCACAAAACGATGTTGTGTGGGGTATAAGATTAAAAATAAATAAATTACCAACTCCCCCAAATTGCACATTCTTCCTCATTGTTGAGCCATCACCTCTGCAACTAAGCCATGTTCTCTACATTGTTCATTAAGCCATCTCCAACCCATTCATTCTCCTCCGCAAGTAAGACGAAAAACCAAATGACAAGTAGTGGTGGTCTTGGGAGCTCGGCTAAGTTGAGTAGGCATGAGGTTAGTTGGAGTGGGAGTGCTTCAAGCGTGGGAATTGGGCTTCATAGAAGGGGTATTGCTGCTCCAAGGTGTAATTGTGGAATGAATGTTGTCATGTACACCTCTAAAACTCTCAAGAACCCAAACTGAGCATTTTTTGCTTGCCCTTATTATAAGGTTAGATTGAAGCAAAATTAATTTGAAACCTGCTTTGTGTTCATTTATGTATTGATTATTGAAACTCATTATAGGAAAAGAAGCTCTATTATGCCTTTTTCTTGTGGTTGGATGTTACTATTGATATTGATTTTCTGCTTTCTGAGTTGGAAAAAGGCAAAATCAATGAGTTGGACTTGAGGATGAATGATATTGAAATGAAGATGAATGACCTGTAAATCAATATGAATGAGCTGACAATGAAAATGCGTAGAGACTTTGATAGGGTGAAGAATGATATTAAGCATTTGAAATGATGTGTTAGGGTGTTAGAAGTTGTGTTTGTGGCTGTTATAACTGTAGTTCTATGTATTTAGAAGTAGGGATGGAAGGATGTAAGTGATGTAGGCTTAGATTAGGAATTAGTGTAGGTCTTGGTTTATAATGTGATTTGGTATTTGCAAAACCCATGTGCTTTTTTTGCAATGAAATGAAATGATCATTTTGGTACAATAATTAGTGATTTGGTTCATTTGGACAATATGACCGGCATGATTTGGTTCATTTGGACAATGGTTTTGGTTTGTAATGTGATTTGGTTCATTTTGGTATAATGATTTTTGTTTTCTATCGTCGTAACAAGAATTGAACTTGACATATATGAAAACAACACACTAACTCAGAATAGAACTAGAATCCAAACATAGCAATGTAACAAAAAACCTGTGGACTTTCAATGATTCCAAATTGTCATTACATAGTCATTGTAATTTCAAAAGACATATTGTTATTTGTTGGCCTTACAAGAGATGTATACCAAAAGACTAGCAAAATATAACAACCCAAAGAATGACCTATATGCACTATACTAAAAGACATCAATTTGTGCACTATACCAAAGTATACCAAAAGATACCAACTTGTGCACTATACATCAGGACAACAATTTGTGCACTATACAAAATCAACTTGATACTAAAAGGTGACAGCCACACCTTAAACAACCAAAAAAAGACAGTGGTTCAATTATCCTAAAACTTCTGTCATTTCATGGTAGTAGCTATTGGTGGCTTGAATCCTATGGTTGGGATGAACTTGAATAGTCTAATTGTTGTGCCACTGCTTGTTGCTTCCATTGTCTCAGTAGAGACTACTTCACACCTTGGTCCATCTTGAACTCCTTCACTGGTAGGCTGCTAAGTTTCTTTTGCATTAGAGGCAACTTCATTGGTTGGATGTTGAGGTGTAGTGGTTGGATGCTGAGATGCAGTGGTTGGCTTCTAAGAAATAGATGCAGGGTTTAAGCATGGTGATGCCCTCATTCTTAGTGGCAGGTGTCTTATTTTGTGGTAATCTTGTGGTCTCCTTAATGCACATCTTAGAATGAGACCTAATGACATGTATAGTGGGTCACACAGCCTCATTCCTTTGAGTGGTGGTCTAACAAGTGAAGGTGTGGTAGCTGTCACTGGTAATGGTGCTCTAAATCTTGTGTGCTAACTACTGGTGGCCTGAATGCTAGTGGCTTGAATGTTGGGGGCCTAAAAGTTGTTAGCTTAATTGGTGGTGATCTAATTGCTGGTTGGGGACGTGGTGGAAGGCCTTCACTTCCTTGTTGTGATTGAAAAAAAGAAGACACATTAGTCCCACTAATGTAGTAAGAACATTAGGTGATCACAAAAAGTACTCATCATGTCAATTGGCACATCCAACATAGCTCTTATGTGTTTAGGTGACTTGCTTCCACTACCATGCTAAGACTGAAAAGAAGCTTATTAGCCTTGACATAACTCATAAGTAAATAAAGTAAACTACAGACAAGTAAATTATACCAAGGATTGAACTAGTTCATCCTTGAATGTTGAATCAGAAGGTCGTCTAGGGTTAACAGGGGCAGGGGGAGTGCTGACAGGTTTGGGGCTTCCACGACCTTCCTCAGGCTGCAATGAAGATTAATTAAGTTAGTAATATGCAAAAAAAAAATAGTAATGAAAAAAACTTATGTTTTTCTTCTTCAATAAGGATTAAATTGGACCGTTATTCACTGTTGGAGCTGCTAAACTTGTTGTGGCATTCACTACAACTCCACTTTGTTGGGGCTGTGATAATTCTAGGAAATAGAGTTATTATATCCTAGTTTTGTGCTTAAATGTATGCAAACTCCTTGATTTGTTTAGAAATTGACAAAATTTGTTAGTTTATTTGAATATCTTGAATACATGTGCTTTAGTGTTGATTTGGAGTTAAATTGGTTTAATTATGTATCATTTATGATTGGTGTCTTATTGGGGTATATTTTAATTTTGGAATATAGGTTGATGACCCAAAGGAGTGAAAAAAATGAAATGAATTAAGGCAAGCAAAGAAGATAAGGACATCAAGTTTTGAGCTTTCCTAACCATGCTAGATTAAATGGAGTAGATTTGAAGATGTAGACCTCCATCTAGAACAAGACTAGAGTCATTGGAGATCTAAGATATATATATATATATATATTATGTTGACCATTATCCTTGATTCCATCGGGTTGGGTGCATAAACTTTAAGGGAAGTTTAGGCCAAATTGGTGAACTGACATCCTAACACTAATTTGGTATTTTGATTATAACTAAAGCAAATAACCTTGTTTTGGGATGATTCTATGGCATTTAAAAGTTAAGAGAAAGACCTACAACTTTTATGAAGAGCGTGAAGTCTAATTCTAAGGTTTGGAAAGTAGAAAATGGTATAGAACTTCAATAGAATGAAAGAAAGCAAGGAAAATACTATCAGAGGCCATGCTTAGGTGTGACTGTCTCTGTTAGTCAGTATTTTTTACCCAAGAAGACCATGCCTAGGTGTGGCTGAAGCACGCCTAAGCGTGAATAATGCCCTATTCCATGATTTTTTATGTTTTTAATGTAATTATAGGGTCATTTTCATTATTCTTGGTTTTTGGATATTCAAGCTCGAAAAGTGAAAGATGAGCTTTGAGTTTTAGGGTTCTTGAGAGAATATCTTTGAAGATTGGAAGATCAAACTTGAAGAGAAGGATCAAGATTAAAGATCATCCCTAGTTTTGGTTTCTTCTCCTTATCTTAATTTTCTTGTTCTTCTATGGATTTCTTTCTACCTTTTGTTTCTTTGAATCTTATAGATTTCTAAGTTCTTTTTAGGAGATCATTTGGATCTCATTATGAATCTTGGTTGTATATGACTTGTTCTTGAATATTTGATTAATGGGTATGAGTTGTTTATCCAAATCAATGCTTATTGTATTTAATTACTTAATTAACTATTGATTTGAGGCTTTCTCTTGAACTAGACATAGGGAAAAGGAAGTGAGACCTTGGTTTTAGATAATGCATGATCAATTTTCACATAAGTTTATTATGTGTTTTGAGTAGCCAATAAGATGGACACATACCCATAGAGGTGGCAAAATAGGCTAACCCGCCCCGCCTGCCCCGCCCCGCATTCAACCCGCAAAAATGCGGGGCGGGCGGGTTAGCCCGCTTTGGAAAATGGGTTGGAAGAGCCAACCCACCCCGCTTTAGTGCGGGTTGGCGGGTTGACCCGCATAAAGAAAAAAATGAAAAAAAGTAAGTGAGTTGATCCTAAAAAACAAAACAAAATGTATAAAAAATAATAAAAATTTAAAAATAGAAAAATTATAATTTATAGAGATTAAAAAATAAAAAAATAAAATAAATTTAGTATCATACCCATAAAAATATCACAAATACAAATAATAAGACTAATTTGTAACACTTTTTAAAAAAACTCAACCCGACGGGCCAACCCGCACCCGCCCCGCTTAACCCGCGGGTTATGCGGGGCGGGTTATGCGGGTTGGAAATAAAAAATGGGTTAAAATCTTGAACCCAACCCACAAAAAATAGCGGGTTGGCGGGCCAACCCAACGGGTTGAACCCGTTTTGCCACCTCTACATACCCATTGGACATACATAGCATGTGTTTGAAACAAGGTTTGAATGAGCATGATATTACTCTTTTTCACATGGAGACGTAGTATTTTAGGTAATTAAATGCTAAAAATTCAAGTGACCAAGACATAGGCATTGTGGATGCATAAGGTTTCTGCTAACAACTTAAGCGCATTTTCACATATTCCTATAAGTTACATCAATCAAGTGAAGTAAGGGATGAAGAAAGTCCCTTAGCCTTTTAACCATTGCTAAATCTCTTATTTGAATGCTTGCTTGGTTATCTTATTTTAGTATATTTTCCTTTTACCTCTATATTTTTTTACTTGCTTAAGCCTGAACAAAGTGATTGACTATACGATAATACAAACTTTAAAATCAAATCCCTTGGACATGAAACTTTTTCTCATTCTCATATTACTTGCTCAATGTTTGATCATTTGTGTACCGCAAGTGCACGAGTTGTTCAAGTAATACAGATACAGAGTAAAAATTTGTTCTCACGAAAATGATTAGTTTCCAATACTAAGTATCAACCAATAGCTTGTCTAGTTCTATTCAAGAACATAAAAATAGGGGAAAATGCAATAAAACTAATCTAAAGACAGAAAAGCGAAAAATGAAAATAAGATAATGGTTTAGAGATTTAGGGAATCCTTCTTCACCTCATACTTCAATTAATGTTATGTAATCCTTATAAGCAACATTAATGAATAGTTAAGTTAGCTTGAAAATCTGATTTAGTAAAAAGCCTAAGTCTAGGTCAGTTAACCCTGACTTCCTTCACCTGGCTCACTATGCTTCCATGAGAACTAGAGTGAAATCTACTAATGAACGATCTATTTTCAAATACATGTTATGCATGGTTAAGAGGTATATTTCTATACCATTAGCAAATCAACTTATCTAAGCCAATTGAACTCATCGAACATGCATCAACCATACATATGATCTCAAATCCAAATTCCTATGTCTAGGTTCATCAGATTTCAACAAATCACTTAACAACTGATCAAACTATCAAGAGCATTAAGATCTATATGATTGAACAAAACCAAACATCAATATATACTCAAAGTAATACATAAACATCAATATTCATACAAGAATTCAAAGTAATTCCTAAATACAGCTCAACTAATCATTGAACACGAAAATATACAACAAAACCAGTGCTTAAAGGAAAAGGAAAGAGAAGAAAACTAAGGGAGGAGGAAGGAAACTCATGAATATGATCTTCTATTCTTGAATCATCCTCCATAAGGAAGATGACCTCCAATCTTGGCTCCCTAGGTCTCCAATCTACCCAGAAATGAAGTTCCAGCCGCAGCTTTTCTAAAACCTAAAAAGCTCCCTTGTAAAATCTGTTAAAATCGTATTTATAAGCCCAGAAAATAGAGTCACACTGCGGCATTAACATGCCTACGCCGCAGTGCGTTTCAATTTAGGTCACCACGTCGTGACATTAATGTGCCACGCCGCGGTGTGCAAATTTTGTAGCTATCTATCTGGATGCAGGGGATTCACCACGCCGTGACATTAACACGCCTACGTCGCGGCGTCAGCTGTCAGAATGCTTCTTTGGCTTCCTCTTCCAGTTTTAGCTCAAATGCTCCATATATCATCTTATTTGGAGCCCTTCCTATAATAGAGAAATCACCAAATCATTAACAATTGCAAATTCACTTAATCAATGACAAAATAAGCACAAATTACTCAATATCATATAAGAAAGGTATTCGAATTGAATATAATAAATATAAGCATAAAATCTTTCAAATATGCATACAATGAAGACTTAAGCAATCAATGTAAACATAGATACAGTGCACAAATAATTACATTCCATGAAGTTATCACACTCCCAAACTTAGTCTTTTGTTTATCCTCGAGCAAAACAAAGTATGAGTAACTAGACTTACTTTGACAATTTATATTCCAACATGCATTCAACAACTTTCAATTTCAATTTTCATTTAAACATAATCAGTGTAGAATGATTGCATCAGTCCTCAATGAATGCAAGAATCTCATAATCAACTCCACACATACATAATCCTAAACATGCTAACAATCTAACATCCTTGCATGCAAATCACATTTCTCCACAAACATACAAAATAAACTTCTCATATTCAAATCATACAAATCCGAATAAGTTATAAGCATACATGTATATGAATCATAAAATTCACAAAATTGATCCTAAACTCTCTCTCCACTAATGTAAACCACACATAACTGAGAATCAAAAGGGTCTTTAATAGCTTGTAATGTCAAACCATGGTAATGGGCGTATGAAAAGAAGGGAAATGATATACAATAAACATTTAGAAACATAAGCATATTATTTCAAGACTTGAGCTATGAAGTGATACAATCAGGGTAATCAATAGTGAAAGAAGAAAACTCGGCAGAACCTTTCAATGTTTTTTATACTTATATTTCTTATGCTTTACTTGTTTTTCTCTTTCCTTTTCTTTTTCCATTTTTGTTTTTACAAAGCAATACTTTTTCTTCAATTTTTGCATCTGGTTCCTTCATGCTCATTTTGTATTAAATATAAATTTATACCCCTAATCACTAAACTCACTTCAAGAAATAATATATCATGTACTCAACAAATATTGATGGTTAGAAAAAAATGCAATGCTTTCACATGTATTAGAACGGTTAACAAGTTAACGAACATAATGGGTGAATGAAAAACATATAAGGCCAAACAACTATCAAGCTACAAAATGGGCCTAGAGATATCATCATATCAGGGTAAGTTTGAAAAGGCTCAATCGGTCCAAACAATGTCCTAATCATTTCCTTAGTTATGCACAATCTAGGATTTCGCCTCAAGAGAGTTCAAAAACAACTTCAAGGATAATCGAAACTCAACATGCACTTTTGTAAACTTTCTCTAAACATGCACTCTTATCATTTTTAAAGTTACACTTGCATCTAAGTGGGATGTAATCATACATAAAAAAGTGACTAAATTGTTTCACATGCTGCTGATCACATATGGTTTTGCTAAAAGTAATCACATCGCAATCATTTATGTCTTTAGACAACTAATTCCACACTAGCATTAGTCCAATCATGCATTAAAAATTGAAAAATTTTCCTCAGAAACCCATCAGTAATAGTCAAACTCAGCATATGATCATGATAACATGGTGACTATTATTACTGCATACTTAAAATATCAACATATGTTATACAAATTCAACATTGTAATAACAAAACATGTAATGATATTCCCCCAAACTGAAGTGAAATAATGTCCTTACTCTCCATGGTGGGGTAGCTGGGCCTATTACAATACTGAAATGTGAGAGCTGAGTATACTACAAATATTAAAAACACTTAAAATAAACTAACTATGTACATTATATACATTACAGGATGACACGTCGCGGTACACAGCAACCGTGCTATGGCATTTGGTCAGAATGAGTGCTTTCAGAAGTACCCAGATCAAGTCTTTTTTTTTTATAACAAGTTTAAAGGGCACGCCGCGACATTGAACTTTCCACGCCACGACGTTGAGCTCTCTTTGGATTCTGGCTTAATGAGCATAAAATAACTGTCACGCCGCGACGTGCAACAAACTTACGCCGCGACGTGAAAGGTCAGCCTGCAGAATTCTGTAACAAACTCAGTTTTGCTACAGAATTTAGTCCCTAGAGGTCCTCAACATCTCTAAAACTTATCCAAATAGCTAAAACATAAAATATACAACTAAAAACTATCAAAACTACAAAATTAACATATTAACCTATATATGGCTTAAAACTAAACATAAACATAAAAACTAATTAAACATATAACAATCAAACATACTAACTAATATAAGACTCAAAACAAGAGAAAAGCATAAAAACTAACAAAACTACAAAATTAAACATACTAACATATATAAGACTTAATACTAAAGAAAAGCATATAAACTAACAAACTCATAAAAACCTGGGTTCCCTCCTAAGAAGGGCTTGAGTTATAGTTCCGGTAGGACTTTCACAATGCAAACTGCCAAAATGCACTTCAGTATACGTCTCCTTGGAGTATGGCAGTTTGATCCCAAAATGGATGGAGCGGATGGTAGGCCTTCGTTTGTCTAACTGAGGTTCTCCATTGGGGGTTCTTGAGCTCCCTCAAAGGTATCAAATGATGAAGCTCATCCTCCACTTATTTTACCTAAATACAAAGAATGAAACTTAAATAAAAAAGAACTATACAGCTTAAATTAGAACTAAATAAACCCATTGTCAATATTAGTAATATAGAATTAAACCATTATCCCCGACAACAACGCCAAAAACTTGTTAGATCATTTGTGTACCGCAAGTGCATGAGTCATTCAAGTAATACATATACATAGTAAAAGTTCATTCTCATGAGGATAATTAGTTTCTAATACTAAGTATCAACCAATAGCTTATCTAGTTCTATTCAAGAACATAAAAATAAGGGAAAGTGCAATAAAACTAATCTAAAGACAGAAAAACGATAAATGAAAATAAGATAATGGTTTAGAGATTTAGGAAATCCTTCTTCACCTCATACTTCAATTAATGCTATGTAATCCTTATAAGCAACATTAATGAATAGTTAAGTTAACTTGAGAATCTGATTTAGTTAAAAGTCTATGTCTAGGTCAGTTAACCCTGGCTTCCTTCACCTGACTCACTATGCTTCCATGAGAACCAGAGTAAAATCCACTAATGAACGATCTATTCTCAAACACATGTTATGCATGGCTAAGAGGTATATTTCTATCCCATTAGCGAATCAACTTATCCAAGCCAATTGAACTCATCGAAGATGCATCAATTATACATATGATCTCAAATCTAAATTCCTATGTGTAGATTCATCAGATTTCAACAAATCACTTAACAGCTGATCAAACTATCAAGAGCATTAAGATCTATATGATTGAACAAAACCAAACATCAATATATACTCAAAGTAATACATAAACATCAATATTCATACAAGGATTCAAAATAATCCCTAAATACAGCTCAACTAATCATTGAACACGAAAATATACAACAAAATCAGTGCTTAAAGGATAAGGAAAGAGAAGAAAACTATGGGAGGAGGAAGGAAACTCATGGATGTGATCTTCTATGCTTGAATCATCTTCCATAAGGAAAATTGCCTCTAACCTTGGCTCCCTAAGTCTCCAATCTACCCAGAAATGAAATTTCAGTCGCAGCTTCTCTAAAACCTAAAAAGCTCCCTTGTAAAATCTGTTACAATTGTACTTATAGGCCCAAAAAATAGAGTCATGCCGCAACATTAACATGCCTACGCCGCAGCGCTTTTCAATTTAGGTCACTTCGCCGCGGCATTAATGTGCCACGTCGTGGCGTGCAAATTTCGTAGCTCTCTGTCTAGATGCAAGGGATTCATCTCACAGCAACATTAACATGCCTACGCTGCGACGTCAGCTATCAGAATGCTTCTTCGGCTTCCTCTTCTAGTTTTAACTTAAATGCTCCATATATCATCTTGTTTGGAGTCCTTCCTATAATAGAGAAATCACCAAATCATTAACAATTACAAATCCACTTAATCAATGATAAAATAAGCACAAATTGCTCAATATCATATTAAAAAAGTATCAGAATTGAATATAACAAATATAAGTACAAAACCTTCCAAATATGCATACAATTAGGACTCAAGCAATCAATGAAAGCATAGATACATGGCACAAATAACTACATTTCATGGAATTATCACTCAACATATGCACTTGCAGACCAAACATGCTGCAAAATACAAAATATGCATCAAAGGTTATAAATGTTCAAAATTTAAGATAATATTAGTTGGATTATTTACTTATGACCGGTTTTCAGGTTGAGGTTATGACTATGTCAAAGGAATTTCCTCTTGACCTTGTGGCTGGGACTTTATGGCTTTCTTTTTCTTAGACTTGCTTGGTTTCTTTGGCTTAGGTGCTCCTTTACATGTTTTGAAGTAATGACCATCTTCACCACACTTGGAGCACTTAACTTGATATGTCTTTTTTAGCTTGTGGCCACTGGATGAGGCTGTTTCATCAAAATCCTTCCTTTTATGCTTCTTTGGATAACCAATAGGCCTTTTGATCATTGGTGGGACAAGATGAGGCATATCACTTATGTCCCAATACTGCTTGTTGTTGACTAACTGAATAAAGTGTGAATAAGTGGCATTTAGGGCATCCATAGTGAGCCATTGGTGGACATAACTCTTAGGTCTCTCATTCTTAAATACAATTGCATGCTCAGATGGCAATCCTGTTAGTTGCCAACAGTTGTATGTGCATGCATCCTGAATGAGACTTACATCCACCTTGGTGTCGTGCTTATGCACCTTAAATCTGTCATTGTCCGGATCACTAGTCCGTGTGGGAGTCCATTTATTGCTTTCCACCTTCAACTTCTCAAGTTTTTTTTCTGTTGTACAAGTGCTATGATTCCTCAGTAAAACCCTGAAACCTTCTTGTGTTTAGCCATCCTCTTGATTAGGTAGCACCTTAGCTCATCACACATGGACATAATAGGTTTTTCCCTATACTTCAAAATCATGGCATTCCATACCTTACAGTTGTTGTTTATTGTGTTATCCACCTTTGGCTAGTGATTGTAATAGGCTTTCACCCATGCTGCAGGGTCCAACTTATTTAGGTATGCCCAGGCCCTCTCATTAATCCCTTTTAACCTCTCTTTGCATGATTTAAACTCCTCCAGAGTTATGGACCTTGCACATTCCCAAATCATCACTCTCATCTGTTTGTCTTTCCATTATTTGATGAAGTTCTTCCATATGTGCTTCACATAGTTTTTGTGATGTGCACCAAGTATAAATACATAGGATTAATGTTTATCTTCTGTTGATCTAATGTAAAATTCTAACCAAAAACAGCATGGTCTCCCAAATCCTCCTCTAAAAGGGTTAGAAACCACTTATAATTGTCCTTAGTCTCATTGTCCACTATAGTAAATGCAATAACATAGAATTGATTGTTTCCATCTTGTCCTACTACTAATAGAAGTTGGCCTCTATAATACCCATTCAAGAAACATCCATCTAGGCCAATCATAGGCATGCATCCAGCTTTAAAGCTTTGCTTGCAAGCATCAAGACAAATATAAACCATATGAAATTATGGTGGGGACTCAGGCTGGGGTATCACATTCATCTTAGCAGTGGTCCTTGGGTTACTTCTCAGCAACTCTACTAAGTAGTCCCACATCTTGGCATATTGCTCCTTCTCAGAGCCTTCCATAGCAGCTCTGGCTCTTTTTAGTGCCCTGGACACCTTTTTGTGAGGTGCACCATATAGTCCTTCTTTATGTGGTGAAATGCCTCAGAAAATTTCAAGTCTGGCTAAGTCATAAGCCTCTTTTCCAGCTTTTTTGCAACCCAACCCTTGTTGGCTTGCTTATTTTGGAAAACCTTACAGCATGAGTGTTCAGGCTTATAGGTTTTAAGCTAATAGCCTTTAGCTTTACTGTTCCAACCACAGTATATCATCCACTCGCACCATTTACTGTTGCATTTGGCCCTGACCCTTACCTTGTCATTTTTAACCCATTTGAATTGCCAACCAAGTGTTATGTTGCAGTCCTTCACAGCATCCTTAAACTACTCTAAGTTCACAAACTTCATCCCAAGCTCCAAGTGAACTTTTCCAAAATCTAAACCCTCATTAAATTGTGGATACATAGGCCTAGAGGAGACAACCTCATAATCAGTTGACACAGGAGTGTGTAGGTCTTCAGACACTGCTTAATACCCTTGCAGTTCAAAACTAAGGGATAACTCCTCATGTTGGCTTGCATTTGCCTCATTTGTCCTAACTAATTTCCTGACTTTTTTTTTTGTGTAGGTTTCCTAATTGCTTTTTTCTTTGGTGAAGTTTATTTCCAGCCTTCTTCTTAGGTGTTTGTTTATTCCTATATGCTTCTTCTTCTTAGGCCTAGCATCTATAATTGGCTATTCCTTATATTGGTCTTTTTCACATGATGGGGGAGGGAGACTTGCATGGTGAATTTTTGCATTCTCATAATTATCATTAGAGGAACTCAAATGTATGTCATTACCCTGCCCTAAACCTTCATGCACCTCACCATTAGGTTCGCAATTTCCTAGCCCACTACCTTCATTATCTCCTACTTCACTAGCATTTTTTTTAGGTCCCACCTCACATCTTGGCCTTTCATTATTATCATTAATTTTTATAACTTTAGGTTTTGCTACCGGATGATCAAAGTATAAATGGGTCTCATTCCCATTCATATTACTAAGAGCAACCTCACACATGGCATTAATGTCATTATCCTCATTTAAAACCCTTAAACCCGATTCAAGGTCAAGGTGGTCAGGCACTGCCCAAAACATGGTTTTATAGGTATGATATCCAAACTCCTTAAATATCTTTTGCAAGTCAAATAGGTTCACCAAATCTACATTCATCCTAGGAAACTTGTCCACTTGACCATGTATATAAATTAGCCATGCATTGGGGTTTTTTACAAACACACCCCTATGGTGATACACAGGCACAATGTATTTAGTCATCTATAAATAAGCATTACCAAGCATCACTTAAAATTAAGCACTCATATTTTACTCATAACATGCATAACAAATATTTATATTTTACTACATAATTTAAACAATCATATTTTACCAATAACATACAATGAGACAAACATGAATATTTTACTAAATAAGAAAATGCACAAAAGGGACCACACAAGCACTCAGGCACCACATTGACATGAACAACCATCATTTTACACACACTAGTTCCACACTCAGCCGACTATTACATTCACACAGGGACCATTCAAGCATTCGATCCACACTCACCCAAACTAACACACGCACAAAGGGAGCATACACACACATTGTCTTTGGAACCACATACAATAAATTTTTCAGAACAATAAAGGCATATTTAGAGGGAATGAAGCAACTTATCTAAAAAGATTCCTTAAATGTTTTGACAGATCATGATATTCCTTCAATGCCTTCACTAACCCAGTCGTACAACCACTGTCTCACACAAGAATCACATAACAACTTACCAGCTTTCAGGAATTAAATGGAAGAAATGAGAGAAAACTTACCACATGAGGGTTTTTTACCATTTAATTCGCGAATTTGAGGGAAAAATATAGATGAATTGGGAGGAATTGTTCATCTAGGGTTTTTTTTCCCTCATTTTCATCTCATCAGATGGTGTGTTTTGTGTGTTTAGGAACATTTTTTTGGGTTTTCAAACCCCCCTCAAACGACGTCGTTGCATTAATCTACTTGGACAACTTCATCCAAGTGACAACTATGGATGCCACCTCACCGCTTTAACATGCCATATAGGTATGTATGTTAGCTTTAACAGAGATGACTTGATAGAAGGATTAACATGTCACACGATTGCAATTGTCAGGGACCACATGCTTAATTTATTTGCTTAAGGACTATTTTGGGGGCCAAAAAATTTCTCAGGGACTAAATTAGGTCTTTACTCCTTTTTTTTTCATGCTAACCCAGCCAAATACGCTAGACCACTCGGCACCTTATAAGAAATGCGGGCCCATGATTTTTTCAAAACATGCAGCATTTTCAGTAGTACATGCCATGGAAGAGCCCTATGAAAGGTGCTAGTCCATGTGGCAACGTCCTATGATAGACGCCAATCTATATGGTGCCTTTTAGCATTAAATTAAAAAAAAAGTTGCATGTAGCAGGTGAATGAGGAGACCTAAAAAAAAAAGTTACTTGGAGCAGCTAAATGAGGAGACGTGCGCAATAACTTCATGTGAAGTCATAAGGCATAAGGCAAAAAAAAAAAGTTGCATGGTAGCAGCTTTATGTGACGAGAGTTACTATTAGAGGTCTCCATAAATATTTACACTGACACCGACTCCACCCTGTTTACACTCGACCTCTTTCTTCTTTTTTCACTGTTAGGTTCTCTTCTTTCCTTTTTACTTTTTTCTCTTTTTACTCTTCTTATTTTTTCTCCCCATTTTATTTTTCTTCACCTACCTTCATTTTTATCTAATTCTAACCAATATTTCTTGTTGAAGGTCCATCATAGTTTGTTATTTTTTTTGAATCAAGTGTTTATTTTAAAATATGTCATTTGCTATTAATATCTTGTGAAAAATATGTTCCTTAATGTGTGGCTGTTGAGCTTTGCATTTTTGTTAGTGTGTACTTGTATTTATGCAAGATTTTTTTCGTTAACCACCAAAAGATTCATTGAAATTACGAAGAAAAAATAGTTAAGTATTCAAGCTATCCTGAATAAGTGTGTAAGATTTATCGTATTGTCATATTTTTATTATTACTTAATTATTAATATAATTTTTCAATAAATGTTATGTTTAAATGTTTAAATAATTATTTTTTATGGTATTGTCATCTTTTATCCATTTCTAGCGTATTGTTTAAATAATTATTAAGATAATTTTAAGTAGTATAAATGTTATTAATAAATATTTGAGTTTAATTTTTATGCATTATGTCAGTATAAAACTTTTTACATCATTAGTCAATCATACACTACCACATGTGTGACTTTTGAGATAATGGGAGAGTCAAATATTTTTAATGACGTAGCAATGCATGATTAGATAATAGTATAAAAAAAATTTATACTGACAGTGCATTCAAATTAAATCCAAAATATTTTAGATAATTTTACATATTGTCATCTTTTGATTATTAATGGAATTCATATTATTAATGAGACCCATATAAATTTAATAATATCTTGAATGAAAGAAGGAAAAAGTTCACACCATGGATTTTTGTCAAAAATTTTGAGAGCATAAAGTATGATCTTGTTTAGAGAAGGTTATGTGAGCTTTTATTTTATTTTTTTAAAAAAAAACTCATAAAACACTTCTAAAAAAAATTTCAGGAGACTATGGTTCCTCAAGTCTCCACTCACATTCATTACTTTTACTTAAGTTTTAAAGTAATAAACTAATTGTAACATGCAAATCAGTTAGTAGAACATATTGTCATACAATATATAATTAGAAATATCTTATTGTACACATCAAATTATTCATTCATATTAAATAAATATTTTTTCTTCACTAATAAAATATTTTTTTATGTTAATATGATTTTTTTTTATTAAATTCAAGTATTGTTTATACAACACCTTTTACATGTATCAAATTATTTTTT
The DNA here is from genome assembly GCA_029884605.1 of Ormosia emarginata. Classification (NCBI taxonomy): domain Eukaryota; kingdom Viridiplantae; phylum Streptophyta; class Magnoliopsida; order Fabales; family Fabaceae; genus Ormosia; species Ormosia emarginata. Next base: position 368,725 of record JAQQTP010000076.1, on the reverse strand, counting down.
TTACATATCATTTTGTATTAGTATTTAATAAATTTGTATTTTTGAAAATTTAGGTTGAAGTTATGGGGTCGAGTTCATCTTTAAGAGACTACAGTCTTCATCTAGGTCTAGAGAATCCATCCTTGTTGACTAAGTACCAAATAAATGTTTCCCAACATATTTGGAATGGAGAATCAATCGGTTATTGAGTGTCAGAAGGGCACATGCAAAATACGGTAATGAGATTTCAGAGCAAATAGTTCCATATATATGACTGACATGCTTTCTTGGTGTTCACAACTTATATATAGCAGATTGATCATGATTTAATATCTGCACCTGTAAAGCATTGGAGATCAGAGACTCATACGTTTCAATGCCATATAGTGAGTGCACGATTACCTTACAGGATGTTGCTATCCAGTTAGTGGTGTGTGAAATCCACAAGTGTACGATTTCGTCGTCAAGTAATAAAAAGATCGAATCCACAAGGACTATGTTTATGAATACCAATTAAGTAATTAATTCAATTAAATTAAATAAGAGAATATAATTATTGAGTGATAAGAACGTAGTAACCAAGCAATTAAATAAATAAATATTAAAATGCAAAAAATTAAGAACAAAAACAGCAAGTTGCTAAGAAAGATTTTCAAATTCAAGAAAGCTTCCAAGATTGGAATAACTACAATGATACAAGACAAATCTTAATTGACAACCCTTTTATTAAAATTGAAATTCAATTGAAGGTGAGTTCTCCAAAATTAGTTAATGTTCTTTCTCAAGAAACAAGAATCGTGCCCAATTAAACTAATTCATACTCTCGTGGTAATTGAATTTAAATTGAACCTATTACGCTTTATGGTAATTCATTAAATCCTCGAAAGGCTAAACCTACTCTCGTGATTTAGACCTTAAGTTCAATTCTTATAGTTCCAACACCTAGGTTCATCTCTCAGTACGTCCCTAGATATCTATGAGATGTAAATATGTGGCCAGCAAATTCACATGAATAAAAGCAATGAGGATTAAATCAAAGAACATTTAAGATTAATAAAAAAGGTAAACCAAGTCAATTAATCATCATCAATGTATCAAAGGGCATTGCCTGATCCTAAAAACAAAAGAAACTACTCAGACATAGAGAAGAAGAAACAAAAAAATATATTATAAAGCATCCAAACCAATAGTGATAGAAGAAGAGAAGAGGAAGATGAAGATCTAAAGCCTCCAAACGTGCCTCCTTCAAACAGAATTTGGAACCCTAAAATTGTATTTAGAACATCTATAAATACTCCTAGGGTCTAACTTGGTCTAAGCCCATAAAAAGAAATAAAAACAAAATTAAAAATTATCTCGGACTGCGATCCACAGCCGTGGGAAATTCCACGACCAAGCCGTGGATCTCTCTGGATAAGTGTATTCTGGACTACTCTTGAATTCCACGGCCGTGGGAAATTCCACAGTCTGGCCGTGGAATTCTTTGGAAAAACTCTTTTGCTTCTTTGCACAGCTGTTCGAAACATGGCCATGGAAAATTCCACGGGCAGGTCGTGGATCTATCTGGAATGAACTTTTAACTCCAATTTGCTATCCGTAAAGTTTCAACTTCAAACGTGCAAGCTTTCCATCCATTTCAAGGCTAATTTAGCACCATTCCTACACAACAACACCACAAATACCACATTTATCCGAACTAAAGGAAAAACAAATAAAAAGAGAAAGTAAAATGCCTAAAATGCGTAAAATTGCATGCAAAACAAGAACAAAATATGATGTTATTTCACACACTTCAAATCCCCCCAAGCTTAAGATTTTGCTTGTCCCCAAGCAATAACTAAGACCAAACCAAGAAATGGGATCAAGAGACAATAATGTATGAGGAACCTGAGAAAACATCCAACCAAGCAATAGGCAAAGGCAAACAAAAAATTAGAGATGCAATCAAAATCAAGTCCAATTAGAGGCTAAAGTTCTCAGAAATCATGCTCCTCACTAAATTGGTTTCACTCTACTAACCACACTCAAAGTGTAACAATTACTTTAGAAGGCCAAAAAAATACCTAAGATGCCTTAATCATATTCAAGCTTGCAAACAAAAATTTCGCCTCAAAATGGTTTCAAATCAAGTTCTAGAGCACAAAATCAATGAGAAATTATCACTCAACACAAAGAATGAGAGCAAAAATCATATAATGCATAAATCCTATACAGGCTCAAAACTCACATTTAGAGGTTCAAAAATAAATGAAAAGTCAAATTCAGAGAACATATGCTAATTATCAACTATCAAGAAATCACCTCCACTATCAATTAAAACAATGCTTATTGCCTACCACAAGAATCAACAAATTGAGTTCCAAATCAATACCATGTCAATATCCTTAAAAGAGAGGGGCACAAAGTTCAACTAAAAAGCTGAGAGATATGATGGTGTGAAAATGCAATAAGAAGACGCAATGCAATATGAGACATGAAAATGCATGAGACTAATGATCTACGATGAAAATGAAAATGAAAATACCCCCCAAGCTTAGAACTTACATTGTTCCCAATGTAAAAATCTATAACTGGAGAAGGAATAAAAGAAAAGAACTCACTGCAGTGGTGGGAAAGGGTGCTGACTCAGATGCCAACTATGGATGGCCTGGACCATGCTCGCCATGCTCTGAACCGTGCCCTCCAAGGTGTGCAAGTGGCTATCAGTAGCCTGACCCTGCCGACGAAGCTCCTCTATCTTATGGCGCTGGGACGATCCATAACCATGGAGCCGACCATGGCCAGGCCGTGGATCTCTCTAACTTTGGTATTCTCTTTCTAATTTGAGCTTCAAAAAGGGTCAAACCTAATCAAGATTTATGAGATAAAGATTAAACCAACAATCCAACACACAAAATCAAAAGAAAAAGAAAAAATTAAAAGAAAAAAAATAAAGAAACTTGGGTTGCCTCACAATAAGTGCTAATTTAAGGTCTTTAGCTTGACCCTGGTCTAGTTTCTGTGCTTAGATGATGTTAATGGAGTAGTCCTCAGTCCCACTCATTCTTCAAGGTGTTTCACTTTTTGGCCATTGATCATGAATGACTCATTGCCTTCTTTCTTCACCTCAAGCGCATCGTAGGATAAGATTAGAACAATCTCATATGGTCCAGACCATTTATACCATAACTTACTTGGATAGAAACGTAAAAGCGAGTTATCGACAAGAACTTTATCCCCAAGTTTAAACACACGCTGCGTGATGTGATTACCATGCGACAATGAAGATGAGTTTTGATGATAACAAACATGAAGATGATGAGAAGACCGAGTCCAAGATCTTCAAGATTAGTTTTAGGACTTAGGATCTTTCTTGTACAAAGCCTTTATAGGGTATCTCATTATTTTGCTTAAAAGATCTAAAAACATGTTTTCTTACAAACTGAATTAAAGTTTTAATATGGCTTTGAAAAATCTAAGAGTTTGTGGAATTTCAGAAATCACCTAATCTATTTTCTAAAGTGTTTTTAAATGACTTTCAACAGAGATATTCGAATAACCTATTAAGGTATTCAAATAACCTGCTTCTATTTCAATATGTTTTCATGTTTTTATAAGAGGTATTCGAATAACCCAAGTGGTATTCGAATATATCTGATTACAGAATGTTAGTTTTAAACAGAGGTATTCGAATAACCTTGTAGATACTCGAATAACATCCTTCTAAACAGTTTTTACAATGTGTTTAAAATAGAGGTATTCGAATACACCCTTGTGGTATTCGAATAACCTGCTTCTGAACTATTTTTTATAAGAAATGAAAACAGTGGTATTCGAATACCCCATGATGGTATTCGAATAACCCACGAGACTCTTTTAAATTTTGAATTCATACATAAACGTTTTAGCATTAATTATCATATTAAATGCTTCCAATGGGCATTTGTGCTCAAAAGCTCTATAAATAGAGACCTTGGGTCACTTCTGCAAGCCCCAGATAATCTAAACTTATTTTGCTTGTGCTAAAACGTGGTTTACAATTTTCTCTCATATTTTTTGTGCTCTTTTGGCAAAATTCTAACATATCCTTAGAGAGCTCTATAGTGCTTCAACTTGTGATATTTACTCTTTGTGAGAGTTTATTTTTCATCTATTTTCTGTTGTAATTCTGAGAGGGTAAGGTATCCCTCAAAGGCTTTGTAACAAGGGTGAGGTATCCCTTGAAGGTTTGTGTAAGGGTGAGGTATCCCTAACTGTTTGAGGCTTTAGCACAAGGGTAGAGTTTCCCTGTGTGTGAAAAGTGCTCTAGATTATAAAGGTTACAAGCACCTGCTTTAAGCTTGTCTTGAATAGTGAAAAATCTCGAACTGTGTTTCAGGGATTAGACGTAGGCCACAAGTGGTTGGTGGTCGAATCAGGATAAATATCGCGTCTACTTTTCTTATCCTTAATATTTTTATTTATTTGCATTTATTTTATTATCTCTTGCAATTTACTCATTGGTTATTCTTCTTCTCTTCTTTTACTTTCACGCCTTTTTAACATTTTATTCTGAGCATATTTAATTTGTTTATGCTTTTGTGAAAAGCTTTTAATACTCAATTCACCCCCTCTTGAGTACTGGAAGCCACTTGGTAACAAGTGGTATCAGAGCTAGACTCTTGTATAAAGAGCTTAGCCACTTCAAGAGAACATGGCTTCCTTAAATGGCTTTTCAGAGGGATCTTCCATAAATCGACCACCCTTTTTCAATGGGGATGATTACGCATATTGGAAGGAAAGAATGAAAATCTTTATTAAGCTATTGATCTAGATGTGTGGAATGCTGTCGAAAACGGCGCATTTATACCTACACGAGTAGTCGATCGTGTAAAAATTGAGACACCTAGAAGTGATTGGTCTGATGAGGATAAAAGAAAAGTTCAACATAATTTGAAAGCTAAAAACATTATTACCACTGCCTTGGGATATGATGAATTTTTCAGAATTTCAAACTGTAAAACTGATAAAGAGATGTGTGACACTTTACAAGTTACCCATGAGGGTACTAGTGAAGTTAAGAGGTCGAGAATCAATTCTCTTACTCGTGAATATGAATTATTTAGAATGAACAAAGGAGAAAACATTCAAGAAATACAAAAGAGGTTCACCCATATCATTAATCATCTTGCATCTTTAGGAAAAAAAAATTTCTAACGAAGATTTAATTAACAAAGTGCTAAGATGTCTGAGCAGGATTTGGCAACCCAAGGTTACAGCCATATCAGAATCAAGGGACTTGACGACTATGACATTAACCACTTTTTTGGAAAACTCCATGAGCATGAACTGGAGCTAAATAGACTAAGCCAAAGCGAAGAAAGTGATAAGAAGAAAAAAGGCATAGCTCTTAAAGCCAATGCCTCAACAATTGATGAAGATGATGATGAGGATGGAGAAAGCACCGAAAATGTTGAGCTAAATGAAGAAAACCTTAGCCTCATGGTTAAGAAATTTGGTAAGTTTCTCAGAAAGAAGGGAAACCAAAGAAGACCACATTTTCCTCCAAAGCAAACTCATCATAAGGGGGAAGGAACAACTTCAACTCTAACTTGCTACGAGTGTGGAAAAATTGGACACATGAAAATGGAGTGTCCAATTTACCAAAAGAAGATAGAGAGATTTGAAAAGAAACCCTTCAAAGAAAGAAAGGGAAGAAGAGCCTACATAGCATGAGATGACAAGGACATGGACTCAACTGATAGTTCAGATAGCGAAGAAGCCCATCTATGTCTTATGGCCAAAGGAGGAGAAGAAGAAGAAGAAAGCAACAATGCGGTAAAGTCTGATTTATTGCCTTCTTATAATGAATTACAAGATGCCTTTGAAGAACTACATGATGACTAACTAAGTCTCACTAAATTAATCTCTTCTTCTAAGAAAACAATTTCTTCTCTAGAAAATCAAATTCTTATTTTAAATAAAGAAATTGAAGAATTAAAAATTGAAAATAAAACTTTGGGAATTATTGATGCATGCATATCTCATTCTTCACATGCTTCTACTTCTTCTTCTTATTCTTCATGTCATATACTCGAAAAAGAAATTGAAGATTTAAAGAACACATTGCAAAATTCACCTTTGAAAGAGATAATTTAAATATCATATTAGGAAAACAAAGGGTTATTTTTGAAAAAGCTGGAATTGGTTATAACCCGAAAAATCAGTACAAATCCTATAAAAATTTCTTTGTTTATTCAAGTACTTCTAGTAGCCCATTTATTAAATGTTTCTATTATGGAAAGAAGGGTCACAGTGCATCAACTTGCAATGCAAAGAAAAATATTAATACAAAGGTTGGAACAAAAATGGTTTAGGTTCCTAAGAGAACAATACCCACAACTAACATTCAAGAACCCAAGAAAATTTGGGTACCAAAGGTTAAAAATTAAATTTGTGTTGTAGGTGTGCTTGAAGGCAAAGAGCTCAAATTAGTACCTCGATAGTGGATGCTCCAAGCACATGACCAGAGACAACTCAAAATTCTCTTTCCTTGTTTCCAAAACTCATGGACATGTAACCTATGGGGATAACAATAAAGGAAAGATTCTTGGTGTCGGCAAAGTCGGTAAGAGTCCCAACTCCTCTATTGATAATGTATTGCTTGTTGAAGGTTTGAAATAGAGTTATTTTTTATTCAAATTGTTGTATAATTGAAGATAAAAATGACAAGCATGTTAAGTTTATTGGTCATAGAGTTAATAACATTTATATGATTAGTCTTGATGATATATCTTCAAATGATGCAAAATGCTTTTTAAGTAAGGAAGATGAGTCTTGGTTATGGTATAGGAGAATTACTCACATTCACATGGATCATTTAAAAAAATTGGTTTCTAAAGAACTAGTAATTGGACTACCCAAGCTCAATTTTGGAAAAGATAAATTATGTGATGCATGTCAAAAGGAAAAACAAGTAAATGTCTCTTTTAAAGCCAAAAACATTGTTTCAACTACTAGACATTTACAACTTTTGCACATGGATCTTTTTGGACTATCTAGAACTATGAGCTTTGGTGGAAATTACTATGTGTTAGTGATTGTGGATGATTTTTCTAGATTTACATGGACTCTATTTCTTTCTCACAAAAATGATGAATTTCTAGCTTTTAAGAAATTTGCCAAAGTTATCCAAAATGAAAAAGGTTTTTCAATTACATCCATAAGAACTGACCATGGTGGTGAGTTTGAAAATTATGTTTTTGAAACTTTCTGCGATGAGCATGACATTGAGCATAATTTTTCTGCCCTTAGAACTCCACAACAAAAGGGAGTTGTAGAAAGGAAAAATCGATCTTTGGAAAAAATGACAAGAACTATGCTCAATGAGGCTTCTCTTCCTAAGTATTTTTGGACGGATGCGGTAAATACTACATGTTATGTAATGGATAGAGCCATTATAATGCTGATTTTAAAGAAAATCCCATATGAGTTATACAAGGGAAGAAAGCCAAATGTCTCACATTTTCACATTTTTGGATGTAAATGTTTTGTTTTCAATAATGGAAATGATAACTTAGGAAAGTTTGATGCTAAGTCTGATGAAGGTATATTTCTAGGCTATTTTATTCATAGCAAAGTTTTTAGATTTTATAATAAAAGAACTATGACAATTGAAGAATCCATTCATGTTGCATTTGATGAAACTAATCCAAATGGATCGAGAAAGGAGTTTGTTGTTGATGATGTTGCAGAAGCTTTGGCGAAATCACATTTGGACAACAAGGAATAAAGGAAACAAGAAGAGAAATCTCCAAATCAAGAATAATCACAAGTCATGGACCTTCCTAAAGAATGAAGGACATCAAGACACCACCCTCTTGACTCCGTGATAAGTGATATCTCAAAATGGGTAATTATTAGAAACTATCTTAGAAATGCATGTAATCACCTAGCCTTTGTTTCTCAAATTGAACCTAAGAGTATAATTGAAGCTTTTGATGATGAACATTAGATATAATTGAAGCTTTTGATGATGAACATTGGATGTTAGCTATGCAAGAGGAATTAAATCAATTTGAAAGAAACCAAGTCTGGGAATTAGTTTCTAGGCCTACTAATCATCCTATAATTGGTACTAAATGGGTTTTTAGAGACAACCTTGATGAAAATTACTTAATAACAAGAAATAAAGCTAGATTAGTTGCAAAAGGTTATAATCAAGAAGAAGGAATAAACTATGAAGAAACCTATGCACCTGTAACTAGATTAGAAGCTATTAGAATGTTACTTGCATATGCTTGCATCATGGATTTGAAGTTATATCAAATGGATGTTAAAAGTGCTTTTTTAAATGGTTTTATTCAAGAAGAGGTATATGTTGAACAACCTCTGAGCTTTGAAAATCATGAACTACCCAACCATGTTTTTAAACTCAAAAAGGCCTTGTATAACTTAAAACAAGCTCCTAGAGCTTAGTATGAAAGGTTGAGTAAGTTTCCTTTAGAAAATGGTTTTTCAAGAGGAAAAGTCGATGCTACTCTTTTTATCAAAAAAACATGATATTCTTCTTGTACAAATATATATGGATGACATTATCTCTGGTGCTACTAATGAATCCCTTTGCAAAGATTTTGCTAAGTCAATGCAGAATGAGTTCGAAATGTCAATGATGGGAGAACTTAATTTCTTGTTTAGTCTTCAAATTAAATAAACAAAAGAAGGGACATTCATAAGTCAAACCAAATACTGCAAGGAACTGTTCAAAAGATTCGAAATGGACAATGCTAAGCACATGGCTACACCAATGAGCACTTCTTGCTATTTGGATAAAGATGAAGGAGGTAAATCCGTAGAAATAACAAAATACAGAGGTATGATTGGATCTCTTTTTTATCTTACTGCTAGTAAGCCAGATATTATGTTTAGTGTGTGCATGTGTGTTAGATATCAAACTAATCCTAAGGAATCTTATTTAAGTGCTGTTAAAAGAATAATGAAATACCTAGTAGGCACTTCACAAATGGGTTTGTGGTACCCTAAGGGTGCCTCATGTAGCCTAATAAGATATTCCGATTCTAATTTTGCGGGATGCAAAATGGATAAGAAAAGTACTAGTGGGACATGCCACTTGCTTGGTAGCTCTTTAGTTTCTTGGCATAACAAGAAACAAAATAGTGTGGCTTTGTCTACCGCTGAGGCTGAATATGTTGCAGTCGGGAGTTGTTGTGCTCAAATTCTATGGATGAAGCAACAACTTCTAGACTATTGGCTTCAGCTTGATTACGTCCCGATAAGATGTGATAACACTAGTACAATAAATCTCTCTAAGAACCCCATTTTGCATTCTAGAATAAAACATATAGAGATAATACATCATTTTATTAGAGATCATGTACAAAAAAGGGACTGCATTCTTGAATTTGTTGAAACATCTAAGCTACTTACAGATATTTTCACTAGACCCCTAGCAAAAGAAGTATTCTGTTACATTCGAGGAGACTTGGGCATAATTGATCAATCCAACATATAAATGCTTGTAATTATTTGCTTAAATTATAATTTTATCCTTCTTGAATTATTACTGACTTGAGCATCAGAGATATTTCGAAATCTTTTTTGTAGGTACTCTATAAGTGGGTAAGTTTTTCGTCTCTCAATAGACATTTCTGGACATAAAATATGTGCTTTTCTGTTTAAGTTATTCGAATATCTTCCTATGGAATTCGAATACCATTGCTTTTATACGTGGGAAATCTGTGATTTTATGATTGGTCTATTGGAATAGACCTATGGCTATTCGAATACCATACATCAGTGCAATACTCTTATGCTGGTGTATTCGAATAACTAAGTAGTTATTCGAATAACCTGAGACATATCTTTATCAGTGTTTCTCACATGCCTCTGGAGTATTCGAATAACTTCCAAGGTATTCGAATACTTGCTCTTGTTCTGTTCATAATTCTGTGATGGGTATTCGAATATAGTAAGATGTATTCGAATACCATAGGCTGGCAGCCATGCCAAATTGGCCCATCTATTCAAATAACTGGGAAGTTATTCGAATACCTTCTAGCAGAAGGGTGTGTCCTTTGGTCTCTCCTAACTATTCTATTTGAATACATCTCATGGTATTCGAATAGACTTTGGGGATTCTTTATATACCCTCCATTCGTATCCGTTCGGTCATTCGAATGCCTTTTCTCTCATTTCTCTTCGTTTCAAAACCTTCTGGTTTCCCTCTTCTCTCTGTACCCCCTCGTATTTCACCTTTGTTCCATCCATTACCTTTCTTACCTCCATCTCACTTCCATCAATGGCTTCTTCCTCTTCTCGCTCAAAGTGTCTTCGCACGAAGACGACTCCATGCAACAACCCGCTGGACCTTCGAAGGCTCTCCTCCAACGAGCAAGAGCTTGGGCGCTTCATTACACACTTTTGGGAGCGCAACCTAGTACAACCGAAGTATCTCGACTTGGGGTTCTTCAAAAAAGAAGGCGGTTTTGATTTTCTGAACCGGCTAAACCATCAAGGCGTACTTCGGTTCTGCTCTTACAAGGCCGTTCTGTATCCCGACCTGGTCAAGATGTTCTAGTGCAACCTAAAGATTGAAGGTCAGGAGCTACACTCTGATGATTGCAACCAACACATTGTGATAACATCCGACGATTGGGTTTAACTGTTTGGGTTGTAGTCAATTGGCAGCAACATTGAAGAAGATGAAGAAACGCTTCTCCAGCAATTCAATAAGAACTGAGCAATTGAAGATGTTTTGAGACCTGGGTTGGCATTACCTTCGACTTAAAAGGGAGTCAAATGAGGCATGATGAAGAGCTAGAACAAGCTCCTACATTATGCTTATGCCCACATCCTAGCTCCTAGAGGTGGGAACTACGCCTACCTGAGCGAAGATGATGTGTTCATGCTGTGGGTCCTAAAGAAAGGATACCAGATTAACTGGCCTGTCTTCATCATGAAGCATATGATGAGGGCAAAAGGTAAAGAGAGATTTGAACTACCCTATGGAGTGATCATCACTGCCTTCCTAGGCAAGTACCCTCAGATTCTGGAAACTAAGCTAGCGACTTCGCAGACCCATCATCACGTGTTTGGGTGCTTTACCCTCAACAAAATAAAGATGATCAAGACCGATGAAGGCTGGGTATTCCCAGTTGAAGGTGAAGATGATGAGGACGACCCTCAAGACGAACCAGCTGATCCTGCTGCCCCTGCTGCGGATATTCTTGCTCCTGCTCCTATCACCAATGAGCAAATCCTGGCTTCTCTGTTGGATAACAGAGCTTACATGGAGAACACATTCACCATTCTGTTTAACAGATTAGCCGGTGTTAAGCGTGAACAGGCTGTACTTCGAGCTCTGTTGTCTGGCAACGAACCTGCCTCTCCTCCTCCGCCACCAGATGCCTATTTCTAGGACTCGCTTTAGATATGTTGCTTAGTTCTAGTTTTTTGGCTGTTTATTGTATTGGTTATTTTTTTGTTATTGTACTTGACCAATTATCTTTAATGCAATGAGTACTTTGATCAATCTGTTGCCAATTAAATTGTTTATTGTTTATTACATGCCAATTGTTTATGTGCATCCTTTTTTATCATGCCAAAAGGGGGAGAAAATTAATCAATCTTATTTGAGAAAAGACAGGTTAAACTGGATTAACATTGGCTATTGGATTCCAAAAGAAATGGGGAGAATGTGCTTATCTTTGATACTAAAATGCCTCTTTTAAAAGAAGAGAGTAAGTCTCTTAACTTACTTCTTTGAATTCCAATTTATATGAACTAATGTTTTTCGTAATGATAGTTTGTCATCATCAAAAAGAGGGAGAATGTGATTACCATGCGACAATGAAGATGAGTTTTGATGATAACAAATATAAAGATGATGAGAAGACCGAGTCCAAGATCTTCAAGATTAGTTTTAGGACTTAGGATCTCTCTTGTACAGGGCCTTTATAGGGTATCTCATTGTTTGACTTAAAAGATCTAAAAACATGTTTTCTTACAAACTAAATTAAAGTTTTAATATGGCTTTGAAAAATATAAGAGTTTGTGGAATTTCAGAAATCACCTAATCTGTTTTCTAAAGTGTTTTTGAATGACTTTCAATAGAGATATTCGAATAACCTATTAAGGTATTCAAATAACATGCTTCTATTTCAATACGTTTTCATGTTTTCATAAGAGGTATTCGAATAACCCAAGTGGTATTCGAATATACCTGATTACAGAATGTTGGTTTTAAACAGAGGTATTCGAATAACCTTGTAGGCATTCGAATAACATCCTTCTAAACAGTTTTTACAATGTGTTTAAAATAGAGGTATTTGAATACACCTTTGTGGTATTCGAATAACCTACTTCTGAACTATTTTTTATAAGAAATGAAAACAGTGGTATTCGAATACCCCATGATGGTATTCGAATAACCCACGAGACTCTTTTAAATTTTGAATTCATACATAAACGTTTTAGCATTAATTATCATATTAAATGCTTCCAACGGGCATTTGTGCTCAAAAGCTCTATAAATAGAGACCTTGGGTCACTTCTGCAAGCCCCAGATAATCTAAACTTATTTTGCTTGTGCTAAAACGTGGTTTGTAATTTTCTCTCCTATTTTCTGTGCTCTTTTGGAAAAATTCTAAGATATCCTTAAAGAGCTCTATAGTGCTTCAACTTGTGATATTTACTCTTTGTGAGAGTTTATTTTTCATTTATTTTCTACTGTAATTCTGAGAGGGTGAGGTATCCCTCAAAGGCTTTGTAACAAGGGTGAGGTATCCCTTGAAGGTTTGTGTAAGGGTGAGGTATCCCTAACTGTTTGAGGCTTTAGCACAAGGGTAGAGTTTCCCTGTGTGTGAAAAGTGTTATAGATTGTAAAAGTCGCAAGCACCTGCTTTAAGCTTGTCTTGAATAGTGAAAAATCTCAAACTGTGTTTCGGGGACTGGATGTAGGCCACAAGTGGTTGGTGGTCGAACCAGGATAAATATTGCGCCTGCTGTTCTTATCCTTAATCTTTTTATTTATCTGCATTTATTTTATTATTTCTTGCAATTTACTCATTAGCTATTCTTCTTCTCTTCTTTTACTTTCACGTCTTTTTAACATTTTATTCTGAGCATATTTAATTTGTTTACACTTTTGGAAAAAGTTTTTAATACTCAATTCTCCCCCTTCTTGAGCACTGGAAGCCACTTGGTAACACGTGATACACTTGTCATTCTGCTTTTTTGGTCCCTTCTTGCAGGGTTTGGACTTCTCGAACTTGGTAGCAGCCTTGGGCAAAGTCTTCTCTAACATAACATCAGTCACAGATTCTTGCATATCTAAAAGCACAACACTATCCACAACATCAGTAGCATCTATGCGATTACATGAATTAAAGGAATTAGTATTTTTTTCAGAATTGAAAACATTTAAAATTAATTCCTTATTGTTCAATCGCAAAGTCAATTTCCCTTCGCGGACATCAATAATTACCCTTCTAGTGGCGAGGAATGGACGCCCAAGTATGATCGATATTTTAGCATCTGCTTTCATGTCAAGCACAACAACATCAATAGGTATGAAAAACGTACCCACTCTAATAGGAACATCCTCCAAGATGCCTACGGGATATTTGACAGATCGATCAGCTAATTGAAGGGAGATAGTTATGGGTTTTAGTTCACCCACCTCCAATTTCTTGCACACGGAAAGGGGCATAAGACTAACACTAGCCCCTAAATCACACAAAACTTTATCAAAACTAGTGTTACCAATCAAACAAGGAATAAAGAACCTACCTGGATCTTTAAACTTATAAGGCAGTTTATTTTGAATTAAAGCGCTACATTCGTTAGTTAAAGCTAATGTCTCATATTCCTCAAGCTTTCTCTTATTAGACAAAATGTCCTTAAGAAATTTTGCATAGGTAAGCATTTGTTGCAACGTCTCAGTGAAGGGTATGTTAATATACAATTTCTTAAGGACCTCTAGGAACTTCCCAAATTGTCTATCTAGCTTAGCCTTAGCCAATCTTTGAGGGAAGAGTACTGGGGGTTGGTATGGTTCAGGGGGTACATACTTAGACACCTTCTCATTAGTTTCCTCCTCTTCTAAGGGTTGTGTCTTAGTCTCTTTTTTCTCATTCCCCTCATCTTTGTCACTCTCCCCTTTACCCTTGGGATCCTCTAATTTCTTACCATTTCTTAAACTCACAGCGTTACAGTATTCATTACCTGGATTTATCTCAGGTTGATCAGGAAACTTACCCTGTTGCCTATGTAAAGTGCCTGCTAGTTGGGCAATCTGAGTTTCTAACATCTTATTATGAATGGCCAAATTGTCAACCATAGATGACAACTCTCTAATGGCCTCAGTCACAACTTGCCCATGTTGCCTAAACTCCTCATTTTGCTTAGATTGACTCTCAACAAAATTCTCAACAAGAAACTCAAGTCTAGATTTTTGTACCAGTTGGAATCCAGAAGATGGTTTAACACTACATTGCCCAACTTGGAGTTGACTATTCCGGTAGGAGAAGTTAGGATGTGACCTCCAACCGGGGTTGTAAGTTTGAGAATATGGATCATTTCTCCCTTTTTGGTTGAAGTCATGAAAATTATGGCATGATTCCACTTGCTCCACCGGTGCACATTGTGAGGAGCCAATCCCAACTTGGCATTCGACACTCATGTATCCATGTGCTCCAAAAATCTCACAAAAATTGTTAGAAGCACCTATGGCATTAACATTAGCTTTTTCAAGTTTATCAAAACGCTAATTCAAAGAATCAAATTTTGACATAATCAAATCAACATCGTCTACCTCAAACTTACCTCCCAAGAGTTTTCTCGGGTTATTACCTATTTCATTTACCCATTGGTGATGATTTACAGTAACACTCTCAATGATCTCATAAGCTTCTGTTAGCCTTTTGTTCATCAAAGCTCCACCAGCTGCAAAGTCAAGAGACACATTCGAAGAATATTCTAGACCATTATAGAAGTTGTGAATGATCAACTATTTTTCTAACCCATAGTGTGGGCAGGCTTCCAACAAAGCCTTATATCTGTCCCAAGCTTCCGACAATGACTCTTCATCTTTCTGAACGAAGCTTGTGATTTAGGTCCTAAGATGAGCAGTCTTGGAAAGTGGGAAGAATTTATCCAAGAAAGCTTGCTCCAATTGGTCCCAAGTAGTGATTGTTTAAGCTGGAACAAACTTCAACCAAGCTCTAGCTCTATCTCTTAGCGATAATGGAAATAAGCAAAAATGAATAGCATCAACAGAGGCACCTTCAATCTTGATGGTCTCACAAACTCTAAGAACATATCCACATGATCATTTGGGTCCTCTGATGGCAATCCTCCAAACTGGTTCTGTGTTATCATAAAGAGTAAAGCAGGTAGTATAATGAACTGTCTAGCTTCAATGGCTGGCCGCGCAATTCCAGATCGCAAACCCCGAGCATTTGGGGCTACATACTTTTTTAGCGGTTTATTGTCCGCAGGTTTAGCCATGATAAGTGTTGGTTCAAGTATTTCTCTCGCTCTTTGCCCTCGTTGTCTTCTCCTTCTACGAAAAGTTCTCTTAATTTCAGGATCTACTTCAATAAGAGTCCTGGAACGTTTAGTACTTCACATAAACAAGAGAAATTACCTACAGAGAGTCAAAGAGAAAACAAAAAAGTAGTATAAAGGTTTAAAATAATCAAATTAAAAATTAGATTGATATTCAAGAAAAACACAGTCCCTGATAACGGCGCTAAAAACTTAGTGTGTAAAATTCGCAAGTATACGGTTTCGTCGTCAAGTAATAAAAAGATCGAATCCACAGGGACTATGTTTATGAATACCAATTAAGTAATTAATTCAGTTAAATTAAACAAGGAAATATAATTGTTGAGTGATAAGAACGTAGTAACCAAGTAATTAAATAAATAAATATTAAAATGCAAAAATTAAGAACAAAAACAACAAGTTGCTAAGAAAGATTTTCAAATTCAAGAAAGCTTCCAAGATTGGGGTAACCACAATGATACAAGACAAATCTTAATTAACAACCCTTTTATTAAAATTAAAATTCAATTTAAGGTGAATTCCCCAAAATTAGTTAATGTTCTTTCTTAAGAGACAAGAACTGTGCCCAATTAAACTAATTCCTACTCTCGTGGTAATTGAATTTAAATTGAACTCATTACGCTTTATGGTAATTCATTAAATCCTCGAAAGGCTAAACCTACTCTCGTGATTTAGACCTTAAGTTCAATTTTTATGGTTCTAACACCTACGTTCACATCTCAGTACGTAGATATCTATGAGATGCAAATATGTGGCCAACAAATTCACATGAATAAGAGCAATAAGGATTGAATCAAATAACATTCAAGATTAATAAAAAGGGTAAACCAGGTCAATTAATCATCATCAATATATCAAAGGGCATTGCCCAATCTTAGAAATAAAAGAAACTACTCAAACATAGAGAAGAAGAAACAAGAAAACATATTATAGAGCATCCAAACCAGTAGTGATGGTAGAAGAGAAGAGGAAGATGAAGATCTAGAGCCTCCAAACGTGCCTCTTTCAAACAGAATTTGGAACCCTAAAATTGTATTCAGAACATCTATAAATACTCCTAGGGTCTAACCTGGTCTAAGCCCATAAAAAGAAATAAAAACAAAATTAAAAACTGTCTCAGACTGCGATCCACGACCGTGGATCTCTCTGGATAAGTGTATTCTGGACTGCTCTTGAATTCCACGGCCGTGGAAAATTCCACAGCCTGGCCGTGGAATTCTCTGGAAAAACTCTTTTGCTTCTTTGCACAGCTGCTCGATCCATGGCCATGGAAAATTCCACGGGCAGGTCGTGGATCTCTCTAGAATGAACCTTTAAGTCCAATTTGTTATCTGTAAAGTTCCAACTTCAAACGTGCAAACTTTCCATCCATTTCAAGGTCAATTTAGCACTAATCCTACGCAACAACACCACAAATACCACAGTTATTCGAACTAAAGGAAAAATAAATAAAAAAGAAAAGTAAAGTGCCTAAAATACATAAAAATGCATGTAAAACAAGAACAAAATATGATATTATTTCACACACATCAGTTAGGTCTACCAATAGACGGGAGGCTTATTACTGGCCATACTGTGGCTAAGTGGAGGCCATTTATGCAGCAACTATTTGATATATCACCACTAGAGACAACTATGAGAAGTGGTCAGCTTAAAATGAAGTGATTAGATGAACATTTCGGGGACATACAACTTCATATGTACTCACAACTATAGCGATTTGCTTGGGTTTATATTATGAATTTGATTGGTGGAGTTATGTTTGTTGACCATTCTAGCTCATACATGCCTTTAAGGTTTCTGTTTCTACTAGAGGATTTTGAGGAAGCAAGTCAGAATGGCTTTGATGTATTTATATCATGAGTTATGTAAAGCTATTGATTACAAGCGGCCATATATTGTATGTTTATGTATCTTGATCCAGTTGTGGGTATGGGATAGATTCCTTCCCATTGCATTTTCACATGGTACATTGCCACGTGCAGCTGACATCCCATTTGGCGCACGGTATATAACATATCATTTATTTGTTTATGGTTTTATGTAATAATTTTGGGAATTGTAACGTTTGATTAACATATAGAGGGACACTGTGAATTTCACACGATGTATGCACTCACTGAAGGTGTATGCACTAACAGATGGAGGAGATGATATAAGTGTCTCCTCTTATGCATTACATGGTGTACTAAGTTTGATCGATTTTGCATTTTTCTTAAGATTTTGTAATTGCGTAGATTGTGTGGGAGCCATACACCGAGGACTTTATTCAGACGCTACCATAACTTTACAGGCAGGTTCATGATATTTGGCGATCAGTCATCCTTATGATTTGCTTTCACATTGTAGAATGGTAGTAGCCTGACTATGTGATGCGTCAATTTGATATGAAGCAACACATTCTAGGGGAGCCTAATCAACTTAATAACCATCATGACAATACTTTACATGGAAAAACTACTAAAAATTAGCCAAACATACATAGCGTCTGTATCCAGTATTAAGATTAGCGACGCGAATTCATCTTGCAGGGTCCAAATTCTACTAGCAAATTTGGCCCTAACTTAGAGTACATGAGATAGTATACAAAGCATATGTGTTGATGGATCACCAACGATGGCGAATGATAACGCCACAATGCGTAGCTATTTATGCCCTATGTATGTGCTTTATTGATAGCTTAATCCTTATTATTATGCATATATGAAAGATTTTAGGCTTATATTTGTCAAATTCAATTTGCATATCTTTATATATGTTCTTGAGCAAATCGTATATATTCTTTAAGTGATTGAGTACATTTGCTACTATTATTAACTTGGAGATTTATCTAATGAAGGAATGGCTCCAAGCAAGCTAATTGATGGAAGATTTAAACCGACATTGGAATAGGAAGCCCAAGAGAAAGTCAAGTGTGAAGTTCAACATCTTATGTCGTGGTGCAGGCAGATTCATGTCACGGTGTGTTACATTTAGCCTTCTGTAAACTGAGACCCGAGGCTAGCACACCATGGAGCAAGGTGTGTCATGCCGCGGCGTGAAGCAGAAAACTGGGCCTATAAATACTATTTTATTAGATTTCTGAAAGAGAGTTTTTTTTTAGGTTAGAGAAGTTACTGCTAGGTTTTCACTTTGAGGTTGAGAGGAAGCTATGGAAGCCAAGGTTGGAGGTTATCTTCTTCTTGGAGGAAGATTCAAGCATCAAAGATCACATTTATGAGCTTCATTCCTTTTCCCTTTATTTTCTTCTCTTCCTTGTATCATGAACATGAGTTTTGTGGTTATATTTTTGTGTTCAATGAGTAGTTAAGCTGTATTTAGGGATTACTTTAGATCCTCCTATGGATATTGATGATTTTGTACTTCTTTGAGTTTATATTGATGTTTGGTTTTGTTCAATCATATTGATCTTAATGCTCTTGATTGTTTGGCCAACTTTTAAGTGATTTGTTGAAATCTGATGAACCTAGACATAAGAATTTAAATTTGAGATCATGTGTATAGTTGATGCATGTTCGATTTCATTCTAATGGTGGGATGAGTTGATTTGCTAATAGGATAGAAATATACCCATTGGTCATGCATAGCTAGTGTTTGAGAATAGTCCTTAATGAGTGGATTTTTGCGCTAGCTCTCATGGAAACATAGTGAACTTGGTAAGTGAAGTATGATTGATTGACCTAGACATAGGCTTTTAACTAAGTTAGTTTTTCAAACTAACCTAATCATTTCATTCATGTTGATTAAGAGGATTGCATATTGCCAATTGAAGTAAGGGGTGAAGGATTCCCTAGTCTCTAACCATTATCTTTATTTCCAATTTATTGTTTTTTAGTCTTTAGTTTATACATTTTCCCTATTTGTATATTCTTGAATAGAATTATTTAAGCTATTGGTTGATATTTAACATTAGAAGTAACCATGTTCTCATAGAAACGATATCCTACTTTACACTGTATTACTTGTTCGATCGGTGCACTTGCCGCCTATAAAGGAACAAACAGCAAACAACATGGAATGTTGGCAATAAAGTTTTACCCTAACTTTTTTCTTAAGGTTTAATTATTTACTGAGTACATTAATGTTTATCTTTCTTATCGTAGGGTGATGTTGTTGGGAGGTTGTATTATTATTCCACCGTAGATGCTAGACATTCTGCATTTTCATTCTAGGCATTTGAGGAAGAGTCTTTGTAGATATTGTCAAACTTAAATGAATTAGAATGCATAACTAGACCTCATGAGACATCTCCTCCAACACAAGAATTTCCAAAGCCACTTGAGGAAGTGGGATTTAAATGCGTTGGATGAGTGGAAGGTAGTAGACTTGCTCATTGTAGGACTCGTATAGAGGCATGGATCATTCTTTCCCATCATTCCCACAACCTACACCTGACATGTATTTTGTTACATATGCAAGATATTCGCCTATGTTCCATACATGCTAAGATATTCACCTACTGGGGATATTTGCCTTGTCAGCATTAGTATAACTCAAAAATGGTGCAATAATAGACACATCAACATGGCAATCTTCATTGGGTATCAAAAACAGAGTATTCATAGGATATGAATATGCAAGTACGTATGAACTACCCACATCATCGATTTCATCATATAGTTCCACGGCTGTCATAACAGAATGTTGCTCAAATGTGTTGATCATGTATTCAATATCTTCATCATCGACTGCTTCAAGCGCAACATATCTATTCTCATTTCGAGATATCAATAATTTATAAGTTAGGCTTGAAATGACTTGATGTAATTGAAGTTTCAATTTCGAACGAATCTTTTTCTTCAATTCATCATAACTGATATTATGCTTAATGTGAATCAGTCTCATATCACCTTCAAATATGAGTCCTTGTGTCCCTTCAAACTTTCTACCATTTGAATAGACAAAAATGATTAACTAACTCATTTTTTAAATAAAAATAACTACACAAAATAAATGTATGGATGAGAGAAAAATTATAAAGATGGTGAGTGAGGGAGCTTGAAGTCACATGTAAGTTTGTGTGAATGAATTAGGAAGGGGGTCGTGGGTTTTATAAGAGATAGTCTTGACAAGAAGAGCGCCACGTGGTAGTGTCTAGTGAAAGGCGCTAGTTCACGTAGCGTCTTGTAAGACACCACGTGGACTATCGTATTTCACCATATGTTGTCATGTATCTACTCTATGCAACTTTTTATTTTTTAATTATTTTTAAATATATGTCACGTGGATTAACGTCTTTCATAAAATACTATCACGTGACCTGTAATATGATTAAAGTTGCATGAACTAAAAGCGTCACGTGAACTAACACCTTTCATAAGATTTTGTCACATAACGTGTAAATGTTGCTAGTTTTAAAAAAAGCTCAAACCAACATAACTTTTTATAAAGTATCAAGTGGACTAATACCTTTACTGAATTAGCACGAAAAATAATAATTGATGAGTCTTATTGATATGGCAAAATCTATCACAAACTAATAATTAATTTTAAAACTACCCAAATTAATGAATTGTTTTTAAATTAATACTAATTTGGTCAATTAGCAGGCTTAGATGGGGTTTCTTCATAAAAAAATTAAAAATAAAAATACTAAAACGCGCAGGTGGTAGAGTAGCGTAGAGAAAAGGCAGACAAAATGGTTCCACCGCCGAAGTGTGTATCATCATCAGAATCAGAGCATATGTAGGCATTAGGCATGGCGCCATCAGTCAGAAACTTTGAGAGAGAGATGCCGCAGCCAAGCAAGGAGCCCTGTAAGAAAGAGGCTTGCGACATTCAAGCTTGCCTCTCCAAGAACAACTTTCTCCCTCAAAAGTATGCAGTTCTGCTGTTTTTTCGCTTCTGTTTGGTTTGCGAGATATCATAATATTGTTTCAATTTGAATTTTCCTTTGATTATCGACAAGGATAAGATGCTTGAACGTGGAAACGATTTATATTCTAGCATGTAGCAACTCACGAATCAAATTCCCATACGTCTATGCCTTAGGTCTGACAGTGTCTAGTGTCGAATTTTAGGATGTAGATTAGTAGAAGGGGATTTAAACATGATTTCTCTTACTTAGATGCTAACATTTATGGAAATGCCTTATATTCCTTCATTATCAGGTTTGAACTCAACTTTTGGTGTTTTGCACAAATGGTTTCAGATGCTGAGGCTGATTTTCTCTTTTCTGTACTCATGTTAGCCTACTGCTTAGGTCTAACATACATCAATTTTACCCTCTTGATGGTTTTCAACAAAAGACATCAGTATCAAGTAGCAGTCACATATTATGGGGGTTTAGTTAATTTAAAAGGTGCACAATAGTTAATTTGAAAGGTTTATAATTCAGGTGCAAGGGCAAGCCTCCTGGTCTTAGTTTAAGGGCATTCCACCGATAAAGAGTTCTAAATGGCTAACCTGAGACCATGTGTACCATGGAGGAATACCAGTCCTGTATCTTGATGGGAAGGCAAGGTTCTGTCAATTAGGAAAAGGGAGAAGAGATTTATGGTCTTTCTATTGATTTCTATGGTAACAATGCAATGCTATCTTATGCATAAGACATGCAGTTTAAGCATTTCACTCTTGCTGCAACTGAGTGAATCTCATCTTGTACTGCTATAATGGCTACCATCTGTTATGAGATTTATTTTTTGTCCAATACAGATGATGTGACACAACTTTTTTAGGATTTGTAATGGGCAGTATGATGAGTGATCATCCACTATGGAAGCCTCTTTTAGTTTAGATGCTTGAAATTAATGGTTGTATATATTCTCACATGATAAGGGCTACGTGATAGAATTCCTCTAACTTCATCTAACTGGCTTTAACTGTCTTATTTTCTTCTTGCTCCATTTAATCTGTTGATTGAATTTTTAACTTGAGTAGTTTTGGTTTGGGACCCCTATTAGTTGTTGATGTTATCCTGAAGGCATCATGCGCGTATGTATGTTGGCGCATAATCTTCACTCTTTTTTTTCTGCCTGTGCAATTAATTTGAATTCATTTTGATTGAGATATTTGTTTGCTTTCTCTTTTAATTAGATGAAATTAAATTGTATTGACATAGATAGGGAAAAATGTGCCAGTGAGCATAATTGGTTCCTTTTAGGTGAGTGGCACATGCTTTGTTGGAGAAATATAGTTTGGGTTTAATTTTAATTCACTGTCAAAGTAAAATTTTACACCATCATGTAATCATGTGCCGTGTCACATCATTAAAATAGTTTGACCTCTCAAGTAGTTGTTATTATAGTCATACTCTTTTAATGATTTGACAATGCACTGTAGGATGATAGTAGTGTTTTACAAGGATCCAGATCCTCTCCTGTTAACCAAAAATAGGAGGAGATCCTGTCTCTCACAAAAAGAAAAACAGGAAAGTAAAAAAAAAATACAAAACAAAGACAAGCAATTTTTTTGGCCACCACTCTCTCTATCTCTCTCTTGACAGGACCCCCTCCTGTTTTTTAGTAACAGGAGGGGATCCTCATCCATTTTACAATGACAGTTGATCAAAATTAAACAAATTTATTTTCTAGTAGAGTAGATTATGGAAGGCTTGAAAATCATGAGTTCCATTTCTTGTGCATCAATATTTTTGGCAGTTGTCTCAATTTGCAAGTGGTTGGACGATTTTATTTATTTTTTCATTTGGAGAGAAATATGATTCTGAATAATTGATATGAGATTTGATTGTATGGTTCAGGTGTGTGCTAGATACAAACCACTTACACCTATTTATACTACTATTCTAAGTCAAATACTTGTATTGTACAACTAGTATAAACCCAGCTCAATCAGACTACCAACATTACAAGATTCATAACTGGCTAGGTGGAACCTCATACCGATTTTAGAAATTGGGTTTGTAAAGCTACTAACTGTTTTGCTTAGTTTTATTTAATTGTGCTGTTCTATCCTCTGGACCTTGAGGCATTCAAAGCTAAAAAGTTGGGTTTGTATTAAGAATGGGCAGTGTGTTTGGACATACTATTGTTTAGCATGTTTTTATATATTTGAAGCTGTTATTATCCTTTCTGCAATCTTATTGCATGTAATTTTTTAAATACTGAGTTGTTCTTGAAGTTTCTTTTAACTGCTTTCATATTGTGCTGTGCAGGTGCCTTAAAGTCATTGAATTGCTTGACTCCTGTTGTGAGAAGTGCGATTACAATTCTACTCACTGTGCTTCCCTCTCCGGACTTTTGAAGCAAAAGCCCAAGTAAGAGCTGAGTTATATTTTCAGATCAATGATGACTGGGTTGCATATTGTCATTTTGTCTACAGACTACGTAGTGGGAACCCGTTACATAGTTACGAGACTTAGCCAAGTAATTGGATGAGTAGTTGAGGCGAGGAAAACAAACAAATGAAGACCTTGGATATTTTACTTCATTTTTTCTTTTATATCTTTCAAATTTGAATTATGAACACTGATCAGCTTGACCGGTGCATCATGGTTGTGGTGTGCTTTTCCTACATACATTGTCATAGAATTATAATATTATAGAATTTGGATATTATAAAAGTGTAAGTAATAATCAATAATAAGAGTAATTTTTTTTATATTTATAATATGATATACAAATTCTAAGGAATTGACTTAGTAATAGACGAATATGTGATATATGAGCAAGAGTATGGTCACGGTCAAATCCAAAGTGTGCCATTTTCTTAAGGGCAGACCGCATTAGATTTCTGTAATTTAATCTCCAAAATATACCTATTTCATTGAGCACGAAACCAAATTAATCATATTATGTGGAAGTTACTCATTGCCATTTTACTCTTTATTTATATTTTCCTTTTCACCATGTCCGTGATGTAATTCTCTTTGAAAAATGTTAAAAGAGCGCGAATGATGGATGGCCGGGATCACCTGGATGATGGCTTTCAAGTAAAAAACCATTTATGACAACAACAAAAAAAGGTAAAAAACCATTAGTATTTTTTTTTTCCTTTTTTGAATTTCTATTTTGTTTAAAATATGATAGGAAAACTTTTAGGAAAAAAAATTACGGAAGGAAAACATGGCTCTTGTTTGAGCCAGGCAATTTCCGGGCAAACTAAAGTCTGGCTCCATAGCACACTTCTCTTTCGCGTTCAAGAAAGGGGAAAGAAGGGGGAAGAGATGGAGACGGGATTTCATGGATTGCAATGGATGGATGAAAGACAATTTGAAGAAACCTGATACACTTTTGCTTGTCATTATTGTTTTTTTACTAACTTAGCCTACTTTACAGATATGACCCTAGTAACACCCAAGTGACCCAATCAATTATGGGCAATGGCCCAAATGCTTTGTTTGGATGAAGATAGAAAATGGGAAGAGAGAAAATAGAGAGGAGAGAAAATAAAGAGAAAATTATATTTTCTCTCCTATTGTTTGGATGAAGAGAAAAAGGATTTCTCTTATTTGGTTGAGAAGAAAAGTGAGAAGAAAGAAAATGAAATTATATAAAATGACTAATATACCTTTTATGTAATGTAATAAATGAATTTATTTCTTGTTATTTGTTTTACCTCTCTAATGTAATAACTGCACTTCCCTTATTTACTTTGAACTGCAAATAAAAGCTGACACGTCTAATATTTTCCTATCCATGTAATTTAACTTATCTAACGTCATTAACTTTAGTTAATTGCAGTGAATTGATGATCTATTTTGTCCAACAGAGCACTGCTCCATTATCAGTGATATATGTGCATATACACCCTACCACAAAATAGTACATGATCGTGAAAATTAAATTATTCATGTACAAGTGGAAAAATGATTTATTAAACTCATACTCATAGTCCCAGATTATTTTTTTTGGTTTTATTAAGTAGAAAATCATGCAAGTAAGTACCAATAAAATATATTAAACACACGTTCATTTCTTTCCTTCCACAACTAAAAAAATAAAAAACAGAAAGAGAGATATAAAAGAAGGAAGTACAATTGTAAAAACCCTTATAACTGCAAACATACCCATTCATCACTCATGTTATTAAACCCCAAGCAAAGCACAACATGAACTTTAATATATATAAGCTATGTACAAACAAAATAGTCCAGTTGTTGAATGAGATTGGCACATGTCAATAGCAATTTATTTTGTCACCTAAACAAATTTGTTGAACCATATAAGAAAATCTCCAACAAAAATAATTAAATTAACAATTTTTGATCCAAAGTGAGGACTTCTATCATCAGTAAACCCTCTCATATGTATTTCACAAAAAATCATGTCAACATCATCACATTACATACATGATTACAACATGTACATAAATAATATTGAATATAAAGCTTCAAATATTTAAGACTGACAGTTTTACTAACAAAAAACATGGCACATTTCAAAATCAATTTTATCAACAATTAACCATGAAAGTTCTGTCATCGGCTGTACAACAATCACGTCCCACCCTTGCGAGTACCATCCACTAAAACATTTGCTTCAAAATCATGGAGAAACATTGAAAGTTCTGCACAAGTTCAAAACAACAATTAATATAAATAAAACAAGCAGAGAAATCGATAGTGGTGAAAGGCTTACGATGGCACAAAGCGGATACCAGCTTCGTTCATAATTTAAAAAAGAGCCTCTAGTCGCATTTGAGGAAGCACTCCAAAAAGTTCTCGTTTCTTTTGTTCATTTCCACAGAGAAATCGATAACACTGCATTCGGTATGGATCTAACAGACCCAAATCAGCCAATAAATCCCATACATCTGATTCACTATAATGGCGAGGCCTGCTTTGCTGCATGATGGTTAGCCTTTTCTCAGCAATTTCAACCTGTCTTTCAGCCACTGCAACCTGTTTTTCAGCCACTTCATACAGTTTATCCGCAACAAAGTTCCCCTCCTTCATAACTTCAACTAATGAATTAATTCCCAAGGCAACCATCTCATACTGTGCCTCCACCAAATCAATCATGTGAGCTTTACGCTTAATACCCCTTGAGGATGAAGTCTCACCTAACTGATTAAATTGACCATAAGTAGGACTAAATTGATCCGAATTGGCAACTGAGTGTGGGGTGTCATTTCCCATATTTACATCAGTATCAGTCCTCCCAACAGCTTCAAATGAGTCATTTAAATCAATAGTTTGCCTTTCCCATTGTTTGAGCCTCTCTTTTGCAGTTGTGGCATTTTTACCCGTAGTTCTATCAGTACCAAACATCTCATTCAGTATGTCATAATGCTTAATTTGCATTCTTTTCCATTTTGCTGCATATGGTTTATCCTAAGAATGAAAAAAAGATTATGTTTAGACAAATAATTACAATAAATTTTCTCTTTCATAAGCTGAATGAAGATCAATAACTAAAACAAATAAATGAAAAATAAATAATATATCCCTTTCTTCATTACCTTTATTAAATCCTCCCAAACTTCTTCCTCAGCTTCAAATTTTTTTGTTATAGGACTCCATGAAAACCCACTTAAGCTGTTAAATAGATCATATGCCTCTGCAAAATGATCTTTCAAAGTCTTCATTCTATTTTTTAAATGTTGCTTTGTAATGTGTGGACCAATTTCTACCCTTAGGACATGCACCACATTGGCATATGCTTCACTCGTCCATGAGCCATCCTGTTTATTGCCATTCGTAAATTGTTCCATAAATGCATTCAACAATGTGTGGTCCATATCATCAGACCATCACACATTGTCTTTAGAAGGATGATCAGTGTCTGTTGCAACTTTCTTTCCCCTAGTCATATTTCAACCTGCATGATACCTCAAAAGACACATAAAGAACTATATACAACAGTTATATTTTCAACTACAAGGTATATCCAAATTACATAAAACTTTAACTTAGGTAAAATATTAAACCAACCAAATATAATAGTAGCATTCAAATTCAAGCCATAACCTAATTATTAAAGTACACATAGTATATAACACTTCACCATACACACATCATCTAAATAATATAACATGGTACATTAAAGTATACATTTAAAACTAATTGTCACACTTAAGCTTGGTAAGCATTCCACATTTCAGCTGCAATGTTATCTCTTAAAATTGCTCCTTGCCTATAGTCCTCATCACGTGGTTGGTGCAAAACTGGTTGTGATCTATCTATATCTTGTTCTAGTAACTCCCGATCTACTTCAGCAATCAAGGACTCATCAATATCAATACTCATTAAAAAGTTATGCAATATACAACAAGCAAGCACTATGTCTATCATTGTTTTAAATGAGTAATGTGGTTCGGTGCCACTAGCTATAATTGGAAATCTTTTCTTTAGAACTCCAAAAGTTCTTTCAAGAACATTTCGTAGTGAAGCATGCTGATGATTGAATAGTTCTTTAGTATTTTGTGGCCCACGCGATGAATACTCTTTCAAATGATAACGAACACCTCTGTATGGTGTAAGTACCCCACGTTTTAGCATAAATCCACCATCCCCTAAATAGAATTTCCCTACAAAGATTATATACACATTATATACCAACATGTCACATAATTTGATCCTAATTTAAAATATTATAATTATTAAATACATTAATGTGCCACTAACCTTCTGGAATTCTAAGTGAGTCTTCCTTGCTTAAAGCATTTTTTAAAATTCTTGAGTCAGATGCTGTTCCTTCCCACCCATGTAACACATATGTGAATTTCATATCAAAATTACATGCAGCAAAAACATTTTGGGTGGGATAGTCTTTTCTTCCACGAAATCGAGGGGCCTCGGCCCTTGATACCTTCACACGAATATGTGTTCCATCTATAGCTCCAATGCAATCTTTTTTAGTCAATAATTTCAAATGTTAGCAATATACTTCCATGTTGACTACATGCTTGAGGGTAATTATAAGTAAATAAAAAAATCAGTACCTTAAAGTAAGGATAAAATCCGCTATTGCTAAGTATTTGTGGAGGGACATCCCTACCAGAAGGTTGCACAAGAAACTCTTCCTCTAATGAAATGACAGCACGTAAAACATTGTGAAAGTGGCGACTAATTGTCGCCCCTGAACGAAGGAAGAAGAAAGAGACAGTTCTATTTTTTACGTTATGCCCTAAAATGTGTAAGAATTTAGCAACTTGCTCCTCAACTGTAAAACGTATTGAATCTTTTACTCTGCCAGTTGCTCTGAATTTCTCACATAAATGCATAAATGCTCTAGGGCCCATATGTATGACATCCTGACATTTTTTTGTCTCTAGTAGTTGTCTCATTAATAGAAGACGCCTACTTTCTCTTTCAGAATTTCCGTCACTAATTTGATTTGGTCTAAAACTTGACAACAACTGCAACAAATGTAATGCATGCACAATATAACATAATAGAACTACAGCACAAATGCGTTGCCTCTTATCCAACTCTTTTCTTACATGACTTAAGACTTGCACCTCGGGAGGCAAAGCAAAATTAATCAATCACTTTACTTGCAACTCCACGTCATTTATGTCTTCTGTGCCATCTTCAAAATTCACGTCTTCAATATTTTTGGAAGTCATTTTTGTCTATATATATATATATAAAGCCTTGATTATGTATTGTGATATGAATAAGCAAAAACAAAAATCAAATAGTCGATATCAACAAACAATTGGAAGTAAGATTAGCAAGTTTAATATACATTAACAAAAGCATCCCAACAGAAAATCTCTTATCATTGTCAGAACAGTTGTCAAGATTAGACCCCTAGTAGTTGAAGACAATAAATACAGGTCAAGAGAGAACAAGTTATGTTTGGTTCTTTTAGGGGTAGTGGATGAATTAATTACAAGGTTCAAGAAGGTTGAAATTACGTATGAGCTTGTATTAGCTAATGAGTAAAAGCACAGCAAAACTTGCCTAATGTTTGGTTCTTTTTACTATTTCTTTTTTCCTCTGTCATCTTAGGCCAAAGATGAGGGATCTCAATTCTCAAAACATGACAATATGTTGGCAGCATATATATATATAATCCACCGAATATACATCTATGAGAGATGGGGATGAATCTGACATATATCTAAAGCTCATAAATCAAATGAGAGAATATCCTACTAAAAGAAAGTTTTTATAATTGACTTAAATAGGGTATTTGAGTATGAATCCCTTCACATTGGTTGTGCTTCCACATAAGACCTACAGGCTAAGTAAAGATAAGACCTAAAAACACACAGAAAAAACGTAATAAGTTGATTTTCCACCATAATTTTACAACATATCTTAAGCAAAAGGTCAAAATATAAAGCAATATTGGTATTGTGTTTACTCATTTTGAATTTTCACTCAGTTGTGACTTGTGTCATAAAACTTACATGATTTCTGATATTGACAGGAGAGATTAAATGATTAAACGATTTTATAACTAAATAATTTTATACTACCTTGGTGTTAAGATATTAATAAAAACCATTACTAGCCTTCCTATAAAGAATACGAGCTTAAACTTCTAAGACAATCAGTTTCATGGAGCCTGTGTTATCCATGTCCCAAGAATCAAGAGTTTGATCATCTATTAGTCCTTGCTTAAAGAAGTGCTAAGTTGACTCGATAATTTACAGGGAAAATATGCTTTTCTCAAGATCAAACAACTTCTTTATGCTTGGGAAGCTCCCATGCCACTAATCCTCTCCCTACCAACTACCACAATCTCCCAACCCCACAGAATTATAATAGGAAATTTCAGTAAAAATATAATTTTTTCACTGCAAATTTAAAATGACCAAGAGAAGTTTGCACTTTGCAGGCATCAACAAGCAGGGCAGACCAAAAATATTTTTAGGAAAAAAAAATCATCTTTAACGAAGGATGATGTATTGAGCAAAGAAAAACTAAAAATAAGAAAAAAAAAATGCTGAAGAGAGAAAATGGATTGGCTTACCAGAACGTGAAAACCGACGGCTGAGAGAGGTGGAGGAGAGAAGAGCGCAACGGAGCGGAGGTTCTGAGTTGGACAGAGGCGAACACTGTAACGGAGCGGAGGGCCTGGATCTGAGCTTCGCGATTGCAGGTGAGCGGAGCGACGGCGAAGCTTGTACGCAACGGAGCACACACGCAGCGGAGGAGACATGGAACGGAAGAGGCACGCGGCGGAGCAGCTGGAACTCACCGTCGATGGTGTCCCACGACTGAATGAGAGAAAAGAAGAGGGAGGGGTAGTTTCGGTCACACGAATGGGGAAAGGGGAGAAGAAAATTTCAAATCTGGGGGCATAAGGATAATTTCACATCAATATCACACAATCTCTTCATTTTTTGCGTGTCAGAGGAGAGAAAATATTTAGGGTGGGTCCCACATCAAAGTTTTCTATCATCTCTGTTTTCTCCCCTATGCCAAACGAGAGAAAATCACATTTTAGGCTCATTTTCTCTCTTCCCATTTTCTTTCCTTCTAGTTTCTCTTGAAACAAACGCAGCAAAAAATTTTTGAATCTTTAATTTTTCTTTAATTTGAAATCTACAAATATTTTTTAAACACCGCCACCCACCTTTCCATTTTCAATCATAAAAAACACTAAAAAAACCCTAACTTCTCATTTTCAATCCATCTTTCTCCTTTATCAGAAATGCCACCACCTACCATCCCTCTCCTCCCTTTTCAATCCCTCTTCTTCCTTCACCAGAAAGCAGCACCGCCACCCACCTCGTGTCGCCTCCCCTCGCGTTGCCTGCCTCGCTTCGCCTTACCTTGCCCTCGACGCCGCCACTCGTCCCTGTCACGATCTCGCTACCATCGCTACTCGTCCCTGTCACGATCTCGCTACCATCGCTACTCGTCCCTGTCACTCTAAATCTCTAATCTGTATTCCATTTTCAAATTTGTTTTGGTCTGATATGTTTTCCATTTGCAATTTTCAAGCTTTTAAAACTGAAAAGGCAAAAAAAAAAAGTAATAAAGAATACGGGCGCAGACCGGTCTACGTAACCCAGGGTCTTACGTGGTGCAGACCGGACTACCTCGCATACCCACCTCTAGGTGTAGAGGGCAGAGGGGGTATGTCGTTTAGTTATCTAGCTAGACCAGAATCCACAAAGCTCGAAGCTCTGATGAGTATTCGAGCTTAGACGACAGAGATGATGGATGATCTTTAATTAGCACGACAATTGGATAGAGGTTACTTGGCTTAGTACGGTTAAATGAGATTTATATTAAAAAAATATAAATAAGATTAAAGAATAAACTAAAAGATAGATAGGAATGTTAAAGCTAACTTATATTTAAAGACAAGATTGATAAATTTTAGATTATTTATACTAAGAATTAAAATACCAATATAATATTTCATCAATCAATAAATGTGTATTTCTTGAAGGCATTTTAACAAAAAGCAATTTTAAGGCTCCTATACATGTATATACGTTAAAAATAGTTTAATAATTCAACCATCTTTCTTTTTAAATGATACAATGAAGTTATGTGCATTCAATATGTCTCAAAAGTTGTTACCAAAAAAAAAATATGTCTCAAAAGAGGAGTATGAATCTTATTCTTTTAATAATATATTAGTAATATAGTTTATCTATTACATACAAGCTACCAAAGATGCACTGTAGTTCAACACATTTATCATTTAGCTTAATTCCAATAATAATAAACATGGTGACTCTTAAACTTATAATAAATTACATAATTATATGAGCCTCTAGAAAAAAATATCAAGTTATCTATTCAACTCATTTTAATAAAACAAAATATATTAATCAACAAAAGTCTAAACTTAGAAAATTATAATATTCTCTCACTTTGGCAATATTGATTGAGTTTTAGTTATTTTTGAAATTATTTTGAAAACGACTCTTAATTTGAACAACTTTGTGGCCATTAACATAACTTGATAATCATCACCACAAAAACATGATTAGAACCACCAACAAAGCTATTAGCTAAGAGCCATAAGTGAAGATAAACTATTTAGAATCCAATTCACTCATGACCACGTAACTAATAACCTCATTGACATTATCACAAATAAGTATGCAGATGTAAATACATGCCCGTAACATAGTATGAGATCCCTTTTATGCTACCGGGTATGGATCTTTATTGTGTCTTCTCAAGAAAACACAATCAAACTCCCCAAGGAGTTCATAACATGTTTCTTACGAAACATCATTCCCCCATGGGAACAAAACATCTCAAGACAAACACAGTAATGAAAATTGCTTAATAATAATTATATCGACAATGATATAAAATGTCAAACATTCACATAAATTCATCTAATCAAATTACATAAGTCCAATGTAATAAAAAGAACATAAAATAAATAACAATTTCTACTAACCAAATACATCAAAGGACCTTACAATACCCATATTCATAATATGTTTCATAAACACTGTGGGTCTAACTCCCTTAATTAGGGATCAACAAGCATCTCCTATGTAAGAATATGCTCAACAATAATCTTTTCATTCTCAACCATCTCTTTGATAACCAAGAACTTTATCTTTATATGCTTATAAGCAGTAGTAGTCTAGTTATTCTTGGTGAAGGAGACAACAGAATTGTTGTCACAATAAATCATCAATGGTTTTGAAATAGAGTCCATGATTCCAAAAGCAAAAGCAAAGTTTCTCAGCCACACCGCCTGTGATGCAGCCTATAACATACAACAATTAACATGCATAGTCGAAGAGGCTATCAAAGTTTGTTTCACATTTTTCCAAGAAATAACTCCTCCAGCCAGCATAAAAATATATCCAGAAGTAGATTTTTCATCATTTGGACAACTAGCAAAGTCTGCATTAGAATAACCAAGAACATCCAAGTCATCAACTTTCCTGTAGATAAGCATGTATTCCTTTGTCTTTTATAAGTACCTTATAACCTTCTTAGCGGTTACCCAAT
The DNA here is from genome assembly GCA_029884605.1 of Ormosia emarginata. NCBI lineage: Eukaryota > Viridiplantae > Streptophyta > Magnoliopsida > Fabales > Fabaceae > Ormosia > Ormosia emarginata. Next base: position 335,403 of record JAQQTP010000076.1, on the reverse strand, counting down.
GAGCATGTCCTGGGTTATATAGGAATCTACCTAATACACTAACAACAAAAGACAAATCAAGTTTGGTGCACACCTGAGCATACATCAGACTACATATTTTATTGGCAAAAGGAACGTTTTTCATAGCACTCTTTTCAAGTCCATTCTTGGGATATTGATCCTTATACAACTTGTCCCTTTTGATAATAGGAACATCACTAAGTTTGAAATTTCCCATATTAAATCACTTTAAAAAACTATAATATAAGCTCTTTGGAATAAACCTAACAATCTGCGAGACATATCTCTATGGATCTCAATGTCCAAAACAAAATAGGCTTCCCCAAGGTCCTTCACGTCAAAAGAAGCTGGCAACATACTCTTGGTCTTAACAAGTAGATCATAACTACTACTAACAAGTAAGATGTCATCCATATATAGAACAAGAATAATAAATTTACTCCCACAGGCCTTGAGATATATACAGTGATATATCTTATTTTCCACAAATCCCATGAAAGATATGATCTCATCAAATTTAAGATATCATTGTCTTGAAGCTTGCTTTAAGCTATAAATTGACTTCTTCAATTTAGAGCTTAAGTGCTCCTTTCCACTTTCTATGAAACCCTCTAGTTGCTACATATAAACTTCATCTTCGAGATCCCCATTTAGAAATGTCATCTTCATAGCCATTTGATGCAACTCCAGATTATAATGCGCTACTAGAGTCATAATGATCTTAAAGGAATCTTTAGAGGAAATAGGAAAGAAAGTTTCTTTATAGTCAATGCCATTGTTTTGAGTGTATCATTTAGCCATCAATCTTGCCTTGAACTGCTCCATATTTCCATTAGAGTCTTTCTTGGTCTTGAAAACCCGTTTGCACCTAATGAGCTTAAAACCATTAGGAGCTTTCACAAGCTCTCAAAGCATTAAATCCATTTATCTGACAAAGCATTAGAAACAATTTCATTATAATTCTCTAGGTCTAGCATGCATCTAATATTAAAGTGTGACTTTCCAAGAAAAGTGTAGTAATAATCACAATTGACTAGTCTTCTCTCCTTCTGTGAACGCTTGAGAGGAGGAATCTCAACAAGTTGTTATGGAGCTGGTGGTGGCATATCTCCTAAAACTTCCTAGTGTGGTTCCTTAGGAACCCTTTAAGTTGGTTGATATATAATCTTTTCTTGCACAATAGGAACTAACATAAAACATTGTTGACTGCTGGAACTTGTCCCCTTATCAATAAAGATGGCAGTGATTGCCTTAACTATCTTTGTTCCATAGGGACAGTAGAATCTGTAGCCTTTAGCATTAATAGGATAACCAATGAAATAACAATTGGTGGTTTAGAACTTAATTTTGAAGAATTAGGGTCATAAATTTTTACCTCAGCGGGCCAACCCTACATTTGAAAATGGTTAAAGCTAAGTTTTCACCCCATAAATAGTTCTAAGGATGCATACGGGTTGGGTTGGGTCGGGTTTAGGCCAAAAAAATGTCCAAACTGATTAGGTGTAATTGGGTTAGGTTGGATCGGGTTTAGAAAAAATTTGCCTAATAACCTAAATCGAACCAACCTGATTGGTTGGTTACAATCGGGTTAGTTCGGATCGGGTAGTCGGGTTGAATGAGTTTTAATTTTTTAATAAAAATAAATGTGTCATTTTTTCAAATTTTTAGTTAAAAATAAATATATTAATACAAGTTTGTTATATAAAAAATATTTTGATTTAATGTGTTGCACATACTTCAAAAATGAGTTTCAACTTGAAATCTGAAATATGAAATCCTTCCCTCTTCCTATTCTTTGTATTCCCGCCCCAAATTATTTAACTTCTTTTTGGATAAGAGCAATCTATATTGCCCTCCTTCATTTGTCAATATAAGATTTCTTAATCTCACCTTATCTTACTACTACCACCCATCAGATAACGTTATTTTATTTCCCCACCTTCATTGAAATTTTTTTTCAACAAACAAATAATATAATAAAAAAGAAACAAAAGAAAAACAAGATAATCAATTAATCACTACAGATTTAGATTGCAGAACAACAAAAAAAAGAACGATGTCAAACAAGAAGAAAGAAGCACCTGGAGAGGATAAAGAGGACGGTCAACTGATCTCTACTAGCAGCAACATTCAACATTCAATAAGACATTGACAATCTAACAGTAATAGCAAACCATAATCAACATAATCGAACCCCTACCCACAGAGCCTCCAGGCTCCATACACACAGATGCCGAACAACCCAAGAGTCCAAGACCCAAATCAAACAGAATACAACAAAATAAAATGGAAAAATAGGAAACATAGCAGAGGAGTTCTACGGATTTGGTAGCGCGGTGAAGAGGCTATGGCTGGAGGAGTGGGCGCACTGTGCCACATCTCAGTGGCTGTGCAGGGGAAGACGACGATGGTGATGTGCGGCGGCTCAAGCAATTGAGGGGTTTGGTTACAAATCCAGTCACTGTGCTCTGGTACGGCAGCGCAGAAGCTGAATCTGGGTTGGTTAGCTCGTGGATCTGGTGGTTGGGTCACAGATCTGAGTGAGAGAAGTGGCGGATCTAGGTGGTGGCATAACTTGAGTTGAAGCTCGCGGTGGCTGGGTCGCGACCATGGGTTTGGGTGCAGAGGCAACGATATGGATATGGCTTGTGGCAGAAGAAGGTTGGCCCAATGGTGGTAGAGGTTTGATGGTTTGGTGGGTTGCGATGGTGGCAGAAGAAGGTGGTGAGATTCGCGCCTCACCCATTAGCATCATGGTGGCCTGGTGGGGACTGCGGACTGGGGAGCTAGCTAGGAGGAAGGGACGTAAATCTAAGGTGGCAAGGAAGGCTGGTCCGGCTAGAGGTGACTAAGGTTCAGGAACGTAAATTTAGGAATGGGAAATCAAAAATGAAAGATTGAAAGTGAAGGATTTGTTTCTTTGTAAAATGTAAATGCACAAAACGACAACGTTTTAACTTCTGGTCATCGGGTAGTCGGGTCGGGTTCACGGGTTGTATTTGCAAACCCGTCACCCGAACCAACTATTAATCGGGTTAATCAGATTTGACCCGATCTGACCTGATAACCTGAACTAACCCGAAAATACAAAGTTGGGTTGGGTCAGGTTAGTCAAGTTGGTCGGGCTGGGTTGGGTTATGCGCAGCCCTAAATAGGTCAGACAGTCTTTTGGAAATGGACTTAGAAGGAACTTTGTTTAGGATATGCATAATTGTTTTAAGGGCTTCTTCCCATAGGGATTTAGATAACTTAGCATGACTCCTCATAAACCTCAAGAGTCTCAAGCATAGTAAATTGGGAAACAATACCACAGTCCTCAAGATATTTAGCAAAAGGCCTCATAAATTGTCCAGTATCACCATATTTGTCATTGTATTCACTGCCCTAGTCCGGCCTTACAATCTTGTTATTTTTTAACAAAATGAATTTCTACCTCAATCTTAAAAATTTAATTTTTTTACAAAGACAATGATTTATCATTTATCAGCTAAACATAACCAAAATAGGAAAAATCATCAATAAAAGTTCTAATAAATTTATTTCCATTCAAGGTTGGTTTCAGATAGAGGTGTCAAAATGAGTCAACCTCGATGAGTCGGCTTGTATATCATGGTAAAATGGGTGGACTGGGAAAAAATTGATTAAAAAAATGAATTTTGACCAGATTAGGCCAGCTTGACGCGAGTCAGCCAACAGTGGGCCGAGCCAACCTGTTGGTCCAATATTTTAATTATTTAATTAATACTTTTTGTGATATGTAAGGAATTTTATCCTTTTTTTTAATATAAATTAATATTTGTGTAAAAAAATAATTTTATTTGATGTTTGTTAGTATTTGAAGTATGCAAAAGAAAAATATAGTGATGAAACACAAGGATGAATTTTTTTTGTGTAAAAAATATAAGAGAAAATTTGTTAAAAAAAATAATTTGGGCCAACGGGCTGACTGGGCCTAAACCGTGGCCTGCATAAGGCCTGGTTGGGTTTTGCTAGCCTGCAACAAGTTTGACCGGACCTGACGTTTGACTTGGCCAACACAAGTTAACCTATTTTGACCTACCTAGTTTCAGAGGCCTACATATGTCAGTATGATGATTTCCACAAGGTCTTTACTTCAAGTGGAACTTTTCCTATTTGTATTGGTCAATTTTCCTTTTATATAGTCAACACACTCCTCAAGATTCATGGAATATAGAGAAGGTAGAACCTCATCTTTTATTAATCTATCAATTTTTTCTTTATAAATATGACCTAGACGCCTATACCATAGAGAAAAAGAAGCCTTTTTTGGTTCCAGTTGTCTGAACATGTAGGGAATTGAAAACATTGGAATCAATATTCAAACAATATAAACCATCAGATTTCACAACATTGTCAACAACTTTAGAATCAAAAGATAAAATACAAAATTCATTGTTGAAATTAAAAGTAAAACCACAATCATTAAGTTTAGACAAAGAAATCAAATTCTTCCTTATGGATGTTCATTCTTTTACTTATCGCAAGTGCACGGGTCACACAAGTAATATAGTAAAGAGTATGATATCATTTCCACGAGGAGTACGTTAATTTCTAAAGCTAAATATTAACCAATAGCTTAGTTAATAATATTCAAGAACATACAAATTTGGAAATGAATGTTTAACTTAATTTAAAGACTTAAATGCTGTAAATTGGGAATTAAAGTTGATGATTAGAGAATAGAGAATCTTTCTTCACCTCCTACTTCAATTGATAACAAGCAATCCTTATAAGCAATATAAACGAAAGGATTAGATTAACTTGAGAATCTAACATAGTTAAAAGCCTATGCTTAGGTTAATCAATCATGCTTCAATTACCTAATTCATTATGTTTCCATAAGAATTAATGCAAAATCCACTAATTAATATCTATTCTTAATCAATTATTATGCATGATTAAGATGTATATTTCTATCACATTAGCAAATTAACTTACCCCACCATTAGAATGAAATTAAACATGCATCAATCATACCTATGATCTCAAATCCGAATTCCTATGTCTAGATTCATTAGATTTCAACAAATCACTTAAAAGCCTATCAAATAATCAAGAGCGTTAAGATCCATATAATTGAGCAAAACCAAATCATCTATATAAACTCAAAGGATTACAAAATCATTCAATATTTATAGGAGGATCCAAAGAAATTTCTATACACAATTTAGCTAGTCATGAAACACGAAAATATATGCATATACATTATGTTCATGATACAAGAAAAGAGAAAGATGAAATGAAAGGAAGAAAGCTCAATAGATGTTATCCTTTATGCTTGCATCATCCTCCATGAAGAAGATGACCTCCAACCTTGGCTTCCTTAACTTCCTCTAAGCCTTAAATGTGAAAACCTAGTAGCTGTGTTCTGAAAATGAAAAACTCTTTTTCTGAAATCTAATAAAATAATATTTATAGGCCAAATTTTGCACTTGCACGCCGCGACGTTAACATGCCTGCCCTGCGGCGCGTATCAATTTAGGTCACCATGCCGCGACATTCATTCTTCTGCGTCGCGGCGCTCAAACCTCAGGTTTCAGTATGCAGCAATCTGAATATACCACGTAGCGACGTTCTCATGCATGCGCCGCGGCGTGAGATGCTAAAATTCACACTTGGCTTTCTCTTCCAATGTTGGTCCAAATCCTCCAAATTTCTACTTGAATGGACCCGTTCCTGCAATAGAAAAATCACCAAATTAGTAATAGTTACAAATTCACATAATCACTTAAAAAATTATACCAGATTTACTCAAGATCATATAGCAAGATATCACAATTGAGTTCAAAGAATATAAGCCTAAAATCTTCTATATATGCATGATAACAAGGACTAAGCAATCAATAGAGTACAAATATAGGGCCAAAATAATTACATTTTATGGAGTTATCAATGGACGACACATAGACAATGTCTTTTAAAACTAAAACAAATCTTAACTCTAATTTTAATTCAATTAATCTTATGAACTAGACGTTAACTTTGTTCCTATTCCCTATGAATAGATTTACTTTAGCATCACCTAGTTTTCACAAGCTTTTGAATTCTTGCAAGCAATTCGCAACATGAATAGATGCTCCAAAATCAATCCACTATGAATTCAAAGGAACATCTACCGAACTAGATTCATAACAAACAAAAGCAAGTGACTCACCTTTAGTCTTATTTTTGTATGAAGGATTTAAAGGCTTGACAATCTATCTTCCTATGACCTACAAATTTGCAAAACCAATACTTTATACGGATTTAAAGGCCTCGAACCAAAGGGCTTTTGAGATGGACCAAACACTTTATTAGGACCATTATTTCCTTGAGTCTTGTTACCTTTCTTTTTAAGAAATTTCTTATGGCGAGGCTAAAGGCCAAATTCACACTCTCAGATGTCACACGGTTCATCTTAGCTTCCTCTTGAGAATAGATAGAAATTTGGATGTTAATGTCTCATTCTTCCTTTTGGATATTATAGGAAGTTTTCAGTGCTTCAAATTTAGTAGGCAAGGAATTAAGGGCATGGTGCATATGAATGTTCAAAACCAAATCAATCCAATCAAGATCGAAAAAACCAAAAATAAAAATATTAATTGGATTGAATTGGATTTCGAATCCAATTTTTAAATCTGATCCAATCTAAACCAAATCGAATTTTTATATACATTTTTTAAATAATATTTTACTTGGGAAATTCCTATGTAACCTATACTAATTTTGAACTTTCCTACTATTCTCCAAATCAAACTTAATTATCTCTCTTAAATTTGGACATTTATTGTGGGATTAACAATTAATTTAGACTAGTATTTATAATTTGTATTTATATGTTCATGAATTAATTTAAACTTATATTTGTTGTACTTTGATGAATTAGTTTAAACTTATATTTGATGTATTTTAATGAATTTGAATTTATATGTTTTTGATGAATTTATGTATAAAAAAATTATACAAAAATTGAAAAACTGATCAAATCCGATTTAGATTGGATCAGATGACTTTATCCCTTAAAATTGATCCAATCCGGTAACACCCTTTGTGCACAAGGAGATTATTAGCTATGGGGCACGTAAGGTCATTTAGATTATTAAAGATGGTTACCATTTTCATGATATGTTGCCTAACACTACCATTCCCTGTAATTGGCTAGCTGCCATTGATAGTTGTTTTGATAATAACAAACATGATGAAGATGACGATGGTGAGACTAAGTCCAAGATGCTCAAGATTAGCTCTAGGACTTAGGATCTTTTGTGCGGAGCCTTCCTGGATATCTCATTGATTTTGCATGAAAAGATGAAAATAGTTTTAAATTAAATATCCCAAATTTAAATCATGGTTTTGAAAGCCTTTAAAAGTGTTGAAAGCTGTTTTTCAACAGAGGTATTTGAATACCATTTAGAGGTATTCGAATAACATCCTTCTAAATCATTTTTACGAAGTTTTTAAAATAGAGGTATTCGAATACCCCCCAAGGTATTCTGATACCCTGCTTCAGATGTATTTTTTATAAATCTTTTGAATCAATGGTATTCTGATACCCCCCAAGGTATTCTGATACCTCACGAATCCAGTTTTAGAAACTAACAGACATATTTGCATTTAATGTGATATTAATGGCACCCAACGACTAGTTTCTTCATTACTATATAAATAGAGACCTTGGGTCTCTTTTAAAGAATGCCCAATGATCTGAATTATTTTTTGCTTGTGCCAAAACGTGTTTTTCATTTTTTCTCATATTTTTTGTTCTCTTTTCGCCAAAACCTTGAGATATCTTTTAGAGAGCTTCCTAGCGCTTCAACTTGTAATATTTGCTCTAAGTGAGAGTTTCTTTTCATCTATTTTTTGCTTCTGTAAAAATGGTGAGGTATCCCTTGTTGTAAAGAAGGTGAGGTATCCTTCAAAGGAGGTGAGGCATCCCTCTGGTGAAAAGGGTGATGTATCCCTTGTTGTAAAGAAGGTGAGGTATCCTTCAAAGGGGGTGAGGTATCCCTCTAGTGAATAGGGTGAGGTATTCCTGTTGTGTAAAGGTTGCAAGCACATGTTTTAAGCTTGTATTGAATAGTGAAAAATCTTGAACTGTGTTTCGAGGACTGGACGTAGGCCACAAATGGTTGGTGGTTGAACCAGGATAAATATCGTATCTGCTCTTCTCATCTTTATCTCTTTATGCTTCTGTTATTTATTTATCGTTGCCTATCTGTTAAATTGTTGCACTTAAGGCTTTCAATTATTTTCTTTATTTTCATATCCTTTTTATCATATAGCTTCGAAGAAATTGGCTTTTATAAGAGTTTGTAAAAAAGTTTTAATTACTCAATTCACCCCCCTCTTGAGTACTGAAGCCACATGGGTAACAAGTGACATCAGAGCTAGACTCTTGTATAAAGAGCTTAGCCGCTTCTAGAGTACATGGCTTCATCAAATGTTTTTTCAGAAGGAACTTCTATAAACCGACCACCCTTTTTTAATGGGGATGGTTATGCATATTGGAAGGAAATAATGAAAATTTTCATCGAAACTATTGATCTAGATGTGTGGGATGCTGTCGAAAACAGCACATTTATACCTACACAAGAGATCAATAATATAAAGATTGAAAAATAAATAAGTGAATGGTCTAAAGATGATAAAAGAAAAGTTCAAAATAACTTGGTAGCCAAAAACATCATTACTACAACTTTAGGGCATGATAAATATTTTAGAATTTCAAATTGCAAAACTGCTAAAGAAATGTGGGACACTTTACAAGTTACCTATGAGGGTACTAGTGAAGTTAAGAAGTCGAGAATTAATTCTCTTACTCGTGAATATGAATTATTTACAATGAATCAAGGAGAAAGCATTCAAGAAATGCAAAAGAGGTTCATCTACATTGTAAATCATCTTGCATCATTAGAAAAGAATTTTTCTAATGAAGATTTGATTAACAAAGTGTTGAGATGTTTGAGCAGGATTTTACAGCCTAAGATAACAGCTATATCAGAATCAAGAGACTTATCAACAATGACATTAGCTACCTTATTTGGCAAACTTCAAGAGCACAAATTCGAACTCAACAGGTTTGACTAAAGTGAGGATCATGATAAGAAGAAGAAGGGGATCTCACTTAAAGTCACCTCCACTATCAATAATGAAGAAGAATACGATAGAGATGACGCGAACAACTTAGAACTAAATGAAGAAAACCTCAGTCTTTGGGTAAGAAAATTTAGAAAATTTCTCAGGAAAAAAGGAACTTAAAGAAAAGTGTCATCAATTCCAACTTACTACGAGTGTGGTAAACTTGGACACATGAAGATGGAATGCCTATTTTTCGAAAGGAAAATGGAGAAATTTGAAAAGAAATCCTCCAAAGAAAGAAGAGCCTACATAGCATGGGATGAAAATGACATGGACTCAATTGACAGTTCAGATAGTGAATAAGCCCATCTATGTCTTATGGCCAAAGGAGAAAAAGAAGAAGAAAATGACAACGAGGTAAGTTCAAATTTATTGCCTTCTTATGAGACGCTATCCTATATCGCGATCAACTGTCGAGGTGCCATGTATAAGCCATATTGCGCAATTATTTTTATGTGATGAGCACACTATTTTTAAAGGCTAACGAGATACTGGCATTACTCCTTGATCATTCACTTCAAAAATGTTTATGTCTAGCTCCATGGAGTAGGAATTTTGGTACCATTTGTATTGTGAACTGTCAGTCTCATAATTCATCGAGCATAAGCATTTATAATTATGGAAAGTATCTGTTATTATTATTGCAATAGTTATTTGATTGCTTGGACTGTTGAATGTTGAAAATGTTAATGTTGTCTGCTTGTTATTGATGATATTTATTATTATTTATTGTTGTTCTGCTTTTACTGTTAATTTTAATTATTACTATAATTGACATATGAACTTTGTTATATGTGGGCGTCCAGCACCGTTTCGTTTTCTCGCTGCCATTTTGATACTGAAAGCTGAGTGTCACACCTCTTTCTGTATTTTCTGTATCTTTGTCAGACTATGTTTTTGGGAAGACGCTCGTGAGGAAGAGAAGGAAACAACTGAGTTTTCGAGTTTCTGGCCACATTACGACTAGAGCTGTTGAGGATGTCGTCACGCCTACGCCACTTTTTGGGGTACGTGAAGTTGACCTTTCATGGAAGACCCGATTGCTGGCACTTACATGTGCAGACGGACCGATGCGTCTACTAGGGGAGCTGGCGGTGTCTTTATCTTGGGGTCGTTATGACGCCCCTGTTTTTTATTTTTCTGCTTTTGTTATTTTAGAATTTTACCTACCCGTGCGGGATATGTGGACTGATATGTTCTACACTCCACAAGAGGATTCTTTCCTCTTCACTGCTCGAGCTTCTGCCCAAAATTCAGTCGCTCTGATGGTGATTTCGTCGGATGAAGAGGAACCTGAGGAGGACCCGGCTACGGTCCTTTCTCGTCAGTCTTAGGGGCTGATACTATAGGTGACTACTGATGGTTAATTGTTTATCTTTTTGGAGAAGCCTGACGTTTTACTAATATGGGTGTAAATTTGTAACTATCTTGGGTGGGTAAAACCTTTATTTTTTTTGTATATTTTGTGATATAACTAAAACAGTGATGCATTATATATATATATATATATATATATATATATATATATATATATATATATATATATTGTAGATGTATAATTTCTAATTGCCTCAATTACATTGTATTGATAATTATTATTATCTCCTTACCATTATATCATCTCTTCATTGTTATTTACTATAAAAAAAAATGTTTACAGATGTTTCAATACTCAACTATTTTATTATCCAAGAATACAAACTATTTAATTTTGTGTTAATAATGAACTTGGACTTAATTAATCATTGTAACTATTATTTTCTGCAATTTATTCTGTTTCTTCTTTTGTATTATGGTGTGACGTTCCTTCTTCACGATGTTAAGAAAAAGGGGCGTTACAACAAGCATCGCTGTGAGATTAATCCTTAAGCACTATTGCGACTAAGAGGTCTTCCGAACAATTATCTTCTCTTGAATTTGTGCTTTGATTCTCTTATTAGGAGTGCAGTTCGCATACTATTGCACTATTTTTTTAATTTAAGAAGAAGAAAATAACTCTCAAATTAAAGTGATGGTAATTTGATTTGTTTGTGATTTCTTTTTTATCGTATTCAATTTGATATTTTGGTCATTGAAAATAAAGTGATTTAATCCAAAGATTATTATTTTTTTTATAAAAATTCAATGTTCATTTTATATTGTGCTTTTGTGTTGTGTGGTATGAAGATGTAGCAAGAATTTTTTTGCATGTCTTGTTCTTTTTCAACCATGATTTAACTATTAGAACCACTCCATAATTTTTATTCAAGTTGTCCTTTCAATCTTTTAATTAGGTAATTGTTATGAAAAATTATACATTGATAATTGGTAATAATGACTATTAATTTCTCAATATTTATAGATCTTAACAATGATATTATGAGTAAATCATTCAAGACTTCAAATATCAACAATATTCAAATTTATGATTTATGTGGTGGAGAATTTTACAATAGATTTTCACTAAAAATGACCTATGATAATCGGGTATCCTTTTTCAATGTATATTATATTATAGTTCTTAAAAATTGCATTTTAGTCCGATTTTTTTATGCGAGACCCTTATTATGTGTTTATGTTCCCTATTTGTTTGTGAATTTGCATTTGATGGCAAAAGTAGAAACAATGAGTTTCCCCAATTCCATAGATGTGGTGTTGTCGATGATGAGTTTTCATCAAGTCCTCTATCGTCGATTAAAGGCATGTCGATTTCTTAGTATCTCGAAAATTATTTTAATTAACATCATTTATTCAAAACAACTCCCTAATCATTCGAATAAATTCAACAACACAACTTCAATAATTGTATGTTGTTCTATGTAGATGCAAAATCTGCAAGATCAACAAAAATGGTGCAAATCAACAATGTGGGAAATGTAACACCCTGAAAATTGATTGTTTCATAATATATATTCATTTTATAATATTTGTGATTTTTGTGAATTATTTTGGTAATTTTGATTATTTTAATATATTTCTTGATTTGCATGCATGCTGAGCGGAGACAGGAAAATTAAATATTTTCCCCAAGGCCGAAAATCCTTGGACTATAGAAATGGTGACGGAGGATCTTACTAAACTCGAGACCGGAGATAGTTTACGAAGTTTTCATTTTTTGAGATTTTATCTGTTAAATAAAATCGTGTTACGTTTTATTATCCGTTGGACAATAAATACTAGTTTTGTTAACTGTAACATTTGTCTATTGGATAATAGTTTTAGTAGAGTGTTAGTTATCTTTTCTAGAGAACACTTTAATGACATCACCAAGATGACATCATCTTTGACTTTTCCAAAAAGTGGACAAAGCTTCTCAAGGAAGCTTTGCACCAAGTTTCTCAAGGAAGCTTCACATTTCCTCTCTCCTCCATGTGACCCCACGTTTTTGGGGGGAAAAGATGACACAAATTGTCATCTTTTCACCTAAAGCTATTTTCACTTTTCATTCAAAAAGTTTTCTATCATTTTCTCTCTCAACATTTTCCTTTTTTCTCACTTTTTTCTCTCCTCTCCATTTTCTCTCCACTTCCACGACCAAGCTCACCATTTTTGGCCATCCATGCTTGCTTGCTCAACTAACCTTATTTCTTGCATCTACTCATCACCTTGAAGCTTTTTCCTTTTGTGACCATCACTTGATTCTTCCATCTTTATCTTCTTCCATAAAACCCTAAAACTTGAAGCTTTGAGGTAAGATTCTTGATTTTCTATTTTCCTTCCTTCATTTTTGTGATTCTTGGTCACCTTTGTAATCAAGAACTTCTCTTTTCAAGCTTTGACTGTTGATTTTGTGAGTTTGATCATCCTAGGATTTTGTTGGTGGTGGTGGACAAAAATTGCAAGAAGCAACAAATGAGCTTGCTTTTCTTGTTGTCTCTTTAGGTAAGAGGGAGATCATCATCTTCAACCTATCATGGTGGTGAGGAACACGTTTTTGTGTTAATAGTGAGGAATCCATGAGAGAGCTACTCACTTTGTTGTATGATTTTTGGTGATTCTTGATGATTTTGTGTTTGTTTTACCTTGTATGATTTTATTGTTTGCTATTGTATATCTTGATGGATTTAGAATATTTTGAATGCTTGGAATCATGTATGGAAGGCAAAGAATTCTTACCCTTTTTGCTTGGAGGCTCACGGCCAAGAGGCTCAATGATGGGTCCATAATGAAATTTGTGTACTAATTTGAGACTTAAGCAATTAAATGATGAGTGATTAGTGAGGTGATGAAAAATTTTGGACTTCCTATCCCCTAAAGCCCACGACCTTGTAGGGCACACAATGGAAATTTTTTTACATTAAGTCAAAACTTAATTAATTAGATGATTAAATGTTGATTAAGGATTCATAAAATGGAAAGTACAAAGAACAAAATTTTATCCTATAACCTAGAGTGATTTTGGCCAAAGAAAGAACATGAGTGTGAGTGAGGTTTTGAGAAACTTGAAATCATTACTCCGAGTGAGTTATGTTTAAAACTAATTAAATGACTTGTTTAGTTAGAGTAACAAAGATTAGGTAAAAAATATAAGAAAATTCTCCTAAAGAGGCTTAATAGGAAAAATGTTGAAGTTGAAGCATAATTTTATATTAAACCTTGAAAGTATGTTTTCGTAAGTGAGAAATTGAACAATGAATTGTTGTGGGTCCATGAATGGGACCAAGGTTTATTGATATTTGAGTTGGCCTTTTATGGCATATGGTTATGGAAAGGTCATGTTATTATTGAATAAATGTGTATATACATTGAGTTATCATGCATTGTGAAAGTCTGGTAGACTTTGTTGTAAGACTTTATGCCTAGGAGATGAATCACACCTTAGTGCGGGTGCGAATAGACTAGTGTATGTCACTTGTTGACCTTGGGGGCGTCGGATTGTTGGTATCTCACAATTGGCACTTGGTAGCTCATCTGTACCGTGAGACAGACCGATGCAAACGTACCAATGATCCGAACTGAGACACTATCCTATATTACGATCTTGTGAAAAATATCTTGTATAAGCCATGTTATTCAATTTGTTAATATTGAAGCACTTGATTTAAGGCTGACGAGATACAGACATGTCTCCTTGATCATTCTTTTCGATGTTGTGTTTAGCTCTATAGAGTAGGATTTTAGTACCTTGTGCATGTGCATAGTCGGTCAACATATTTACTTGACATATATATATATATATATATATATATATATATATATATGATTATGAAACTTTTTCTTTTACTGATATTATGACTGCCTGGATTATTAAACTGTTTATTATCTGAACCTTGATGCTGCTTACTATTTTACTGTGTTGTTTGGCGTTATGCGTCGTTTATGTTTCTTTACTGCCATAATTGGTAATGATGTTGGATATCTCACCTCTTTGCTTTGTTATTTTGTTATATTGTTGTATTTGTGCTTCTTTAAAGATTGAGGCGAGGAAGAGCCTGAGTTTTCTGATTTTTAGTCAACCAAGTCTTCTATTTTGTGATGGTATCCCGACGAGGTTTTCTTGGGTATGTCAGATTGAGGTTCCACGAGGGTATTGACTGTTGTCCTGTTGACTTAAACATTGAGCGTTTCATCTACATGGGAGATGTGACAGTGTCTTTGGCTTGGGGTCGCTATGATCCACCTATTTTCTCTTTTGATGTTATTGTATCGCTGGAGTTCTACATGCTGATACGCGAGGTGTGGGGTGACCGCGAGTATACCCCACATGAGGATTTGTTTCTATCCTCCATATGAGCTCCTGCTCGTGGGTTTGTTGCTCCTATAAGGATTCCTTCTTCTGAGGAGGACCCATTTGAGGCTCATTCTTAGTAGTTGTTGGGGGTATGATACTTTTTGTAGCCTTGGTGGCTATCTATATACATATTTTTGGGCATGTAAAACTTCTACTTTCTTTTGTTAAGACTGTTGGTGTATCTAAAATACTTATGTCATGTATTTATTGTATAAATTTATGATTTGATCTTCATGTTAATTTCCGCTAAGTTTATGCTTTTTGTTTACAAGAAAAAAAAGAATTTACTAAATTATTATGTGCTTTATAAATGAACATGTTACTATCTATATGTACATAAACCGGATCTAAATGTATTCTTTTGAGTTTTGTTTTCAGTGTGACTATCCCTCTCCAAAAAGGGGTGTTACAGGAAATAACAATAAAAGTCACACATGAAGGACAAAAATAACACCCATACCTCATAATCGATGTCACAGTCCCATCTGTTGGTCACCATGCTACTGTCACCCTTCAATGTGTCACAGGGTAGACCCATGACGACAATAGCCACCATGCCTCAATGTCGTCCTCCATAGAGCAACGTTGCTACCGTGAACCATGATGCATCGTACAAACCACCAGACACGAACCTAGTGCACAGGATTGTCGTTGCCAACAAATTGTTAGCCACCATCTACCCAACCTTCTTCTCCAATCAAAAGTATTGAAGCCGAACCACCTACACACTTTTTCTCAAGTATTGAATTTGTGTGTCCCTTTTCCCTTCTTTTGAGTTTATTTCATATTATTAACTTAGTTCTTTTGGTTAATTTGGGCCGAGCTTATGGGTTAATTGACAATTAGATCTTCACTTATTATAGGGACTGACTTTTGTAATTCCATAATTTTATCCTAACTTGCTGTCTATGCTGCACATGGCACATTCTAGCCATTCAATTTTAAAACTATTTTATTAATGATTTATGATGAAGTGAGATGTGGTTGAGGTTGTTCAATTTTGTCAATTGAACTAAATCTATTTGACTTAACAACCTATATATTTTTTTGTGTGTAAACTCTTTAGAATCCGAAAGTCGCATTGAACTTCAACTAATTTGGAGTTGAGTTAGGTCGGACTACAAAGATGTAAATCTCACTCAATGTTAATTTTTTTCATTTATAAGATTCGAACTTGAGACCTTACTTAAGAGAAACAAGTGCCAAACCACTTGAACTAATTAAGTGTTAATAATAATCTATATTTTAATTAATAATAAAAGTTATTTACATAGAATAATAAGTTATTAAGGATAAAAAACTCAAGAGTTAATCTAATAATTAAGTAAGTATATCCCCAAAATCGCTTCAAGAAGAAAATGTTTATTTAAGTTGTATTTGAAAGTTTTGTAAAAGATGAAATAAATTATTTCATAATTATTTGGTCGACTTTTCGTTCTTGATAATAATATGGCTTAGGTTTAAATCCTATGATCCATGTTAGTAAACGATACGTAATCTCATTCTAAATTTTTATGATTTATCTTAACTTTATAGTCTTAAACTTATGTAAAAAAAAAAATTGATTACTTCATAATGAAATAGTTTGAAATAGATTGGATTTAAAATTACAAAAATGCCACGCAAACAAAATATTAAAAAAAGAAAATAACGACGACAGGAGTAACATGACAACCGATGCGCGCATACAGTAGAACTGCTCTTTCAGTTGTTCCTACAGGCGACATCAAAGATGCCGCCGAAAAAGAAAAAGCAGAATCAGAAGCCAAAGCCTCAATCTTCATCCTCAGACGCTCCGAGGCTGCAGATTTCCGCCGAAAATGAGAACCGCCTCCGCCGGCTCTTGCTCAACTCGGCCCGGCCCACTCCTGCGACCGACGATACCCTAACCAAGGCTCAGAAGGCGAAGAAGCTGAAAACTGTTTACGAGAAGCTCTCTTGCGAAGGTTTCGCTAATAATCACATTGAGCTTGCTCTCTCCGCTCTCAAGGTACCATTCCCAGTTGCTCCTCTCCTCTCCTTAGATAAATGCCTAGTTAGAGTTATGCCATTTGAATTCCTTCTGTTTCATTTTAATGTGTAGGAAGGTGCTACATTTGAATCAGCTCTTGATTGGTTATGCTTGAATTTGCCTGGGAATGAACTTCCACTGAAGTTTTCTAGCGGGACTTCCTTTCATTTTAGTGAAGGTATATTTATACTTCCCTTGATTATTTGATAATGGTAGGTTAGGTTTCAGTTTATAGACAGTTTGAGATTTTGGAGATTGACTGAATATATATTTTTTTAATTTCTTTAAAATCTTTATTGCCTTGTTAGGGGGTTCTGTTGGTGTTATAGTAAATCAACGGGACGATTCAACTCCTTCAGTGGATTCAACTCCTTCAGTGGATCCATCTATTACAACTAACGAAGAAGCTGTAGATTTTCCAGTTTTAATCAAGAAACAGTGGAATGATGATACTTTAGATTCTCGCCAACTATCTCAAGCAGATTGGATCAGGCAATATGTGGAGCAACAGGAAGAGGTAATTTAAGTGCAAACATTACGGCATATGACTGCGTGAAAGATTAGGTTGCTTGTAGAATTAGAAATAGGATTAACCATGAGATAATATTCTTTCATGTGTATACAGAAGGCGTGTCTAACATAGATGCCTACCCTCATATTGGCCCTGTGATTGAACATTGATTCATATCATTTACTTGGACTGTCTTATAAACATCTTTTCACATTCCATAAGACCATAACAACAAGTATTGTTTATCATTCATTGTTTGCCCTTTTCCATTTGCAAGTGCTTGATTGCATCATGTTTGATCTTTCACTTGAAAAGGGCATTTTATCATGAAAGTGGCTGTATTTCTTTCGTCTTGAAAATTTACCAATTTTTATTGTGTGGTAATTGCAGGATGAATCTCAGACTTGGGAAGATAACGTTTTTGATGAGAGTAGTGCCATAAAGGAGGTATTTCTCTTTTCTTGAAGACTAATAAATATTTGGCTTTGCCTTATTAAAGAATTGGAATTGGAGGACAATACAGTTGTTATGGACATGAGGGTCATTGCATATGAAATTATTTGGTTCTACTCGGATTTATTTGCTGAGGATATACCTGTTAGACCCTTCATTGAAGACTTAGATTGGTGCCCCATCAATCCAGAAAAGGCTTGTTGGTTGGAAAGGCCTTTTGAGGAGGATGAAATTCGTAGGGTTGTCTTTAGTTTGGGAAAAGACAAAGCTCCTGGTCCAGATGGCTTTTCTTTTGGTTTTTTTCAAAAGTGTTGGGATATTGTTAAACCTGACCTCCGTAGGGTGTTTACTGAATTTTTCAATAATGGTAAAATTAGAGTTAGTATGAACTCCACTTTCATCTCTCTCGTTCCTAAAAAGGACAGGTCGGTGAAGGTTAAGGACTTCCACCCTATTAGCCTGGTTTCTAGTGTTTATAAAATTATTATGAAAGTTCTTGCTTCTAGGTTGAGTGAGGTCCTTCTCGATACGATCTCGGAAAATCAAAGTGCCTTTATTTTAGGTAGACAGATTCTTGATGCTGCTTTAATTGCTAATGAGGTGGTGGATGATGTTAAAGCTTGGAGGTAACACGGTTTGGTGTTTAAGCTAGATTTTGAGAAAGCTTATGATCATGTGAGTTGGGGTTTTTTGGATAAAGTTATGGACAGGAAAGGTTTTGGGGTTAGATGGAGAAAGTGGATTTCGGGTTGTTTATCTTCTTCTACTTTTGCTGTCATTATTAATGGTGAACCAAAGTCTTGGTTTAAGGGCCAAAGGGGTGCGAGGCAAGGGGATCCTTTATCTCCTTTTCTCTTTACTATTGTGGTTGATGTGCTTAGTCGTTTAGTTTCTAGAGTTGTTAATAATGGGTTTGCTAAAGGATTGTCAGTTGGTTCAGAGGGAGTGCTTGTTTCCCATCTTCAATTTGCTGATGACACTATTTTTTTCTTGGAGCCACATGTTGAGACTTTTGTTAACATCCTGTCTATTTTGAATTTCTTTGAGGTCATCTCTAGTCTTAAAGATTAATTGGGCCAAGAGTGGTTTAGCAGGTGTGAATGTGGATAGTCAAATTGTGATTGTTTTTCCTACTCTGGCAGGTTGCCAATCTCTTCAATGGCCTCTCACTTATCTCAGCATTCCTCTAGAAGGTAACCCCCGTGTTCTATCTTTTTGGGATCCCGTGATTTGTAAGATTTCCAACCGGTTAGATAGTTGGAAAGGTGCCCTTTTTTTCTCTAGGGGGTAGGATCACTCTTATTCAGTCGTGTTTGTACAACATCCCCTTATATTTTCTTTCCCTTTTTCGCATTCCCGTGGTTGTGGCACAAAAATAGAGAGAATTATGCGGGATTTCCTCTGGTTGGGGGCAGGGGAAAATAGTAGGTATCACCTTGTTAGCTGGGAGGTTTGTTGTAGACCTAAGAAGGAGGGGGTTTGGGTCTTGGTAACTTGGTGTCTAAGAATATTGCTTTGGCAACTAAGTGGCTTTGGCGTTTTCCTCTTCAACCGTTTTCTTTATGGCATCAGGTGATTAGAAGTAAATATGGTTTGCATTCGAATGGGTGGGACACCAACTTTGCAGGTAGAGCGATTCATGCTAGTCCTTGGAAATTTATTTCTCAGGGATTGCCTTCTTTTTCTTCTCTTTTATCCTTGCATCTGGGTGATGGATCTCGTATAAAGTTTTGGGAAGATGTTTGGGTTGGTAGTGTCCCTCTTTCTGAGGCTTTTCCGAGGCTTTGTTGCCTTTCCTCCTTACATAATGCTCTTGTTTGTCAATTTATTCTCAAATTAATCTCTCTTGGAATTTTCATTTTTTCAGAAACTTTGTTGATAGAGAGCTATGTTGCATGGGTACAGGTACGGTACTGGTACCCAGTACGGATACGGGTACGGGTTATGAAATTTTTTAAAAAATTAGAATGCGGTACGTCGTATATATATATATATATAAATAAATTTTATATATATATATATATAAATTAAA
The DNA here is from genome assembly GCA_029884605.1 of Ormosia emarginata. Classification (NCBI taxonomy): domain Eukaryota; kingdom Viridiplantae; phylum Streptophyta; class Magnoliopsida; order Fabales; family Fabaceae; genus Ormosia; species Ormosia emarginata. The sequence continues at coordinate 315,548 of JAQQTP010000076.1, read as the reverse complement.
ATTTCACACAATAAAATATGATAACATAACATAAAAATTAAAACACACAAATTTTAACATAAAACATAAAAAAAAAACTTAAATTGTTTAATCAAGACAACATGCACACTAATAAATTAATGATTTGATGCTGAATAAAAACAAAATAAAATGTTTAAATTATATATTTTTTGTTTTTATTTTTTTCTTTTCTGATTTACATATTATGTTAAAGGAATTTATTTTTACTAAATTTTAAGAGTTAATAAGATTTCAAGATAGATTTTTACCAAAAAGAAACGAAAAACAAAACTTAAAAGATAAATGAATGATACAAATTATGCCACGTTACCCATCATTTACAGCTGCCTTTTTCCTTATCTTTTTCCAATAGCCAAAATTTCAAGTTTCAAAATGATATGACTGACGAAATGAAGTCCCAAACTTCTTTCTCTTCTTCTTCTCCAGCGGTCTTGTACAAAGGTAAGTTCCAAACTTCTTTCTCTTCTTCTTCTCCAGCGGTCTTGTACAAGGGTGGGAGTCCAAGATTAGCATGTGTGTTACGTGCTGGAGCTTAGCACGCGAGGTCGCCTGAGCGCCGGTCATTGGAGCTGCAGTCGGCAGTGGTTGGAGCTGCAGTTGCCGGAGTTGGGTACTTGGAGCGCCGCAGATCTGGATAGAAGCAGAGAGGAGTGGTCATGGGTCAGGGACAACCGTGAAGAAATACCCATTTTTTGAAGTGAAACGACTGTGTTTTGGGAGAAAGTTGGTGGAGTCGTACCAACGCTGCACCGGAGCTGTATCTAGCCGCTTCGGAGCTGTACCCATCCGCATCGGAGCCGTACCCAGCCGCTAAATTCAAAAAAAAATTTGGGTACGTACCGCACATACCCGTACCGGGTACGTACCCGGTACCGGTACTCCTCCCTGGGACTGGGAGGAGTACCCATGCTTCAGAGATTGAGAGGTTACTGAGCTTCAAACTCTCTTATCTTTGCTTGATTTTGTCCAATTTTCTTCTCTTCATGATAGTAGAACTTGGACTCTTGAATCTTCTGGATCTTTCTCTTGTAAATCTTATTTTCAGTTTTTGACTCATTCTCCTAATAGAGAAAGATTCCTTTTGGAAAAGCCCATTTGGAAGTCTAAAGTTCCCTTAAAGGTTAAAGCTTTTGTCTGGACTGCTGTTCTTAATAGAATTAACACTAACGACATACTTCAGAAGCGCAGACCTATCACTGCTTTGTCTCCTGATATGTGCTTAATGTGCTGCGTTGCTTCGGAATCAGGGGATCACCTCTTTTTGCATGTTTGGTTTTTTTGGAGAGGCTTGGGTCTGCCCTATGGATTTGCATCATTTTATTCTATTTAAGTTTAAGAGGTTTTGGCTCCCGCAAAGAAGCAAAGATCCTTTGACAGTGCTCTATCTTCGCTATTTGGTGGTGTTTATGGTTGGAAAGGAATGCTAGAATTTTTAAGGGGCTTTCCTCAAGTTTAGAGTTTATTTGGGATAGGGTTCTCCTTTTGGCTTCTCTTTGGTGTTCAGCTCATGGTTTCTTTGTTGGTGTTTCTTTGGTAGACATGCAGAGAGATTGACTTGCTTTGTTGCATAATACAAGCTCATAGGTTTTAGCTGTGTTTTTTTGAGAGGATTACTTAGCCACATTTGTACTTTTCTTTTCTCTTATTAATATTTCTTTTTCTCTTATTAATATTTCTTTTTCTATAAAAAATAAATAAATATTTGGCTGTTCATTACAATCTTAGCTCATCTCCACTATTTTAGCAATATTCTGGTTAGGGTATTATAAATTCAAGTTTAGGCCCTTAGTTTTACCTTTTTGTTTAATAGGTACTCCTTTTGTTCTTTCCTCTTCATTCTTGTTGGGTTTTTGTCATGTTTTGGATATAAGTTTGTTTTGTGCTTTGATTTCTTATCGGTCATATGTGTAGTTGGCTTTGTTATTACTTTTGAAATTGAGGAAATTCTGTTAATCATTTCTATAGTAAGCAGTTGTGAAATTTTATGGCCTTTCCTATGAGCCATTTGTTAATGTTATCTTTTAAAATTTGAATAACTGTATATTATTTTCATCGACTGAATGTTTACAATGGAGGTAATATATATATGGAGCTGTACATTAAACTAGTTCCTAGAAAATAAGCAACATAAAACACTAAAAATAATATCTACACTAAAAACATGTAAACATGGGAACAAGACCAAGAGGCTACCGTTCAACAGAGGCCACCATCCAACACTCCCCATCAAGCTGGTGAATATGTATTCTCCATTCCCTGCTTGGATACAATCGTCTGAAATACTGGACTACTCAACCCTTTTGTAAGTACATCAGCAAGTTGACCTTGTGTAGACACATAGGATGTACAGATTAAACCACTCTCTAGTTTTTCTTTGATAAAATGTCTGTCAACCTCAATATGCTTTGTTCAATCATGTTGTACTGGATTATGAGCTCTGTTGATTACTGACTTGTTATCACAATAAAGTCTCATCGGACCATCCCACTTGATCTTCAGATCTTCGAGAATAATCTTTAACCATAGTAGTTTATACACACCTTGAGCCATAGCTCTAAATTCTGCCTCTGTACTAGATCGTGCTACCACATTCTGTTGTTTACTTCTCCTAGTCACCAGATTTCCACCAAGAAAAGTGCAATATCCTGTAGTTGATCTTCTGTCCACTGGTGATCTATCATAATCAGCATCAATGTATGCCTCTAGTACCACACCTCCATTTCTCTTAAATAAAATGCTTTTTCCTAGTGTTCCCTTAAGGTATTGTAACACTCGATATGCTGCTCGCAAATGAGATTCTTTTGGACTGTGCATGAATTGGCTAATCACACTTACTACATATGCTATATCCAGTCGTGTGTGGGATAGATAACTAAGTCTTCCCACCAGGCACTGATACAATTCTCTGTCAACTGCAGCATCTTCCTCTACCTGTCCAAGTTTCATATTGGGATCCATAGGATTACTTGCCGGTTTGCATGCTGTATGACCTGTTTCTTTTAGGAAATCTATAACATACTTTTGTTGGGAGATGAATATACCTTGTCTAGAATGAGTAACCTCAATTCCAAGAAAGTATTTCAACTTTCCTAATGCTTTAATTTCCAGCTCCTTGGCTAAGCACTGACTCAGAATATGTTTCTCCTTAGCATCATTTCCTGTTACTATTATGTCATTAACATACACCAAGAGAGCTGTGACTCCCCCTGAAGGAGAGTGTTTAACAAACAGTGTGATCCCCTTGGCTTTGTTTGTATCCCATAGCCAACATAATTCTAGCAAACCTTCTAAACCATGCTCGCGGTGATTGCTTGAGGCCATACAGGGTCTTTTTCAACTTACACACAGTATTAGCATGCAAATTCTTCCCATATCCTGGTGGAACCTCCATGTAGACTTCTTCTTAGAGATCTCCATTCAAGAAAGCGTTCTTGGCATCAAACTGCTATAAATCCTAGCTATAATTAGCTGCCAATACCAATAATACCCGAATTGTGTTCATCTTTGCAACTGGTGCAAAAGTCTCCTAGTAATCAGTTCCATAAGTTTGGATATATCCTTTGGCAACTAATCGTGCCTTATACCTCTCTATGGATCCATCTGCTTTATATTTAAAAGTATACACCCATTTACAACCCACAATTTTCTTTCCTACCGGTAACTGTACTAGCTTCCAGGTTTTATTCTTTTCCAATGCTTCCATTTCCTCATTCATGGCTTGTTTCCATTTTTCATTGGACAAGGCCTCGGGTAGGGTGGTGGGGATGGCAATGGTATTTAGGTTTATAAGGAAGGCTTTATGGGATGGTGAAAAATTCTCAAAGGACAAGAAGTGTGCGAGAGGGTATAGTGGCCGTTTTGTGCACTCTCTAGTTCTTTTTCTAATGACTATAGGAAGACTTTGGTCACTACTATCAACATGGATTTCAGTATTGTCTTGCAATAAAGGGTTAGAAACTATTGCCTCATTCGAAGGCTCCGAGTTGGACTCTTGGGCCTGCACAGGTTCAGGAACAACCATCTTCCATCTTGTGTACCTTGCCTTTGCCATACTTCACATTCTCAAGAGTAGACTTAGCTACTGGGTCAGGAATGGTTTTGGACACAGGTTTAGACATAGGTTCAACAGTGATTTCTAGAAGAGGATTAGGTACAAGAGGAGATGAGACAGACCATTAGACACAGGAACTAAGGACAAGTCAAGCAGGAAATCTTATTTATCTTCCCTCATTGACTTCTCCGCCTGAAGATAAGGATGGGAAAAATGAGGCTCCTCTTCACTGAATGTAACATCCATGGAGACATAGAATTTTCTGGATGGAGGGTGATAACACTTGTATCCTTTTTGGGTCAAAGAATAGCCCACAAAGACACATTTTAGAGCTCTTGGATCGAGTTTCCCCTTGTTTGGACTGTGAACATGGATAAAGATACACACAGTGTTATTAATGGCGGATGGCGGTTCATGGCGGAAAGCCAAAAATCCGCCATACAAATATGGCAGATGGCGTTGCGGCCAATGGCGGAAGCCATGGCGGCTATATTAAAAAATATATATATACAAAAAATACTAAAAAAAAAAACTAAACATATATCAAGAACAATAAAATTAAAAATATATTCTAAGAAATAAAATTCATCAAAAAGTATAATCGTTATATATAATTTGAACTATATAGGATTTACATTTACTTGGGGTATTGTCATGTGTTAATTGTTATGCTATGTTTTTCTTGAATTTGACTTTGATTATGACATTATGTTACTTATAATAATCAAAGTCAAATTCAAAGCATAATCAAACTATCCAAGTCATAAGTCAAAAGACACAAAACATAAAGTTTAGGTCACTAAAAACTAAAAAGTAGTCAAGTACTAGCGATCAGAAGTAACAACAAAATGACAAATTGACACAAATTTAGAATCTATTCCTCCTCCTCCTCAACATAGTCATCACTCTCATTGTCTTCTAGTGTGGCATATCCCTCTTCTTCTCCTTCCGATTCCTCAAAATCATTTTCTTCCAACTCTTCTTCGATTCCTCAAGATTGTCTTCAAATTCTATTTCTTCATCTTCAACTACCACCCCTTTCCCTTTTGAGGTTGAAGTTAAATTTCTTGAACCTTTCTTTGAAGCTCTTACAGCTGTTGCACCACTTGAGCTTTTCTTTCTTTTTCTTGTTTGCAGCCTAGTATTTGTTGTACACTCTCCAACCCATGAAGCCTTATAAACAGTTTGCCAATCTAAAGTGTCATCACCTCCAAATACCAACTCATTCCTAGCATCATTTTCATCATCTATCTCTCCAATTAGCCACTCATTACACTCATCAATGTCATTGAGTGAGATTGGGTCAATCTCATCCCTAAGATTGTAACGTTGATGGAGTGCTCGATTATATTTCACATACACTAAGTTATGCAATCTTTGATGCTCAAGCCTATTTCTCTTCTTTGTATGAATCTGCACATTAACATAATGAAAAAAAAAATTTAATTGTAACTACTAACTACACAATAGAGTACTAGGCTAGAATGCTAGACAAAAGTGAAAGAATGACAATTACATGCTCAAAGACACTCAGTTACGCTCGCAGCCAGATGCACTACATGTCAAGCTCAAAATCTTAATGGCTAGTTGCTGCATATGTGGAGCTGATTGTCCATACATACGCCACCATTGAGCTACAAAGTACAAAGACATAAATTATAAGCTTAGGGCCTAAAATTGTAGGAGTTAGAAGAATTTATATGACTACAAGTTTAGTGCTTATTCTTAGTTTCTCACCAAAGGGTCTTCCTATGTGATATTGCAAAAGGATCTCCAAAGAGGCTGGCTTGCTTGTAGCTTGGTAGCTCAAGTAAGATTTTTTGTTGCACCTCTAGGCTTGGTACCAACCTCCTAATGCATCTCATACAAGCCATTTGTGACCTCCAAATCGAACTCAATTGAAGGATTGTCATAGAAGAAGGCCGGGTTCAAGAAGTGAGCAGGTGCATGTAGTGGGCGGTGAAGTTGACATGTCCATCTATTATCAATGATGGCAAAAACATCTTTGTATTTGCTTTCATTATTTTTGAATGACTTCATGATAGCTTCCTTAGCTTTGTCTATTGCTTCATAAATATAGCCCATGCATGGTTTTCTTTCACTTGTCAACAAGCCTGAGAACTCGAACAAGTGGAGCCATAACTTTGAGAGTATAAACCACATGGTTCCAAAAAGAAGGCCTCAATACACATTCAGTTGCCTTCTTTCCTTTGGCATCCTTAGACAACTTGTTAGTCATCCATTCATCTGAGGTGAACATTCTTCTAAGGTTGCCTTTTTCTTTATGAACTCTTTCCAAAGAAAGAAAGGATGTAGCAAAGCGTGTAACTGCGTGTCTTACTAATTCTCTCTTATTTGTGAAGTTTCTCAACATGCTTAAGGTACTTGAATGGCTATAGATGAAGCCAACAAGTGTGATTGCCCTTTGGATTGTCTTCTTTACTAGAGGAAGCTTCCCAATGTCTTCTAACATTAAATCTATGCAATGGGCAGCACAAGGAGTCCAAAAAAGATGTTTTCTCTTTTCTTCCAACATCTTGCCAGCTAAAACATAATTGCTTCCATTATCAGTTATGATTTGAACCACATTCTCCTCTCCAATCTCATCCACAAGACTATCCAATAACTCAAACAACTTTTCACCGTCTTCACAAACTCGAACCATCAATAGATCTCACAAACTTTGTCCCAGTAGGAGAGTTCACCAAAAAATTAATTAAGCTTCTTTGTTTCCTATCAGTCCATGCGTCGGACATAATGGAGCAACCAAATTTTGCCCATTGAACATAATGACCCTTCAACAAATTTTTGTGTATGCAAGTTCTTTGTTGAGGCACACCACTCTAGCCTCATGAAAAGTCATCGGCTTCAAACCCGGACCATAGGCTCCAATAGCTTCAATCATATGGTTAAAGCTTTTGTAGTTGACAACATTGAATGGAATTCCAACTTGGTACATCCATCGAGCTATATATTGAAAGACTCTAGCTCGTGCTTCTTTGTCACAAGAATCCCTTATGCTAGTTTGCCTCTGTTTTCCTTTTTCCTTCGTTCAATGGCAGTTTCAGGTTTTTGACAATACATATCCAATGGCCCTTTCATGGTAGTCTTCTTTTTCCTCTCACTGGCAGAGCAGTAGTTGGTATATCATCTTCATCTCTTAGCCCTTCTTCTTCTTCACTTTCACCAAAAGTCAAATTTTCAAGGTCAAGAGCCCTCACAACATCAATTTCCATTTCAGCACTATCGAACCACTAAAATGTGCCCACAACTCTTCTTTAATTTCTTTGGGACACTTTGGGCAAGCTTTGACACTTTGCCTTTCTTTCCCATGAGATGATATTTTAATCTAGTGATGCCTCCCTTAGTAATTTTGTCGCAAAAATTGCAAACCAAATCATTGGTCTCTTTCTCCACTAATGGATGACAATACTTCCACTGGATCAGTCCTATTAGTTGTTGCCATCACCCTAAATAAGGTGAAGATGAAGAATAGAGATTAAAATCAGGTAGGAAAATTACGAGCATGCACAAACAGAGGCTATTTGGTAAGGAAAAGAATAGAGTGGATGATGGGTAAGAAAAACAACACGCACGGTGGGTGGGGGAAAAGAAAAACAGCATCCTTTGGATGATGGTTGTTAATGGGTGGGTGCGAAACATGGAAAGAAACAGAGAAAAAAATAAACACAAACAACACCTTTTATACTTGGAGATTTGGAGAAGAATGAAACAGAGATGGAGGTGTGGCGTGCCGCGTTCGAAACAGAGACACGCCGCCGGAGAAGATAGAGAGACGCGGCGGTGATTGGCCGGAGAAGACAGGTGCACCGCAGTGACTCGCCGGAGAAGACGATCGGCGTTCTGGAGTGCGATGGAGAGGCTCGATGAAGTGGGTTTCAAAATAGGGCTCGTGATTGGTGGTGAAATATATCAGAAACAAAAACCCACCCAAACCACCTAAAATACCCTTATTTTTAAAACAAAAAAACCCAAAGTACCCTCCAATCCGCCATTTTACTGGGGCGTCCGCCATACAGCCACACCGCCATCTCCATGGCGTCCGCCATGTGCAACCCGCAATGCCATATGTTTTCTATGGCGTTTTGTCCGATTTCCGCCACGCCATGGCGCCATGGCGGCGCCATGGCCGCCTTTTGATAACACTGGATACACATCCAAAAATCTTAGGGACAAGATTATTGGAAGTTTGTAGATCAGGATAGAAAGTGGAGAGGATATCCATTGGACTCTTGAATCTTAGGACTTTATTGGGCAAACGATTTATAAGATGAGTAGCTGTCAGAATAGGTTGCCCCCCCCCCCCCCCAAAAAAAAAAGACTTAGGGACATTTCTTTAAAACAGTAAGGCTCAGGTTTTTTCAAGAAGATGGCCGTTTTTTCGCTCTGCTAACCTGTTTTGTTGTGGGGTATGAACACATGATGATTCATGGATTATTCCTTCTTTCTGGAAATAATGCATAAGAGTCTGATTAAAATAGTCCTTAGCATTATCGAACCTGAATCGCTTAATACCCACCCCAAATTGATTTTTAATCATGGAACAAAAATTTGGGAGAACAGTACTAATATCAGACTTGTGTTTGAGCAGAAAAATCCAGGTAACACAAGTACAATCATCAATAAAAGACACAAACCATCTTGCCTCAAGAACGCTAGGAATGGAAGAGGGACACCAAACATCACTGTGAATAAGAGAACAAGGAACAAAACTTCTTTGTATTACTAATTGGAAAATTGACACGCTCATGTTTGGCAAGTTCACATACTTCACAATGAAATTGTTCAACATCAAGACCTTTAAACAAAGAAGGAAAAAAACTCTTAACAATAAAAAAGGATGGATGGCCTAATCTACGGTGGACAAGCCAAATTTTGTCTTTTTTGGTTGAAAGAAGTTGAGGTAAGAGAATATGGGTGTCTAAGTCTGCTCTTAGTCTTGTTTACCTGACAAGGTGCTTCAAGGAGGTAGAGGCCATCCTGCTCCTTAGCACGTCCAATCATCTTCTCCGAATCCTTGTCCTGAAAAACACAATGATCATTGTAAAAGACCACATTGCAAGATAATCTTTAATTAATTTCTGAACAGAAATTAGATTTGTGGACAGTTTAGGGACATGAAGGACATTTTTTAAGGTCACTAGGGGGCTTAGTTGGACATCTCCTACATCGGCTACAGTGGTCAAGGAACCATCAACTGTGGATATTTTCTTACTGCTTGGGCATGGAGAATAGGTGGAAAATATAGTGGGGTTGTTGGTCACATGGTATGTGGCTCCTGAATCCATAATCCAGGAGTTGGTAAAAATTGTATCCTAGACATTGAATCCAACGGAAAAAGGTAACTTACTTGAATAAGTCAAAGAACAAGTACCTGAGAGCTTTTCAAGGTTGTGTAGAGAGACATTTGAAACCTCACCTTCAGTTGACATCGTGAGAGACAAAATAGAACTGAAAAAAAACGTCGGAGAAGATGAACCCATTATCCAAACAGCTTGGAATTGGAGTTTCGACCACTGGAACAAGAGCAGTGGTCGCCGGCGAGTTGAACGGAACCAACGGTGTCGCTTTCCCGTGACTGGAAGGTGGCGAGTGACCTCCACGCGCCGAGAGCTGCAGACGCGTGTGACAACGCATGACAACTACTCCAGCGGTGGCGCTTCACAGGGATGGTCGGTCGGAGGTTTCTGAGACACCTCGTGACCTTACTTTGATAGAAGAATGGCTATGAAGGCCTTGGTTGGCAATGAAGGCCGACTGTTTGGGTTTCTTGGTGTTTGGGGGCGATGAAGGCCAGCCCAAAAAAAAGTTCAGTGGAAAAATAGAGATTGGTTGGCGATGAAGGCCTACCGAAAAAAGAGTTGGCAATGAAGGCCGACCGGAAAAAAAGGACTCAGCGGAAAACAGAGACAGTCCCAGATCGGAACTGCTCTGATACCATCTTAGAATTTGAATAATTGTATATTATTTTCATCAAGTGAATGTTTACAATGGAGGTAATATATACAGGGAGCTGTACATTAAACTAGTCCCTAGAAAATAAGCAACATAAAACACTAAAAACAATATCTACGCTAAAAACATGAAAACGTGAGAACAAGCCCAGATGCCACCGTCCACAGAGGTCACCATCCAACAGAGGCCACCATCCAACAATATCGAATTGATGCAGCTTCCTATTTTAAGTGGCCTTACTGCTGAAGTTGTTTGCTTCTATAGTAAATTTTTTTTGGTAGTATGATCAGGTCAAATTGAGTGTATATACTAATAATCATACAGGTGTCTATCTGCATTTTAGAGGGTAGGAACTGTTTGTTGGGAAGTTTAATGTCTTTGTTTTGCTTGGTCTATATTAATTGTGTAGTGATAATACAACATTGTTTGTTTAACTCTGATGAGTTTTATCTTCTCTTTTCTATCTCAAAAGGCCTGTGAACCTAGGTCTTATGCTGTTATTGCCAAGGAGTATCTTGCTGCAAGGTCGGAAGCTACAAAAGCCAAGGGAAAAGGGGACAAGAAACGTCAAGAGCAGGCAAGCAATATCATCCGGAAACTGAAGCAAGAGTTGTCTGCTCTAGGTTAATTTGAATTTCATTTTCTATTTCAATATTTTTTGTGACCTTTGATTTGTCTCATTTGATCTTGCAATACACTGAGCAGGATTATCAGATGACAATTTGGCCTTACAACATGGGCATGAAATAGATTCTAACTCTTCATCTGAAAGAGCATCCACGGGTCATGAGCCTTTTGATTGCTTTAAAGAAAAAATTCCATGTGATGCAGAAGATTATTCAGCCATTGTTTTACCTTCTGATGGAACAACAGTTGATGGAAGTGAGGTGGAGCACCATAGCATGGAGGAAAATCTTGCTAAGTCCAGCTCGCCAGTTGTACATGTTGAAAATGATTCTGCTCAAGGAGATGCTGGAGACATTGAGCTTGGTGATTTCTTCTTGGAGGATGTGTCATCTAATGAAAAAATATTACCTCCTGATATTTTGCTAGTACAGAAACAGGAAAAAATTAGAAGACTATCTGAGAAGAAGAATTTGGATAAGTTAGATGGCATTTGGAAGAAGGTAAGTTTGTAGGCTTCTTTTCATGACTATCTTGATGAATGATGTTAATGTAATTCACGTGTCTTCCAGTTACTCTCAATATCTTTTTGCTACATTAGAGTTAGAGGAAACACATTAATTGCATTGGTGGAAGGGGGTTTCATGGATGGATATGAAAATGTTGTATACCTTGTTGAAACTAAAATAACGATATCAAGGAAGGGATATTTTCATGGATTTGCATATGTTGTTTACCTTTTTACAGTTTTTTCTTTTAAATGTTTCTCAATTTTTGCAAAGTAATGAAGTGCCACAAGAACCTGTATTTGAATTTAAAACACTTGTGTCTGTCATTTGTCTCTGACCATTGGGTGGATAATATGTTGCTTGTGTTTTTTCATGTGGATATATATCTTTGCATGCTATGATCTGAAGGTATTTCCTACATGTTATAATTTAAATAATGATAGGGGGACCCTCAAAAGATTCCAAAAGCTGTTCTTCATCAACTATGCCAGAAATCAGGGTGGGAAGCTCCAAAATTCAATAAAATTCTTGGCAGAGGAAAGAGTTTCTCCTATACTGTAAGCATATTGCGTAAAGCTAGTGGGAGGGGCAAGAACCGAAAAGCTGGGGGGCTGGTCACTCTTAAGCTTCCGGATCAGAATGAAACCTTTGAATCTGCTGAGGTGAGTCATCCTTATGCTGCTCATCTCCATGCTTCTGCTGAAGTATCTCAATAATCAATAAAGAGTAAAATTGGAAAATGATTTGCTAGGTGATTCTTGTAGGTACTTGAGTGGGATCTCAACTTATTTTGTTGTTATCTTCTTCTTTCCTATTATCTGCTTATGAAGTGGGTTGCACAGGGAAAAATTTACAGGGCCAAGTAGATTGAACTTTTTAGTTTGTACTTTTAGATGCTAATAGATATATTCATATGTATCATGATTTTCATTTGCTTTAGGCCTTTTTTTTTTTAAATTTTTTTACTAAACACAAGCAATGTTAGACATTTCTACATATGCATGAGAGAGAGAGAGAGTATTAGAGTATATTATATTAGTTAGAATGTACTAGAGTTTCTAGTGTATCAAGATAGCTGAAATAGAGTTAGTAACTGAATTAGTTAGTTAGTTATAAAGTTAGTTAAGAGTAGTTGTGCTTATAGCTGTATAAGTACAGCTGTGTACACTGTTGAGTTTGCCTTTTCTGTTCAATACAGTTTTCCGTTTTCTGTTATAGAGAGAGTTCTCATTCTCTCTCTCTTCTCTCATTCTCTCTCTTTTCTGCTGCAACTTTCTCTAGGTTTCTTGAGTTTTCTTTCAGTTTCTCTTTTGTTAAGAATTCTCAAAGAGAGCAAAGAAAGGGAACTGATACGGCTGAAACAATTGCTTCATGAATTGAGATTTGGAAAAATAAAATAGATGAAATTAATTATTGACAATCAAGTAGGCTTGCATATTGCCTCCACCTCATTTTTTCATGAGAGGACCAAACATAGTGGTGGACTGCCACTTTATCTGAGTGAAGCTTTTGTTTGGTTGTACTGCCGCCAGTTTAGTCAATTTGAATGACCAACTAGAAGATGTGTTTACTGAGTTTGTTAGGGGTTCCTGGATTAGCTACATTTTCTGTAACAAGCTTGGTACATATGATTTGATTTATATGCTCTAGCTTGAGGGGGAATGTAGAAAATAATAGCTTACATTGTACTTAGTGTACTGCAGCTGTACTCTTGTATTATACCCTGTAATACAGTTTTTTTTTATTTTTTGGTTAAAAGGAGGTCTATGACCTAGTGTGGGGAAGGGGAAAGAAAGCTAAATTGCAGGCAAAGCTGCCAGGTTAGGATTCGAGATCAAGTAGTCCCCAAAGGGGGACTTGGTGCCACTTGAGCTAAGGATCTTGGGCAACATAGTCTGCGTACTATAAATAAGATGTGTGGTGCGAGGACTTTATTAAATAAGGACCCCTTGTAGGTGCCACCTTGTTGGTTGGAAAGGCCTTTTGAGGAGGATGAAATTCGTAGGGCTGTCTTTAGTTTGGGGAAAGACAAAGCTCCTGGTTCAGATGTTTTTTCTTTTGGTTTTTTTCAAAATTGTTAGGATATTGTTAAACCTGACCTCCTTAGGGTGTTTGCTGAATTTTTCAATAATAGTAAAATCGGAGTTTGTATGAACTCCACTTTCATCTCTCTCGTTCCTAAAAAGGACAGGTCGGTGAAGGTAAAGGACTTCCTCTAGTGTTTATAAAATCATAAAATCATTATGAAAGTTCTTGCTTCTAGGTTGAGTGAGTTCCTTTCCGATACCATCTCAGGAAATCAAAGTGCCTTTATTCCAGGTAGATAGATTCTTGATGCTGCTTTAATTGCTAATGAGGTGTTGGATGATGTTAAAACTTGGAGGAAACAAGGTCTGGTGTTTAAGCTAGATTTTGAGAAAGCTTATGATTGTGTGAGTTGGGGTTTTTTGGATAAAGTTATGGACAGGAAAGGTTTTGGGGTCAGGTGAAGAAAGTGATTTTTGGGTTGTTTATCTTCTTCTACTTTTGCTGTCATTATTAATGGAGAACCAAAGTCTTGGTTTAAGGGCCAGAGGGGTGTGAGGCAAGGGGATCCTTTATCTCCTTTTCTCTTTACTATTGTGGTTGATGTGCTTAGTCGTCTAGTTTCTAGAACTGTTAATAATAGGTTGGTTAAAGGATTGTCAGTTGGTTCGGAGGGAGTGCTTGTTTCCCATCTTCAATTTGCTGATGACACTGTTTTTTTCTTGCAGCCACATGCTGAGACTTTTGTTAACATTCTGTCTATTTTGACTTTCTTTGAGGTCATTTTTGGTCTTAAGATTAATTGGGCCAAGAGTGGTTCAGCGGGTGTGAATGTGGATGGTCAAATTGTGACCCTTCCTACTCTGGCAGGATGTCGATCTCTTCAATGGCCTCTCACTTATTTCGGCATTCCTCTAGGAGGTAATCCCCGTGTCCTATCTTTTTGGGATCCTGTGGTTTGTAAGATTTCCAAGCTGTTAGATAGTTGGAAAGGTGCCTTTTTTTCTCTAGGGGGTAGGATCATACTTACTCAGTCGTGTTTGTCTAGCATCCCTTTATTTTGCTTTCCCTTTTTCGCATTCCCGTGGTTGTGTCACAAAAATAGAGAGAATTATGTGGGATTTCCTCTGGTTGGGGGCAGGGGAAAATAGTAGGTATCACCTTGTTAGCTGGGAGGTTTGTTGTAGACCCAAGAAGGAGGGGGTTTGGGTCTTGGTAACTTGGTGTCTAAGAATATTGCTTTGGCAACTAAGTGGCTTTGGCGTTTTCCTCTTCAACCATTTTCTTTATGGCATCAGGTGATTAGAAGTAAATATGGTTTGCATTCGAATGGGTGGGACACCAACTCTGCAGGTAGAGCGATTCATGCTAGTCCTTGGAAATTTATTTCTCAGGGATTGCCTTCTTTTTCTTCTCTTTTATCCCTGCATCTGGGTGATGGATCTCGTATAAAGTTTTGGGAAGATGTTTGGGTTGGTAGTGTCCTTCTTTCTGAGGCTTTGTCGCCTTTCCTCCTTACACAATGTTCTTGTTTGTCAATTTATTCTCAAATTAATCTTTCTTGGAATTTTCATTTTTTTAGAAACTTGCTTGATAGAGAGGTTACTGAGCTTCAAACTCTCTTATCTTTGCTAGATTCTGTCCAGTTTTCTTCTCTTCATGATACTAGAACTTGGACTCTTGAATCTTATGGATCTTTCTCTTGTAAATCTTATTTTCAGTTCTTGACTCATTCTCCTAATAGAGAAAGATTCCTTTTGGAAAAGCCCATTTGGAAGTCTAAAGTTCCCTGAAAGGTTAAAACTTTTGTCTAGATTGCTGTTCTTAATAGAATTAACACTAACGACATACTTCAGAAGCGCAGACCTAACACTACTTTGTCCCTTGATATGTGCTTAATGTGTTGCTCTGCTTCGGAATTAGGGGATCACCTCTTTTTGCATTGTTCTGCATCAAATTATCTCTGGAATAAGTTGTTTGGTTTTTTTGGAGAGGCATGCGTTTGCCCTATGGATTTGCATCATTTTATTCTAACTAAGTTTGGAGGTTTTGGCTCCTGCAAAAAAGCAATGATCCTTTGGTAGTGCTCTATCTTCGCTATTTTGTGGTGTTTATGGTTGGAAAGGAATGTTAGAATTTTTAAGAGGCTTTCCTCAAGTTTAGACTTCATTTGGGATAGGGTTCTCCTTTTGGCTTCTTTTTGGTGTTTAGCTCATGGTTTCTTTGTTGGTGTTTCTTTGTAGACATGCAGAGAGATTGACTTGCTTTGTTGCATGATACAATCTCATAGGTTTTAGCTGCGATTTTTGAGAGGATTACTTATCCTCCTTCTTTGAACTTTTCTTCTCTCTTCTAATAATATTTCTTTTTCTATAAAAAAAAACACTTCGGAGCATACTTGTATAACTCGGACCGAAGATCAACCCGGTTAGGTGATTGGGTCACCGGTTAACGTTTCGACCGCAGGTCTACCGATCGAATTGGAAAATCTGGATAAAAAATTAAAAATTAAAAATAAAATATACTTCATATTTTTAATTTTTAATAAAACACAATTCAAATGTAATATTTAAAAGATACAAAATTTAATATTTTAGCACAAATATGTTCTTAACCACATAAGATAGAAAAAATGATATTTAAATATTTTTTAATTTTTTTGTTCTGAAATATTTTTTAATTTTAGACAACTCAATTGATGAGATAAAAATAAAAATGAATATAAAAAAGTATTTACTTTTATCATTATTTAGAAAAGAATATATTACTTAAGAATTAAGATACACATCCAATAACAATGATAATGCTCCACTACCCTTCCACCAAATTATGCGGGAACTCAACAAAAAAACACGTTAACCATTAATTTCAAATTTCAAACCTTTCTTCTCCCCTTCCATCCTTTCCTCTCTCAAAATCAAAACGCCCCTTCCCCTTCCTTCCATATGGGTCTAATAAACCATCATATATGATTATGCAATGTCACCTTCATCAAAGCTGGGGACCTCGACAACCACTGAGTTCTCAACCGTCAACCACAAAGATGCCATGGGCACCATCTTCCTCGTCCACAACAACTCCACCGGTGGCACCCCGTACGCCCTCCATAAATGCCAAGCTCGACACCAATGTGTAGGAGTGCAAAGTGCTTACCCAGTAAACAGAACAGTTGTGCATTTTTTTTAAAATTTAAACCGGTTCAGCCACAAAACTAGTCGGGTCGATTTGGGTCAAACGGGTGTGACCGAGTCATTACAAGACCAGTCAAGAGCACTGACTTGACTGGCTTGATGGCCGGTTCACAGGTTTTCCGGCTGGTCCATACAACTTTGCTTTGGAGCAAAAGGAACACTCGATGCACAAAAGCTGAGGTGGTGAGGGCTTTGAGAGGTCGCACTCTCAACTTGTGGCAATGGTGGGATTGATGGAATCCCAACACAACCTTGATAGTCTTCGTGAAGGCAGTGCTCAAACGGTTCCAAGCCGAGTACGATTTGGATCAATCAATTTGGGTTTGGGATGAGGAACCAGAACCTTTGGAGCCAAAGATCTTGGAACTAGAGGCGACGGAAGTTAAGGAGGTGGTGGATATTGATGTGATAGCCATTCTGAAAGAGGTGGATACAACCGCAATAGTGGCGGAGGCTAAGTGGGTGACAATGGTTATGGCCGAGGAGATTGAGAAGGAAGATGAAAATGGCGGTGGAGGTGGACATCTGCTGGTGCAGATCGAACCATCCAAACAATAGATCATGGGTCAGGGTTGGAGATACCTACATGACGGACTTACGGTTTCATGAGGAAGGAGAAGAAGTGTGAGTTATTGGGTGCAGACAGAGTTGAGAATGGGGTGAAATTGCAGAAGGAAGTCATGACGGCGTTCATAGTGTGCGAGTAAAGGTGGAAGTGGATCGTCACATGCATCGAACTTGATATCTCCTGGGGTCTGGCCATTCAACCGCTGCCACTGAACTCAATGCCACACGTAGCAGCTGGTGGAATGTTACTAGTTGAGCTGTGATGGTTGTGCACCAAGAGGAAGGAGCGGGGAAGCTGCATGAAGGGGGAGAAGGAAGAAGGAAGGGATGAATGGGAATTACACAAATTGTACTCATTCTTTGACCTAATGGGCCATGCCTAAATCAGTAGGGAGAGTAGTTGGAATTCTAGAATAGGAAACTATATTTCAGAACAAGTGGGACAAGCCTAATTTGCGGAAGAAGGGAAGGAAATTTTGCTAAAAGGAGAAGTAGGAGTAGTTTCTGCATCCAACTCAAAAATAGCCCAAAAGGATGAGAAACCAGCCGTAGAACTTGGGCCATGACCCAATCTGTATACTGAAACGGCTATCCCTAAGCCAGACTTTTGTAGTGGAGCTGTCACAAAGAGTCAGCTGATGGAGGGGAATAGGAGTGACCAGAGAGAGGGTGGTTTCCAATGAAACATTGCTTCTTCCATCTCACGTCGCTCCTACCAGAGAAGTTATGCAAAAGGTTCTGTTTTAGATCCGATGACGAAACGTCGCTCCTTCCATCTCATGTATTTCACCTGAATCTCGAATTTTGGTTCCTGCCCATGTTTGAGCACTTGCCACTTGGAGGAGCTCTCATACCTGTCATTGGACTATGGGAGTTGCCAGATTGACCATGCTGGGGAAGATGACAAATTTTTGTGTCATCAGTTGCTGTCCCACAAGTTTAAAGAGGCATGTAAGAATGCCAATGGGTTCTGTGGAGGTATTGGGATTGAAACTCTAATACTTCGCATGGTGTGTAGAGATTTTCAGCAAAGGGTGTGGATGATAGTTAATTTTGCTGGTCATCACTGGTCCTAGAATCCTAATACTACATTAGTTGAGAATCTTGTTTTTGGTAAGGTTCGGAGCATCATGGTAATTGATGGATCAGTTATTATTGTTGGTTATGTAGATGGTGAGATAATTTGATAGGTATCCACTCATGACAAGGGTGTACTTTAAGAATGGTAAGAGGAAAAGTAGGGAATCTGTCCCTTGCAATCACACAATTAGAGGGAAGAGCAAAGGTCATGGGGTATTAAATATGTTAGTGGATTGTAGCATTTATGTGGCAGCTAGTGGGAGTTGAGAGAATAAAGAGGGCAGCAATTATGCAAATGAATTGGCACTTATTGGAGAGAATAAATAGGGAAGTGGAGGAGGGGAGAAGGCATCTAGTCATTTGAGTGAAGAATTGGGGCCTTTTGGTAGGGAGGAAGCAGACCCTCAAAGATCTGCAAGTGTTCTGTTTTTGGGTGTATTCAAGAGGAATTTTCCCTATTGTAAGGAGCTAGACTCCATATTTCTTTTTCAGTAATACAAGTTCCTATCATAATTTTGTGGGATTCGCTCACTGCTGACTCTCCCCTGGATAAGCATGCTCTCAAGTTGTTGAAGTATGTTACATGGTTCTCTTGGGATAAGCATACTCTCACTGCTGACTCTGAAGAAGTTTTTGATAATTTTGAGCTTTGATTGGTCTTTTGGGATAGAAGGTCTTAAGCGCACTGGCTGCATTGATGTTACCCTTCATGGTTCTCTTGCTAATACGGTTTTATTCTATAGCGATTGTCATTCAGGGAGTTTGTAATGCGCCATCTGTTTTGACAAATCCTGGACAGTCAGATCTTTATGACAATGATTGTTTAGCTTTTTTAATGTCTCCACAAGAAAAGAAGACTTTTGTCTCCACAATGCAGTATCCCATGGTCATACCCACTCTTAAACCATTCAGGACAACAACAAGGCTTGGTGGAGCTGCTGGAATCTGGAGTATTGGAGAAGGCTAATGGGACCCGGTGGACATTTTTATGCTTTAAGCATAACTTGGTCCTTTTATTTCAAGCAATGGTACCCCGGAGGAAGGTCTTCAGCTGTTACAGGATGCTTATCCAAACCTTCACCTTGAGGGCAAGGTGAATCTTTTGGGGTGGAGTATTGTTAGGCATGCCACGGTTACTAGAGTTAAGGAAAATGAAATGGGTAGCAGGGGAATAGAGGACAAGGGGCAGAAGAGGAAATTGGGTTGTAACTACCTTGCCTGCGTGGCAAGGAGGGTGGGAAGGAAGGGAGAAACGGTTAGGAGCAAAGATAAAAGGGAGTGAGGTATGGAAGAGATCATCTAGAAGTTGAGTCAAGGTTTTGGGGCCCTTTGGGCAGGGAGGTTGGCAGAATCTCAAAGATCTGCAGGTGTTTTTATCTTCATTATTTGTTTTTCAGTGTAAATTTTCCCTATCGTAACCTTGGAAGGAGCTAGACTCCTTTTTTATTTCTCACTAATACAATTTTCTATCATAGTTGTTGCTTGCATATGTGGAGTAAGTGTAGTTCTTCATGTTTAGCATAGAAAAGTAATTAGTGGCGTTGTTCATTCCATATCTATGTAAAATCTTCTGAAGGATGTTCTAGTTCTTAATCTTTTTCTAAAGTACAATCTGGGTGCAGTTCATGCATGCTAGTTTTGTCAATTGTGGTAAAATGATATGGGTTGTTTCCTGTCCATACAATTTTTGCAGTTTTTACTTTTTACTTGATTGCAGGATGCACAGAATAAAGTGGCAGCATATGCTTTGTTCCAACTGTTTCCTGATATCCCAGTTCATCTCCCAATTACAGAGCCTTATGCTTTGCTTGTTATGAAGTGGATGGAAGGTCACCTTTATAAATTTTTGTTATTGGTGTAAATCTTTTTACCCTTTATATATGCAATTTTGTTCAGAAGACATGACATTTCAAAACTTGCAGGGGAATCATTAACTAAGCTGGAAGACAGTGAGGAAGATCATAGGTCTGGTTTTGTGGATTCCTTGTTAAATGGTGATGGTTCTGGTGCAACCGCATCTGTTGATTTTACAGATTATAAGCTTCCACAAAACTTTGATAGACTTTATGAAAATAAAAGTTCAACCCTTGCCAGTCATCAGTCATTTGCTCAGAGTAGGTTCATCAACTCTTTATTTAAAGTTTGGAAGCTCATTTTGGGATTTAAGTGTGCACCCCTAGGCTGGAAGCTCATTTTGGGATTTAAGTGCTTTCAACAATTTCTTAATTCCTTTTCTTTTCCTCTAGTTTTTTGTGATGATGTTTTTTCGAATCAGCCTGTCCTTATCTTAGAATATTTCTGTCAAGGATGAAAATTGTAAGATCTCTACGTACATTCATTGCTCTGGCTGTCTTTATCTTTAATTCTTTTGTCTGTAGGAATTTGTGGCTGCTTATCACTCTTTTCTATCCTTTCTTTTGAGAAATATTTTGGGATATTGTAGGTAGCCAATTTACTTTTTCAATCAATAATGGATTTAATTAAAAGAAAGGGCATGGGGACTAATCCAAGCACACAATTAGGAGTGATTTGGGAGAATAAAAAGAAAGAAAAGTAGAACTAAGAACAAAGTAAAAGGGGCGCTACTTGTGCTTTGATGGAAATTGTCAGAAGATATTTCTCTGATATATTTGATAGAAGAGCATGTGCTCTTAAATAGAATACAAGGTAATCTAGAAAAGAAAACTCCTAAACTAGTACTCATCATTGTACCCACGGTCAATTCCTATAATTAAGGGTCAATGATTCCTATTCATAAATACAAAAGATATAACTAATCAAATCTCCTAATTATGGGATTTTAATCCTATAAAAAGAAAGAATATATACGGTGGGATTCTGACACTCCCCCTCAGGTTGGTGAGTGGATGTTATCCATTCCCAACTTGCTCACAATAGATTGAAATGTAGAGCCACTTAATCCTTTTGTTAGAACATCTGCCAGTTGATTTCCTGTGGATACAAATGGTGTACAGATTGTCCCATTATCTAACTTTTCCTTTACGAAGTGTCTGTCTACTTCAACATGCTTGGTCCTATCATGCTGCACTGGATTATGTGCAATGTTTATTACGGACTTGTTATCACAGTATAGCTTCATAGGTCCATTCCACTCTATCTTTAGGTCATCTAGAATTATTTTCAGCCATAGGAGTTCACAAATTCCTAAGGCCATAGCCCTGAATTTTGCTTCTGCACTTGACCTTACAACAACGTTCTTTTTTTTGCTCCTCCAAGTTACTAAGTTTCCTCCAAGAAAAGTGCAGTATCCAGAGGTGGATCTTCTGTCATCTACAGATCCAGCATAGTCAGCGTTTGTATAGGCCTCCAAAGTCATCTCCTTCCCTTTTGTAAATAAAATTTCTTTTCTAGGAGTTCCTTTCAAGTACTGCAAAATGCGGTAAACAACTTTAAGGTGAGTTTCTTTGGGATTATGCATGAACTGACTTACCACTCCCACTGCATAAGCTATGTCTGGCATGGTATGAGACAAATAGATTAATTTTCCAACCAGTTTTTGATAGGATTCTCTGTCCACGGTTGCATCCTCAACAGATTCACTAAGTTTGTGATTTTGCTCAATAGGAGTCTTTACTGGTTTGCATCCCAATTTACCAGTTTCAGACAATAAATCCAACACATACTTCTGTTGAGAGATGAAAATACCATGACGAGAATGTGCCACCTCAAGGCCAAGGAAGCATTTCAATCTGCCTAGCTCTTTGATCTCAAACTCTCTTAACAAACACCTTTTCAGGATATCCATTTCTGCTTGATCATTTCCTGTTACAACTATATCATCCACATAGACAATTAGTGCAGTAACTCCCCCTGAAGATGAATGCTTAATGAACAAAGTATGATCTCCTTGACTTTGTTTATACCCCATTGCCTTCATCACTGTAGCAAACTTGCCAAAAGGCCCTAGGGGACTGTTTCAATCCATAGAGAGCCTTCCTTAACTTACAAACCTTACCTTTCTCGAAGTTAAACCCAGGTGGGACCTCCATGTAAATTTCTTCTTCAAGGTTGCCATGTAGGAAAGCATTCTTGACATCAAATTGCTGCAAACTCCATCCATAGTTAGCTGCCAGAGATAACCATATTCTAACAGTGTTCATTTTTTGCAACAGGAGAAAAAGTCTCAAGGTAGTCAATCCCATATGTTTGAGTATACCCCTTAGCTACTAACCTTGCCTTATACCTTTCTAGTGTCCCATCTGCCTTATATTTAACAGTGAATACCCACTTATAGCCAACAAGTTTCTTCTCTTTAGGAAGTTCTACCAACTCCCAAGTTTCATTTTTCTTTAGTGCATCCATTTCAACTTTCATAGCTTCTCTCCACTCTTTGCTATCCAGTGCTTCATTAGCAGTTTTTGGGATAATGATAGTGTTTAAATGAGTAAGAAAACTTCTATGATTGCTGGACAATTTATCATAGGATATAAAGCGAGACATGGATACCTTGGCCTTTGAGTACATGTTCTAACACCCTTCCTTATTGCAATTCGAAAATCCCCAGCTTCAATGGGTATATTCTACTCCTCCAAAACAATCCCATCAGGGAGTATATTCTGCTCCTCCAAAATAGTCTCATCAGTTTCAGTTTCTGGTATTAGTTCAGAATCTGGAACTTGCACAGGTTGGATAATAGGTGCTGTCCTTCGTGTGTAAACTTGTAGTGGACGGGCAGCACTTGGAGTTTGTGTTCCGGTTGTCTTTGGACTCAAATAAGGGGAAGTGTATATAGGACTGGAGGGAATGTTTATAGGACTTGACTCAGAAGTATGTATAGGATTGGACTCAGGTATATTGGATTCCCTTGGAGAGATGAAAGAAAGACTCTTGAACAAATCATCCTTATCTTCCATGCATGAGTTCTCCCCCTGAAGATAAGGTTGGGAAAAGAAACATTCAGTTTCAACAAAAGTGACATCAATAGACACAAAGACCTTTTTTGTGGTAGGATGATAACACTTGTATCCCTTTTGGGTAGTTGAGTATCCAATAAAAATGCATTTAATAGCCTGAGGATCAAGTTTTCTTGATGAGGAGAATGAACATGGACAAAGGACACACACCCAAAGATCCTAGGAACAAGGTTATTTGAAGTTTTGAAGTGTGGGTAGAATTTGGAGAACAATTGAATGGGGCTGTTGTTTTGAAGAGTCTGAGATGGTAAACGATTAACCAAGTAGGCAGCAGTAAGGACAGTTTCCCCCCAATTCTGTTTTGGAACATTTGTGCGGAATAAAGATGCTCGGGTAACAGCTAGAAGATGCCCAATTTTTCGTTCAGCCACCTTATTTTGTTGTGGGGTGTGGACACATGATGATTCATGAATAATTTCATGTTCATTGAAGAAGGAAGACAGTGTGTGGTTAAAATAATCTTTGGCATTATCAGAACGAAATTGTTTGATGGCTGTCCCAAACTAGTTTCTTATCATTTGGAAAAAAATTTGGAATATCTGGCTAACTTAACTTTTCTGTTTCAAGAGATACACCCATGATACCTGAGTACAATCATCAATAAAAATGATAAACTAGCGGGCCCCAGATATATTTGGAATATTGGATGGACCCCAAACATCACTGTGTATTAAGGAAAAAGGAACAAACGTTCTTTTATTATTGATAGGAAAGCTAACACGTTTGTGTTTAGCAAATTCACAAATATCACAATGAAACATTCCTAAGTCTAGTCCCTGAAACAAGCTAGGAAACATAATTTTTAGAGTACTGAATGAAGGGTGACCTAAACGAAGGTGACACAACCAGATTTCCTTATTGTGGGAAGGAAGAGACTCGGACAACAAAGACAATGGAATTTGACTCTTAGTGCTACATGTCCCACGAGCCTGCTCAAGAAGGTGGAGCCCATTTTCCTCCCTAGCAAGTCCAATCATCTTCCCTGTTCCTTGATCCTGAAATTTGCAAAGTGTAGGAGAGAATGTCACTAAACATTGTAAATCCGTTTTAAGTTTATGAATAGAAAGCAGTTGGGCAGATAATTTTGGCACATGTAAGACATCTTTCAAAATTAAATCTTGACTTAGGAGAATATTTCCCTTTCCAGCAACTGTAATAAACGTGCCATCTGCAGTTGCAATTTTTTTATTGCTTGGACAGGGTCTATAGGAGATAAATTCAATAGAGGAATGGGTTATGTGATCCGTAGCTTCAGAATCAACAACCCATGTCCCTTGTGCAGTAGAATGTAGAACGCTGAGAGCATAGGCTTGGGAATTACCTGAGAATGCCAAGGAAGAACTACCTGTGTTTGTGGGTTTGACTAAAGTGTCTAGGAATTCCCTCAGTTTTTTAATTTCTTATGTATTGAAATTTGTAAGGGGTCTGGAAGGACTGCCCTTTGCAGCACCTGACTGAGCCATGTGGGCTTGTGCTTGTCCTCCTCGTTGAGTGCCTTTGGTGGTCCAATTTCGGTTCTGATTTGGAGGCTTACCATGAAGTCTCCAACATCTGACCTGGGTGTGTCTTGGCTTCTTATAGAAGGTACACCATAGAGAATCCTTGTTCTCCCCTTTGTCTATCTCCATCTTGGGGGCTACACCTCCAGGTTGACTGGTCTGTCATTGATCAATCTTCTTTCCCTTGTTTTGTGCAACTAAGGCAGAACTTTTAGTGGATTGAGGTTCCATCATCACTCCTCTACGTGCTTCTTCTGCCTGGAAGGCAGCCATGGTTTCATTGAGTGAGGATAACTCCTTTCCTAGCACCTGAATTCTGACAGGATCATACTCATTGTTTAATCCTGTCAAGAACTTATAGATCCTGTCTTTCTCCTTATAACGTTTGAGTAAATCAGCATCCTCTTTGCATTTTGCTTCAAATTGCTCATAATGATCTAACTCCAGCCATAGATTCTGCAGAGTCTGGGCATACTCACTATTTGATCGGTCTCCTTGTTTGGTAGTTGCGATCTTCATCTTAATTTCATAGATTTGAGCAGCATCACCAACCTTGGAATAGTTTTGTTTACAGCTCTCCCACACGTCCTTGGCTGTCTTCATGAACATGCAAGCATCACTCCCTCTGGCACCATAGAATTCCACAGCCACGACATTACGACCGCATCTGCTTCATCCCATGCAGCAATGTTAATGTCTGTGGGTTTTGGAGCAGCTTACCCAGTAAGATGATTCAATTTGCCCTTCCCTTTTAGAAAGGTTTGGACAAAATGAGACCATTTGAGGTAGTTTCTGCCATTGAGACGAAGACTGGGTTGAATATGTTGCAGCTCAACAGCTCCGTTATTTTCTATCTGGGCAGGGGTATTGGTTGTTTCTGAGATTGTCAGATTTGTTGGGTGAGAGGCAAAGGAGTGAAGGGTGTTTTAGGAAAGAAAAGTGGCAATATAGGCCGTCAAAGGAAGGGGAAGAAAAACGACAATTCAAGCCGACAGAGGAAGAGGAAAGAAGTCGGCAATGCAGGCCGAACAGCGGAAGAAAG
The DNA here is from genome assembly GCA_029884605.1 of Ormosia emarginata. Classification (NCBI taxonomy): domain Eukaryota; kingdom Viridiplantae; phylum Streptophyta; class Magnoliopsida; order Fabales; family Fabaceae; genus Ormosia; species Ormosia emarginata. Next base: position 290,029 of record JAQQTP010000076.1, on the reverse strand, counting down.
TGTGTGGCAATGCAGGCCATGAGGTTACATAGGCTCCCACGGATTTTGGAGCTTTGATTCCATGTCAGAAGATATTTCTCTGATATATTTGATAGAAGAGCATGTGCTCTTAAATAGAATACAAGGTAATCTAGAAAAGGAAACTCCTAAACTAATGCTCATCATTGTACCCACTGTCAATTCCTATAATTAAGGTTCAATGATTCCTATTCATAAATACAAAAGATATAACTAATCAAATCTCCTAATTATGATATTTTAATCCTATAAAAAGAAAGAATATATACGGTGGGATTCTGATAGAAATATTGAACTTTCTGTAAATGATCCCCTAAATTCCAGCATAGGAATTACAGAAGCCGGGTGTTCCTTGGAAGCCTCCTCTTCCTTCTCTACCCCTCTACTACACCAACACTGAAACCCAAAATCAAAGCTGGCATATTCCAACAGCTGTTAATAGCAGAAGGATCATGGGCTAACTTAACTTTGCATTCTCATTTGAGCAAAACAATGGCAGCCAGCTATTAGAACCCTCTCCTTCTCGGATCTAAATCTTCTGTCCCCAATCTTGTCCCCCCAATAAAATACTTCCAAATAAGCAAAAAATTACAGCCAACTAAGGGAGAGGGGACAGGATTTAGAGAGGTGATTTTATTTTTTAGCATAGTTGGCAGTATTTTATTGGGAGGACATGGGAAGGGGACAAAAGATTTGAGTCCCTCTTTCTCAAGTTTTCAGCTGTTAGAATTCTATCTGCAAAGAAAGCCACCTTTAGTAATATTTGACTGTGTTAAATAACTTCTCAAAGGAAAATGGTTTTAACGTGAAAAGCCCTTTCTAAAAGCCACCTAACCCTATCTTCCTCAAGAATGTTAATTTGGTGGTAAATAGTATATGGCTGCTGAATAAATCTGCTACATCATCCACTTCCTAGAATCCTATCTATGAAGAAAGCCACCTTTAGGAATATTTGACTGTTAAAGAACATCACAAAGGAAAATGATTATGACATGAAGTACCGTTTCTAAAAGCTACCTTACCCTATTTCCCCAATAGTGTTAATTTGGTAGGTAAATTGTATATGACTCCTAAATAAATCTGCAATAGCATCCACTTCTCCGACATGAAGGGTCTTTACAAACCCAACATTCAATAACACCTTCTGATTTTTGGTAGTAATTTAATGATGATATAACAAATAAAATGGTCCATTTATAAAGTTCAGGGGGGTGCCACTTATGTGTTCCATTAATGGGTAATAAAATGCAATTATTTCTCTTTATTATTATTTTTTTCATGGATTTAGAATTTCATTATGCAGAAGAAGCCTATAGCAAGGAAATGGAGAGTACTTATTTGAGACAAGCGCAAGATAATAAAATGAGAACAAGAAGATACCAGGTTTGCATATATTTTGTCTGATTTTTTATTACATCTCAGTGTCATTTTTTTGAAGCTAAATTAGCACTCTATATTTTGTATATGATTTCTTATTTATTATAAATCAAAAACTATGTCTCTGCAATGAGTCTTTTAGTTGCACATAATTTGTGATTTGGAAGCGCAGTGGTTTTTTCCAGCCTGTTTTTTGATATATGTTAGATATATAAAACTAATCTTTATATGTAATGGTTGTATCTATATTACCTTGTGCTGAAATTCAACTTAAACATGAAGAATGGAGAACTTCTAACCTACTCCCAGAGTATTACTCTAGGTAATTTTATAACCATTGATATTTAATTTAATAATATTTTATTTTTCAATCCAACGGCATGTATGGTTATAAATGACATGTGTTACATTTCTATTGGATTGATGTAATGCTCTGAGAGTGTACAAGAATTTCTCATTAAGAATAGGGGGTGGCAAGGATTGAACTCCTGACCACTTGGTCATAAAGGCTTGACTTAAGTTGTTGGGTGGAGGCTCAAGATTGGTTTTATCAATGACCAACTCTACTAAAAGCTTAAGCTGTTTTGTGAAGACAGAAGATTGGTTTTATATTTGTAACATGTCCCCTCATGCAGAAGTCCTTTGGGCTTGAAGCATGGACAGTGTACAGGCTCACTCTACCTTGTGCTGAAATTCAACTTTATTTAGAAGAATGGGAATAGTAAGGATTGAACTCCTAACTACTTTGTCATAAAGGCTCTGACATCATATCTAGGACTAGCTCTCCTAAAAGCTTAAGCTGTTAGGTGAAGCCACATGATTGGTTTTCTCTAATAGGTTTTATATCTCTAGCACACCCCCTCACGCAATAGCCCTTTGGGCTTGAAGCGTGGACAGTACTTAGGCCAATTTACCTTGTGCTGAAGTTAAACTTAATTATGAAGAATGGGAGTGGCAAGTATTGAACTCCTGACCACTTCGTCATAGAGGCTCTGATGCAATGTTCATGAACCAACTATCCTAAAAGCTTAAGCTATTAGGCTCTTTGTAATTCTTTCTCTTCATCTTAATAAATATATTTTTTTTTTAAAAAAAAGATTTTATGTCTCTAGTTGGTGTATTATATGTAGTACATCATTATCATTCCCTGATGCCAAAAATTTCCCAAAATTTTCAGTACAACTGACTCACTCTTCTTTATTGGGAAAAACAAAAATCTTTGTAAGCACTGACTTAGAGACATATTTTCTTCTCCAGGATATGTTAAAAATTAGAGCTACACTTCCTATTACTGGATTAAAGGGTGATATATTGCAATTGCTGAAGGAATATGACGTTCTTGTTGTTTGTGGGGAAACAGGCTCTGGAAAGACAACTCAGGTGACAGTTCAGCTATAGTTTGTGATGAGTCTTGCCTCCTGTATTTTCTAAACTCTGTTATTTGTCATTTGCAATCTTCTTGCTTTCAAAATTTGTGTATAGCTGTTGCAGGTGCCCTACTTCTTCTTGTCTTATCCTGTCAGAGTGTCTACAGTTTCTTTTCTAACTGGCATTTAATGTAGGTTCCACAATTTATATTGGATGACATGATTGAGTCAGGACGTGGTGGACACTGTAATATTGTATGCACACAACCAAGGAGAATAGCGGTGGGTACAAAATCTTCTGTTTGCGTATTTTTGTCTGATATAATATCTACTACGCTTTTCAACTGTATTTTAGCATAGTCTTTTCTGTTCCACATTCTCAATGAGCTAGTTATTGACTCATCACTTTGTTTTTCTGGTTCCTTGCCGGCATGCATGTTAGGGCAAGCTTTTCCTGCTCATTGTTGTTTGATAAGGAATACTGCATTTTGGAAATTCTGACGGACTGTACACTTGCATAGTATATAGGCAGCACAATATCAAGCAAATGAAACAAAATGTGAAATAATCTTGGATTTGTTGGATAATCAGGAAAATCTAGGAATAGTCGCTAAGAATAACTCATGCATGCAGATTCCTAGAAACGCCCTCTTATGACTTGGCCAACCAAATCTTCCATTGAATCATAGTCAAACTTTCCTATAGTTATGAAGAAATTATGGCAGGAAAAGAACTTGAGCAGTCATTTTGGAACTGATACTGTTTTCCTTCTCTGTTACATTTTAATGTATATTTCAATTACTAATCCCTATCTGGTTTATGTTGTATCATCGGCTTGATACTTGCTTAAGAATTCCCAAATTTGTATCTTTCTGGCAAGCTTTGATTTCCTCCGAACCATAAAGTAAGGCAGATATATATCTTAAAGAAATGACTGTAAATAAAGACACTATCACAGAGATTGAAATCTACGTTACATTTGCAGCAGGAAGGTTTTCCATATCTGATCTGCCATTTTTTCTTATTTAACATCGATTGTATTACTTTTTTCTGTATTTTCCTGCATCTTGCTTGTAATTTCAGTTATTTGCTCTCTCATGTTTTAACTTTCTCTTCCAGATGTTAGACTGGACTTGCCAACAATTTCCTTTCTTTTGTTATAATTTTATAATGTTGTAACATCTGGACTTGCCTATCGTCGTCTTTCTTTTTAACATAATTCTCTTATTCAGAATTTTTAGTATCCAAGATTCTGTTTTTTCGTGGAATTTCCACTTTTTTCATAATTTAATTGACAGGGAATTTTCTGAGTTGGAGTCACTTTTGGGCCTCCTTGATTCTATTCATTTGTCTTCTCATCCGGATAAAAGGATTTGATCACTTGATCCTTCTGGGGAATTTTCATGTAAATCTTTTTTTTTCAATTCCTTACACATTCCTTGAATAGGGATACTTTTCTTCTTGATAAACCCTTGTGGAAATCCAAAGCTCCCTCTAAGGTCAAGTCTTTTATTTGGACTGCACAGTACTTAAATAAAATTAATACTAATGGCATGTTGTAGGTTTGTAGGCCACATAAGGCTCTTTCCCTTGATTTGTGTGTAATGTGTGGTGCATCTTCAGAATCTGTACCTTACCTGTTCTTACATTGTTCAGATGCTGTTTCTTTATGGCACTCCTTATTTGGTGTATTTAGTGAATGTTGGGTGTGTCCTAGGTCTCCGGACCAATTTTTGATGGTTAGATTTCATGGTTTTTGTAGAAGCAAGGAGGCTAAATTTTTGTGGCAATGTGCAATCTATGCTACAATATGGTGTATTTGGTTAGAGTAGAACTCTCGTATTTTTAAGGAGGTTTCTTCCACACATCATTTCATTTGGGAAAAGATTAGCCGGTTGGCATCTATTTGGTGCAAAGCTCATGGCCTTTTTCATGGGGTTTCTCTAACAGATATGTTGAGGGATTGGGAAGCTTTGTTGCATTGACTTTCTCTTTTTGCATGTTATTGTTATGTTTTGTTCTTTTGTTTAGGAGGTTTCCTTATCCTCCTCACTCTTTGTAATTCTTTCTCTTCTTTGTAATAAAATTATTCTTTTATAAAATAAAATAATTTTACAATTTTGCTACCACTTTTTTTTTTGAAAATATATAGTAGACTTTTCCACACTCTTTTTATATCTGTTTTATGTTTTTTGCCTCATGTTTTAGGCTATTTCTGTGGCTGAAAGGGTAGCGGATGAGCGGTGCGAACCTTCACCAGGTTCGGATGGTTCCTTGATTGGTTATCAAGTTCGTCTTGACAGTGCCAGGTGTTCATTTGTCTATTCAACATTTTGTTGTTATTTATGCTTATTTGAATTTTAAAAAAATTGCTTATTGACCCAAAAGACCACAAATCGCCTGCTTTCATTTATTTAATTCAAGCTTGAAACTCTTAAGTGTTTGAATTTGCTTGAGGGAATTCCTCTCAGTCCTCATTGATTTATATTGAGAGGTTACAAAATCAGATCTCTTAATTTTAGGGATTTCCTTAGTTATAGAGATACAATACATATTTACGTCACAGGTTTCCTATTCTGATTACAATGAATATAGACATAATATCAAGGAATATCAATATTCTGATTTGGACTTTGAACTGTGATTTATCAAATATATTTATGGTCAATAGACATTTATACGTGTTGAGGATGTTTAAAAATATGTATTAGTATCCAGTACCTTGGTCCTTTTTTATGGAAAATTGTTACTTATGGACAGAGAAAGTATTCTGAAATGGGATTCTAATTGTATTGTGATTCATTTTTTCCATTCCATTTGTGCTGATGTTTTCTCTTTTTATTGTGCTTTATAATTGCAAGTATTAAGTTATTAGCTGCTTTTTTTCATGTTAGGAATGAGAAAACAAGGCTTCTGTTTTGTACAACAGGCATCCTTCTGAGAAAATTAATGGTAGGTTATTCTGTAGAATAGTATAACAAATACCAAATGATATATTTTTCTTTGATTGTTTTGAATTTTTTATTTTTTATTTTTTACCCAATGCTAACAATTCAAGTTCTGAATGTTTAATTGCTTTAGATGCTTTTTTTTTACTCCCCACCCCCCTCTATTCTTTAAGTATGTTTTCCTTTCTGATTTCAATTGCCATCAAGGTAGGCATGGGTTATTTTATGACAATCTTTTGGACTAATATAGGTCAGAAGGTTTTTATCTATATAATAAATATATAGATTAGAAGGCCTTTAAAAGAAATTACTCACTGTTTACTTTTTTTGTCATTATTTCTGTATAGGACATCCTGGGCAAAGCGAGGCTCGGCGAGCCCTTCAATTTTTTTGCACTGCAACATATTGTAGTTATTAACTTATTACTCATGCTGTTGTGCCTACTGGCATTTTCCTAAAAATGTAAAAATAGCATATTTAAAATGTTATTAAGCTATAATATGGTGTATATGGTTAGAACGGAACTCTCATATTTTTAAGGAGGTTTCTTCGCTACATCACTTGATTTGTTCTAGAAAACAGATCAAGAGAGAAAGAGAAAACAGAAGCGTGTAGAGAGAGAATGAGAGAGAGAAGAGAATGATAATTCTCTAGAAACTATAAACTGAAATTAACAGTTACAACAGTGTTCTCAACTGTATAAATACAGTTGACAGAGGCTTCTGTTAGAAGCTTAACTACTCTTAACTAACCTAACTAATTCTGTTACTAACTAATATAATAAGATAATATCCTAACTAACACTAGGACTCTAGAACACTCTAAACTATACTATAACAAACAACAGCTGATACAATATACTCTAATAATTTGGGATAAGATTAAGCGGTTGGCGTCTATTGGGTGCAAAGCTCATGGCCTTTTTTATGGGGTTTCTCTAACAGATATGTTGAGGGATTAGGAAGCTTTGTTACAATGATTTTCTCTTTTTCCAAGTTTGTTATATGTTTTGATCTTTTGTTTAGGAGGATTCCTTATCCTGCTCGCTCTTTGTAATTCTTTTTCTTCGTCTTAATAAATTTATTCTTTTATAAAAAAAATGGTTATTAAGCTATATTTTATTTTCCTTTGTTGAATTTTAAGTTATTCTTTACCTTGTTCAAATTGCAGGGGAACCAAAGCTTGACTGGCATCACTCATATCATAGTTGATGAAGTTCATGAGAGGTCTCTATTGGTCAGTTGAATCAATTGAGATGGTTTACAAAACATTAGTGTGAATCTTATGCTGAAATGTACTTATCATTATTTATGCCAAGGCTGATTAGATGTGTGGAGTTCTTTGTAAGATATTCAAGGTAGTCAAGATCGAGATCCTACCTTAGGATCAGGAGGGGGTGGGGTAGACATGTAAAATGTGAATTTGTAACACAAATCGTAAGATCCTACCTAAAATACAGAATTATATTCGAACATTTTTTTATGTATATAAAATAACATAAATAAACAAAATAACTGTAAAATCACAACTAAGATTTAATTAAAATCTAATTAGAAATGTATTAAAGAGTCGCAACCTGACGATGCAGAGGTGGGGAACCAAGGAATCTCCAACGCAGAACCAAGTAGAGATGAAGGGAAACAGCCGAAAAGAGGTTTGGGGTTGGGGTTGTTTAATTTTCGGGGAGTGGTCTTACGTGTTTTTCTTTCCCTTCTCAAATTCGGGTTGTTCTGCCATAAAAAATGGTGGCTCGTCCAGTACGGTGGATTGTCTGATCCAATCGATTTTACCAGCAAACTCGTCAATCCTAGCTCGATCCCACCAAATTGAATTTGTAGCTGTGATCGGGATCGAAGACCCTAGCAAATATCGTAAGATTGTATGATCTTACGAGTTGACGTGCGATCTTGACTACTTTGAAGATATCTTTGAATGCCGTGCATAAATATTTAGATTATTATATCAACATATAGGCATACCATTGTTAGGTATCTATTTTATTGTATGGCTTGTTATTAATTTTGATAGAGTCTCTTCACTAACCTTTTCCGTTGGCTGCTTTACTTGGGGGGAAAAACTGATACAGCTTAATACTCTTGTTCGGGGTGGTAATGCTATAATTGCTAATATTTTCTTTCTCTGTTTTAATTATTTGTTTTTCATTAATTAATCCTTGGGAACTTATTATATTATGTTTAGTTTCCATATATAAAGGAGTATCATTATATAATCCTTGGTTGCTTTATCTTATGGCTTGTTATTAATTGCTGTTTTACTTGGGGGGAGGGGGGAATACTGATACGGTTAATACTCTTGTTCTGGGTGGTAATGCTATAATTGCTAGTATTTTCTTGGTCTGTCTGTGTTTTAATTATTTGTTATTGTCTTAACTTTCAATTCTGGCTGCTGCTATGCTAAATGTGTACATGGTTTGTGCCTATTGGGACTACTAAATGAAGCCTTTACGTACCAAATAAGGAAGAGGTTTATGTGGAATATTATAATTGATAACCACCTTGAATCATATACAGAATTATTCTAGAATTTACAGCGTTTTCTTTGTTAGATATATAGAGAAATTTGAGAGCTCCCTTGAGCTGATGATTTTATTGCTTTTTGTGCTGTTGGGAGGATTCTTGATCCTCCATTTCTGTGCTCTTCTATGCTAATGATTTCTTCTTTTAGCAAAAAAAAAAAGGTTAATCTCATATACTTGCGTTTATTTTTTTACAGGGCGATTTTCTTCTAATAGTTTTAAAGAATCTAATTGAAAAGCAGTCCACTGAAAGCTCTACAAAACTGAAGGTCATTCTAATGTATGTATTTTTTTGTTTACTTCTGATCCAACAATTAGTTCACTACACATGCTTTTATTGATTTCCTTTGAGCTTCACTTCCTTTTTGTCTGGTATGCAATCATAATGATCAGGTCTGCGACAGTTGATTCAAGTTTATTTTCAAGATATTTTGGTCATTGCCCTGTAGTTACAGCAGAAGGCAGAACTCATCCAGTGACAACATACTTTCTTGAGGATATATATGATCAGATCAATTATCGACTTGCTTCAGATTCTCCAGCTTCTCTAACATATGAAACGTTTCCCAAAGAGCAGGTAATCTATGGCTGGCTCTAGATTACTGTTACTGACCTATGATTTGAGCTCTTCATTAACTATTCATGTTACTTCTGCTAAATTGGAGCATAATTTATCTGATTTTCATGTGAACTATTCCTTCTAGCCTTTGTCTATAACTGTGACTTAGAGAATGCTATGAAGGTTTGAAAAATTAATATTGCACTGTTGTATGACCTATTTTATAAAATTAATGGTATTTCTTAAAAAAAGAATTGAATAATGATTTTTTACATCAAAGAATTGAATTTGAATTTTTACTGATTACCCTCCTTTAATTAATTATTGGTTAAAATATATTTTTGGTCCCTATTTGTGACACTCATTTTTAATTTAGTCCCTCTACAAAAGTTTTTAATTTAGTCCCTATACATACAATCAGTTTCAATTTGATCCCCGCCATTTGTTGCACAGTTAAGTGTAGGGACCAAATTGAAAATGAACGCCATGTATAAGGACAAAAAATATAGATTAAAATATATTTTTGGTCCCTATATGTGACACTCATATTCAATTTGGTCCCTATACTTCGCGATAATTTGGTCCTTATACTCACGACAGTAGGCTGCAGGGATCAAATTGAAAACAATTATACGTATAGGGACTAAATCAAAAACTTTTTTGTATAGGGGCCAAATTAAAAATGGGCGTCACATACAGGGACCAAAGATATATTTTAACCTTAATTAATTAATTAATGTGGAAGCCTTGGTGCAACGGTTAGAGTTGTCCCCATGTGATCCGGAGGTCACATGTTTGAGTCGTGGAAGCACCCTACTATAGACCCACACATTGGGTCCGACCCTTTTCTGTACCCCGCCCATAGTGGGAGCTTGGTAGCCCTAGGCTGTCCCTTTTTTAACCCTCCTTTAATTAATGAAATATTGCAATTTAGATTTTGCAGAGAGGTTCTGTGACAAACAGCAGGGGCAAGAAGAATCTAGTCTTATCTGCGTGGGGTGATGAGTCTATGCTTTCTGAAGAACATATTAATCCATATTTTGTTCCAAGTTATTATCAATCATACAGTGAACAAGCCCAACAAAATTTGGTAAGTCCCTTTTAAGATGTGAATGCAATATCACCTTAAATTGTGACTATTATTTGACCATTCAAAAGTCTTTTTTATTCAGAAAAGATTGAACGAAAATGTCATTGATTATGATCTTCTTGAAGATCTAATATGTTTCATTGATGATTCTTGCGGTGAGGGTGCCATCCTTGTATTCTTACCTGTAAGACTATTTGGGTATCCTTTGAGCTTGCATGTTTACCTGTATTTTCTTAGTGTGAATACTTATAGTTTTTGCATTATAATTTGATTTGCCAGGGAGTGTCTGAAATAAACCTTTTACATGATAAGTTGGCGGCTTCGTACCAATTTGGTGGGCCATCTTCTGATTGGGTTATTCCTTTGCATTCATCGGTTGCATCAACTGAACAGAAAAGGGTGTTTTTACGCCCTCCAGGAAATATACGTAAGGTTAGTTTGATCCTTATAATTTTATTCTTAAAATTAGCATTGCAAATTGCTAATCTAATTCTAGCCCTGTATTTCATAGTAGTAGTTACCCTTTTCAGTGTAAAAGAACTTATGGCTATTGGGCTTTGATAGATTGATACCATGAGTGTATGATATATATATGTTGAAAACAGAAAGATTTATTTAGATATTGTAGAAAATAGAAAAGATTTGTTTAGATAGTTGACTCTTCTAATTTATAGGGATACAATTGTATAGCTCCTAAGATTGAGGAGATATATTTGGAATGTACAACCTATATAACCTAACGGTGTGTAAAGTCTGATAATGAATGAAAAGGAAATATTCTTTTCTCCTTGTTTCCTGATTGCGCTCATGGTATCAGAGCTATGGCGTATTCAACCCTAGCTTAAACCTATTTTTGTCCCTTTTCTCTGTTTTTTCTTTTCTTTCGGTTCTATAGTGATGGCGCGAACAACCATGCCTGAGGTGGTGATGATTGGTGAAGATGGATCCACCACCAAATCTTCTGGAGTAAGCACTGGGACGCTGCTACCGTCAGGGTCTGTAAATCCTAGCGGCATTGAAAATTTTCCAATTCAATTAACTGCTCACAAATTGAATGGGAAAAATTACCTGGAATGGGCTCAATCAATCAAGTTGGTGGTCGACGGCAAGGGAAGACTTGGCTATCTCACTGGCGAGATGAAGGAGCCAACAAAATCTGATTCGACATGGCGGATTTGGAAGTCTGAAATTCCCTCATTATGACCTGGCTGATAAATTCCATGGAGGCCTCAATAGGGAAAACATATTTGTTCCTGCCCACCGCAAAGGATGTGTGGGATGCGGTCCGAGAAACATATTCAGACCTCAAAAACTCATCTCAGATTTTTGAGTTGAAAATGAGATTGTGGCAGACGAAGCAGGGCGACCACAAGGTCACTGAATATTACAATGAAATGAAGACGTTATGGCAGGAACTTGATCTCTGCTATGAAGATGATTGTGCTTGTAAAGCTGATAGCGTTCGTTATGTGAAATGATTGGAGAATGATTGGGTTTACGAGTTCTTGGCAGGCTTGAATAAGAGTCTTAATGAGGTTAGAGGCTGAATTCTTGGCAGAACCCTTTTGCCATCAATCCGGGAAGTTTTTTTAGAAATCTGACGCTAGGAAGGTCGCCGCAAAGTGATGTTAGGTGAAAAAAACTCATCTACTCCTGAAGTTTTAGCCTTAATCACCAGGAACAATCACAGTCATCCTCAGTCCTAGGAACGACGGAACAGGAAAGAGAAAGTATGGTGTGATCATTTCCACAAGCCACGACACACCAGGGAGACTTGTTGGTATTTGCACGGAAAGCCTCCCAACTGGAAGCCACGGACCTTTGGTCTGCCAAGTTGTGATTCGAAGGCTTTCCACTCAACCACCGAGGAGAATGGTAACACAAAAGCCACAGAGACGACACCTTCGTTCAGTAAGGAACAGATAGAACAACTGTATAGACTTTTTCAGTCCACACAATTCTCTAACTCTATATCTTCTTGTTCCTTAGCCTAGAAAGGTAATTATCTTCAATCTGCTGCCTTTAATGTGTCCACTATTCCTCTTTGCCCATGGATAATAGATTCAGGTGCCACAGAGTCCTTGGAAATTTATCTCTCAGGGTCTTCCTTCCTTTACTTCTCTCTTGTCCTTGCATCTAGGTGATGGTTCTCGTATTAATTTTTGGGAAGATATTTGGGTTGGTGCTGTCCTTCTTTTTGAGGCTTTTCCAAGGCTATTTTGCCTTTCTTCTTTACATAATGCCCCTATTTGCCAATTTTTTTCTCATGATAACTTCTCTTGGAACTTCCATTTTTTTAGAAATTTGCATGATAGAGAATTTAGTGAGTTAGAGTCTCTCCTAATTTTAATTGATTCTATTCGTCTTTCTTCTGTGCCTGATTCAAGGACTTGGACCCTTGAATCATCAGGAGTTTTCTCTTGTAAATCTTATTATCAGTTCTTGACTCAATCTCAAAATAGGGATAGATTTTTTTTAGATAAACCCATCTGGAAATCCAAAGTTCCCACAAAGGTCAAAGCTTTTGTCTGAACTGCTGTTCTTAACAGGATTAACACTCATGACTTGCTTCAGAAACGCAGGCCTCTCACTGCTTTGTCTCCAAATATGTGTATTGTGTGTGGTTCTGATTTGGAATCAGGAGCTCATCTCTTTTTGCATTGTTTTGCGGCTAATTATCTTTGGAATAGACTTTTGGGATCTTTGGAGAGTCTTGGGTTTGCCCGATGGATTTGCATCTTTTTCTTCTTTCCAAGTTCAGAGGTTTTGGTACTCGTAAAGAAGCAAAGATTTTGTGGTAATGCTATGTTTATGTTGTTCTTTGGTGTATTTGGTTGGAAAGGAATGCTAGAATCTTCAAGGACTCTTTTATGACTCTAGACTTCTTTTGGATAGGATTAACCTTTTGGCATCCCTTTGGTGTTCTGCTCATGGTCTTTTTAATGGTGTTTCTTTGGTAGACATGCAAAGGGATTGGCATGCCTTGGTGCATGATTTTCCTACATAGGTTTTAAGTTGTTTCTTTTAGTTTTCTTTTTGTGAGGATTCCTTATCCTCTTTCTTTGTACTCTCTTCTTCTCATCTAATTATATTTCTTTTTTAATAAAAAAAAAGAGTTCTTGAAGAATTGAGACTAGATGTTGAAGCACCTATGAGACTGTTGTGTGATAACAGATCAACTATAAACATTGCAAATAATCTTGTCCAGCATGATCGTACCAAACACATTGAGATTGATAGACCCTTTATTAAGGAAAAGCTGGAAAATGGACTCATTTGTATGCCATTTGTCACTTCCGAGCAACAAACCGCTGATGTATTGACTAAGGGCCATTTCAGGTCAAAGTTTGAATCTTTCATTGACAAGTTGGGCATGATCAATATCTATGCACCAACTTGAGGGGGGGTGTTGAAAACAGAAAGATTTATTTAGATATTGTAGAAAATAGAAAAGATTTGTTTAGACAGTTGACTCTTCTCATTTATAGGGATACGATTGTATAGCTCCTAAAATTGAGGAAATATATTTGGAATGTACAGCCTATATAACCTAACGGTGTGTAAAGTCTGATAATGAATGAAAAGGAAATATTCTTTTCTCCTTGTTTCGTGACTGCACTCAATATATATATATATATATATATATATATATATATATATATATATATATATATGTTTGTTTTATTATTATACCAAAAACTTAACTGTTTGTGAGCATAGGAATTTGGTATTTTTTCCCTCATTCTTGGGCCTAATTCTATCCCTTTTAACATTAGGATCCTAGCATGTAAATGTTTAGACATCTTTTTTTCTTTCTTTTAATAGAAGTAAATGTCTTGACTTTAGATAGGAAGGATCCAAGATGAGGGCTATGTACAGCCTGTAGTACAATATATAAAAATACTAAACTATAAGCAACTACTATTTCAACTCTCTACTACAAGCTGGAGCATATAATTAAAATGCACCAAACTTGTTACAAATGTAGTAGTTGAAAAGAGACTAAAGACTTAGAGAATTTAGGAGGGAAATTTTCTGAATTGCTTGGGTGATGAGCACTCAGCCAGAATGATATATATATATATATATACTGTGAAATAAATACAACTTTACATTTTCAAGAACATTATTCCCTATGTACATGAATCACTTTTCCTATTTACATGAATCTAATGAATCATCATTAACTACTATTTCCTACAACGTTATTTCCAACACTTCCCCTCAAGCTGGAACATATAAGTCAAATGCTCTAAGCTTGCAACAAATATAATGGCTTCTAGGTCCTCTAAGGGGTTTTGTAAAGATATCTGCTAGTTGATCATTTGGACCAACAGATTCAGTAATAATTTCCTTAGAAAGGACCTTCTCTTGAACAAAGTAATTATCAATTTCAGTATGTTTAGTTCTTTCATGAAACACAGGATTAGTGGCTATGTGAAGAGCTGCTTGATTATCACAACATAGTTTTATTAGTTCTTTCAATATGAACATTGAGGACGACCGCCTCTTCCTCCTCGTCCTCCATGATTTCCACGACCTCCTCGTCCACCACGATTAGATACCATTGTAGAAGTTTCAATTGAATAAATAGAATTACCTCCCACTTTTGGTGAAGGGACTCGAAGAAGTCTAGTAATCAAATTCTCCATTGAAGGGACCTCTTGACCAGTTAAAATTTAGTCACGTACATGATCAAAATCTGAATTCATCCCACGAAGGATCAACACCATATATAGATTGTCAAGTTTTGTCTTTATACTTGCAATGGTGTCAGCTTCGAAGAACGTTTTTAACTCCTCAACTGTAGATTGAGCTTTTGAAACGTAGGAAATCATGTCATGGTCTGATTGTTTGAGAGTGACCAACTTTTGCACTGAGCCTTCTTCCAGAAAGTATGACAAGTTTTAAAGGTTCTAAAGTTTGCCAAAATGGTTGGATCGACGGATTGCCACAACAAGGCACAAAGCTGATAATCAAGTTTCTCCCATTGACTACGATTTTCTTCTAGAATATGATCAGAGGACTTTTCCAAATGATCATAGAATCCTTGACCAAGAAACCAAAGCTCTACAGATGCTGACCAAGCCAAATAATTTTTTCCATTTAGCTTTTCTGAAGTTATTGTTGGGGTTCTAGAAATAGAGAAGAAAGGGTTGTATGTAGGTATCTGACTTGGTTGAGATTTTGTGGGTATCTGGCCTGGTTGGGGATTTTGAGAGGTTTTGAGAGGAAGCTCCGGATTCCATCTTGGTTTTTTATAAAGGCAGCGAAGAGGCACAAGGTGGTTTGTGACCTGGTTTGGGATTCTGACCTGGTTTGTGATGGCAGGGAATGGAAAGAGGAAGAGACGGCGGTTCAGATGGCACTGGTGCGACGGTGATTGAACTCCGGGAAGGTGGTGCGTGAAGCTCACCCGCCAACAGGTAGAGGCACGTGTGGCGGTGTGTGAGGACTCCACTGGTATTGGGTCTTGGTAGGCTGGCTGGTCGGAACTTTATGAGTCGTCCGATGTGGTGCGTGTAGTGCGTCTCTAGTGGTGGACGGTTGGGACAGTGGTTGAGTGCGGGGCTGCTTCAGAAAGACTACTCTTGTGACAGAAACAAGACACGGGTGACAAATGATTTGTTAAGGAATTTTCTGCCGAACCAGATGGCAAAGATTTTGTTGTGAATTTTTCGCAAGCGCACGGATCGTACAAGTAGTAATATAAGATCGTTTTCCTGAGGATCGATTGATTACTAACTCTTACGGCTATTTTGATTATTTAAGTGAATGAAATCGATAGAAAACGTTCAATTAAAATTAATACGAAAAACAAAGCAATAAAGTAAATAATTGAAACTAGAAAAGATGAGACTTAACAAAGATTTAAAGGCCTAGGACTCGGAATCCACTACACTACCCCATACAATAAATTATAATCTTATCTTTGTTAATGCTCAATTATGTTCTTGAAGGCGATTTGTCCTAAATTATTTAAGTACTAAAAACGTGCTAAAACTTCACTAATCCCATTCTCATGGCAATTAATCCAAGTTCCAACCCATTAAGATTCATGACAATCGTTTACCTCTTGAAGGATTTAAGTCTATGTCTAGTTCTCAATTCCTAAGTTCAATTCTTGGATTATTAAACAATTAGATTTCATCTTTCGATCCTTCACTTAAAGCCTAAGATCATGTAAATATGGCGCGCAACATACCACAAGCATTAAGCATACCAAGAATGAATCAAGAACAATAATTTCATTAACAAAGAATCAAATTAGCAATTCATAATAGGGAAATAGAGAGTTTCATCCTAATTCTAGAAAAAGGGTTTAGGCGCTCATGGTCATCGTAACACAAACAAGAACAAGGGTTGAAGAAACAATCATGATTGATAAACAAAAAGAAAAGATGGGAAGATGGAGATGGAGAAAAGAACTTCAATGGTTGATCTTCAAGGAGTATTGTTCTTGCCTTCAAAGCCTTTGCCTCTGAATCTTTGCGCCTCTCCTCTCAAAACCTGGCGTCACATAAGTCTCTAGCCAAAAGTCTCCTTAGGTTTGGTGTTTTTGCCCAATTTATAATGATTTGGGGGCAAAACTTCCTTTTTTCACGTCAGGAGGAAAGACACGGCCGTGTCTCCCTTCGACATGGCTGTGTCTCCCTTCGACACGGCCGTGTGAGCTTAAAAAATAGCGTAATTTTGACATAGAGGGGAGAAACGACTGTGTGACCAAGAGACAGGGCCGTGTGAGCTTGACAGAAGCATTTTCCAAGTTAGACACGACCGTGTCTAACTCCTAAATCGCTCAAAATGTCACTTTTTGGATAAGTGGTCTTCATGAAAGTTGTAGCTCTTTTTCTTAGCTTTCCAATACCACCAGAATCACCTCGTTTGGACCTTTGTAGCTCAAGTTATGTTCATTTTTTCGCGCAAAGGTCAAAAACTCTACGAATCTTGGCCATATTAATTCCGAGCTCAACTCCATTGCATGGTTTTAAATTGCGGTTGATTCTGATTCTTTTCTTCTGATTCTTGATTCTTGATTCTTGCATCACATCATGGTCGCGGGTATTATGTTATTCTGCGATGCGGATTGCGATCATCATGCGGTGTGATTTTTTTTAAAACTTGCACAAAATGTAAAAAAAAAAAAATCTATAATTATTATAACTCTTCATATTTCCTTATTTATAATGTTTTATAAGTTTTTACTCATTTGATAAAATTTTGTACTATCTTAAAGAATAAATGAAATTGAATTCATAACTAAAATAACATAATTATTGTTATAATAATTATTAATAGGCCTTTTAAAATTTTATTTGGGCATATATAAATATAAGAGAGTAAAAAACTAAATAATATATGTCCTTAAATAAGTTTCAAATAAATTTCACATGTCATATTTTTTACACTGAGTCACTGATAAAAAAAATCTAATGCAATGAGAAGAATACAATTACCTGCAACTTTAATCACATCACCAATTATGCAAGGAACAATTCTACTATTAGGATGCATAATTTCACTGCAAAAGAAAACATGATATAAACTCATAATTAATATCTTACATATTTATAAGTATTATAAGAATTTTTTTTGGCGCTTCACAAATAATAAACTAAATCTCACTTTAAAAACTTTGAAAAATAATATAGTAAATTATTAAATTTAAAATAATAAATAAATAAGTAAGTAAATAAATAAATAAATTAAAATCTTAAAGACAATATAAATAAAACTTACATGATAATTATTACCACATGGTAGAATGATGTGGATGATCATAGCCTCCACTTTCATTGTGGCTATCACCTTGCATATCTCCTTGTCCAAAGACATAATCAAAAAATCCACTACTTGATTGTTGATGATAAGGATCTTGATAGTTCATTGAAGATTGGTGGTATGATGGAGGTTGATTACTACTAGCATATTGATCATATGCACTGAAGTAAGGATACTGATAAGATGGTGGATAATACCCCTGACTACTCTGAGATGATTCACCAAGACCAAAGTCACCAAAACTTTGTGCAATGCTTGAAGAGGAAGAATCTTCTAGTGTAACATTTTGTTGCCTTCTTCCTCTACTAGATTGTGATCCACCTCTTCTGCTATCACCAAATGAATGATCAGAAGGAACCATATCTGGCCTAGATGTAGTCATATCAATCATTAGGCTTTTGTCACGACGATTATATGGAATCTCCTGATATGGATCATTTTGCCTATATTCGTCATCCTCTTCATCATTATCATCACTTTTTTCAGTTTCTACATCAGCACCACTATTACCACTGTTGTTATTAGGAGGACTTAAACCACCACTATTTTCATCGAACCTCGCATCATCATCACCATCGACTTCCATATCTTCATCATCGGTATCAATTCTAGGCAACCATTCTCGAATTTTGTACTCCATCTAATATAGGGCCTTCCCTTTCTTCAATCCAAGGAGATAATGGATCTTCTTCTTGAAATATGTAGTCAAGATTAATTGGATTGAAATTAGCTTCAATTTCTTCTTGACTTCTCTTTTCTTCATGTCTCATTTTCAGCTTCATATTGTAATATGTGAAGACAAGTTTTTGTAGCTTTTTATACTTGAGTCTATTCCTTGTCTTTGTATGAATGTAACTGAATGTGCTCCAATTTCTCTCACAATTTGTAGCTGAAGTTGTTTGACTAAGAACTTTTATTGCCACACGTTGAAGTTCAGGAGCACACGATCCAAATATCAACCACCATTCAGCTATTTAAATGACCAAACATAATGAATAATTATTTGTCATATAAAGTATAAATAAATTTTAAATAGATTTACTTGTACAAAAAAGAGAAAAAATATTTTACCTGGATTCATTCTAGCCCAAGCTCTTTGAGCTTGTGGTGTGCCAAATGATTCACGTTTTTCCCTAAATATCATCAACTGTATAACACAATATAATATGTCAATAAGTAAATATAAAATATTTAATTATAAATTTATAAGATTTAAATATAACCATTATTTACTAACCTGATTCAAAGCTTTAATTTGATCATCCATGTTTCTTTCTAATTTGATGATGACGCCATCTTTGGTTCAATCAAAAGTTTCTTTATAAACATCAGATCCATGTTCAACTCCATATTGAAATTGTGGGTTAAGAAAATAACCTAAAAAAAATTAATCAATTATTATGCATAAAGGCACGAGAGTAAAATTTTGTCACAAAACAAAAAATTATAAATTATATCGATTATTAACGTACCTGCAGAATGAAGATCAGAATGCATGAATCTCCAATGTTGATCTATTATTTCATTATATCTTGTATGATATCGAGAATTTTGTTGGATAGATTGTTTGGTTCGATCTATGGCTTCATAAAGAAAACCCATTGTTGGCTTCACGTCACCGTCGACCAGCCTCAAGACTTTTACAATAGGTTCAAATACTTTCAGTAGATCAACAACTTTACTCCAGAATTCACTGTTCAAAACTATTTTTCTTGCTTCAAATGATGGTCCTTTTTTCTCTTTCCCAAACTTAGATTTTCTAAATTCTTCTGAGTTGAACATGTTTCTTAAACCTTGCTTTTGCTTCATAATAGCTTGAAGCTGCAAGAACTGTGTTGCAAATCGAGTTATGCCAGGCCGGACAATTTCTCTACCTCCAGTGTATTTCTTCATCAAATTTACTGTCCATATGTGGTTATAGATGAAAGTTGTCACTGTCTTTGCATCATTCAGTAGTTTCTTCACATTTTGCTTTTTTCCTATATCCTCCAAGCAAAGATCCAAACAGTGAGTTGCGCATGCAGACCAATACAAATGTGGCCTCTTTTCCATCAATTTTTTCCCAGCTGCTTTGAGTGCTTTTTCATTATCTGTAACCACTTGGACTACATATTCTTTTCCAACTTCATCTACAACTTTGTCAAGCAACTGGAAGTAATAATATGTATTTCTAGTATCAACACCAGAAGCATCAACAGATTTTAAGAAAATTGTCCCATTGCTGCAGTAAACAAGAAAATTCATAACATGTGTATGATTTATACTATCAGTCCAACCATCACACATTATTGTAACTCCTCTTTCTTTCCAGGTATCCTTTAGTGTATTTATCCATTCTTGCATTTTTTTGTATTCAACTTCCAAATACACATCTGAAACTTCATAAGGAGTTGGGCACTTAACTGCTTTGCCTACCTCAGCTGCTTCAACAATCAAAGCATGCAACCAAGGAGAATCAGCTAAATTCATAGGCAAACGCTCATAAATTAAGAACCTGCTTACTGCTGCTCCATGTGTTTTTCTTAGTGTTTTCATCCAACCACCACTAACTTTTGGTTGCTTCACGCTTTTACTTCTTATAAGGTTAACATTTGTAGACCTCAAAGTAGTAGAAATATCTTGTGGCCTTCTGACTTCACTAACACTTGCATGAGAGCTTCCACCTTCTTCATATATATTTTCCGATCCCCCTATTTGTTGCCTGAATCGTTGTCTGTCTTCCCATTCATGTTGTGATCTAAAGCTCTCCTGTGTAGCTAGCATGATTTGTTCATTAATATGATCATCTATGTCTTCCTCTTCAACATTTCCCCTTAAGCCTTCTTCGAATTCTTCTTTTCTTTTTTTAGAGTCAATTTTTTTTGCTTTCCCATCCATGAGGAGTTTCATCATATTCTCTCTGACAAATGTGTTGACTCTAGGACAACCTGCTACTTGCCCTTTATAATGTGCTATGTGTTGCTTCAATCTTGTAATGCCACCCTTTATTACTTTTCCACAAAGTTTGCATGTAATATTGTTTCGATTTCTAGGTACAATTGTTCCGAAATGCCATCCAATATCATCACTTGGAGCGCCCTCCAATCTTCCTGTAGGAAATTCTTCTCTTGGCGGCATTGTTTACATTTTGTAATGCCTGTTCACAAAAAAAATTATAACAATTAACAATAATTAACTTAATTATCACTATTACTAATATCTCAATTAGCAATCAATAATTAACTTTAACGCAAATTTAAAACCCTTAATAATTAATATATACTACTAATTATATTCTTTTAAATAAATAATTAAGTAATTAAATTAATTATTAATATTCCTAATACTCTATCAATAATTAACTTTAAATTTAAACCCTTAATATAAACAACTAATTAATTATTATTCTTAACTTAATTTTCACACACTATTATAAAAAAAAAAATCAATTTTCTCACAAATTTTTTTAATTTCCCACTTCCCTAATTTTTATAACAATTATAACAATTATCAATAATTAACTTAATTATCACTATTACTAATATCTCAATTAGCAATCAATAATTAACTTTAACTTCAAAGTTAAAACCCTTAATAATTAATATATACTACTAATTATATTCTTTTAAATAAATAATTAAGTAATTAAATTAATTATTAATATTCCTAATGCTCCATCAATAATTAACTTTAAATTTAAACCCTTAATATAAACAACTAATTAATTATTATTCTTAACTTAATTTTCACACACTATTATAAAAAAAAAAAAAATCAATTTTCTCACAAATTTTTTTAATTTCCCACTTCCCTAATTTTTTTCAATTTCTCACTTCCTCAATTTTTCCCTCAATTTTTTCTCAAAAAAATTTCCCCAAAATTTCCCCAATTTTCTCACCCAATTTTCCCGATTCCCACCCAATCCCACGGAGCCCTAAATTCTAAATTCCCTAATTTCCCTCATTCTCTCCTCTGTGTATCTCCTTCTTCCCCCGTTCTCCCTTTCTTTCCATTCTTTCTTCCATTCTTCTTCTTCCTCTGGTTCTTCCGTTCTTCTTCTTCCTCTGGTTCTGCCGTTCTTCTTCTTCCTCTAGTTCTGCCTTTCTGGTCTGATCCTCTCTCTCGGTAGGCTCTCTTCCCCCATCCTATTCCCTTTCTCTTTCCCTTCTTCCTCTCCTCTCTGCTTCCCGTATAAGCTCCGCGCCTCCGCCACGACCCACCCTGACCGCCTTCTTCCTCTCTGGTTCACGGACCACCGCCCTCGTCCACGACCACCTCCCCCTCTCTGCCTCCCACTTCGTCAGTCCCACTCTCACCCACCGCCCCCTCTCTGCTCCCAAATCTCACACAAACAGACATTCAACCCCAACCCCAACCTCCTAAATTTCACAACACAGAAACAAAACAAAAGAAAAATTGAGATGGGAGAGATGAGCTCACCTGCGATTGCGGAGCGCTGGAGCAAGATGGTGAGCCCGTGATCTGAGATCTGCAAGATGGAGATTGGAGACTGAAGTGGAGACTGGAGATGGTTTTCAGAGAGAAATCAGAGAACTCTAGAGATGGTTTGAAAGGTTAGTGATCCGTGACTGAAAATCTGATGTATTTGTATTGTTACTTTTCTCCTTTTTCCTGTTGATGTCATGAAATTATTGGACTGATTGCTGAAGAATATTCTTCTTTTTCTTTCCCGTTCTGAATCTCTGAGTCTGACATTGATGATTTGAAAGAAAAAACGGAACGGAGCACTGTTGCGGCCCGTTGCAGCCGCAACTCCGTTCCGTTGCGGCCGCAACACCGTTCCGTTGCGGCCGTTTCATGTGATTTTGAGTCACACCGCAATTGCGGTGTGATGCCGTTGCGGCACGGGCCGCAATGGCAATATTGCGGCTGCATCAGATGATGCGGACCGCAATTTAGAACCCTGCTCCATTGCAATGAATCCATCCAAAGCTTCATAGAGCCATGTCAAGACATCTCTTTTGGACCTAAAAACATAGAGAAAGATCAATCATGAGATACCAAGGATAATTATATTAAATGTGGCATAAATTCCAACATAAATCAATCAAAGCACACCTAAATCCACCTCAAATCAAGCACAAGATGTGTGTATTTTATCCACACATCAGGTTCTAAGACGGTAACCAGAGATTGGATCAAACCTGCTCTGATACCAAGTTGAAAAGAGACTAAAGACTTAGAGAATTTAAGAGGGAAAATTTCTGAATTGCTTGAGTGATGAGCACTCAGCCAGAATGATATATATATACTATGAAATAAATACAACTTTAAATTTTCAAGAACATTATTCCCTATGTACATGAATCACTTTTCCTATATACATGAATCTAATGAATCATCATTAACTACTATTTCCTATAACGTTATTTCCAACATTAGCTAACTCGAGGACCTCTAAGAGACTTAGTAAATAATATGCTAGTTGGTAATTTGTGTTGACCAAACTAGTAGCTGAACATCCTGACAATATCTTCTCTTGGATGAAGTGTATGCTAGTTGGTAATGTGTATGGTCCTCTCTCGGAAAACTGGATTGGAGATAATGTGCAAGGGCAAGGCTACTTTTTTTGATTTTTTTCAAGCCTTAAAATACTCGCAAGTGCTCAGGTCGTACATTAGTACAATTGAGCAACTACGAGGTCAATCCGTCAGAGACTTGGAGTAAATTTTATATTGATGCAAAATTTTCCTAATCTAATTACTTAAAAAGTGATATGAATTATGAAATTAAGATGCAAAACTAAGAATATGGTTAAAACTAAAACAACTATAAAATCTCATAAAGCAGGTTGATAATTTTAGAATTAACTAGATGCAAGATGACTAAGGTTCAGAATCCACTAAGATTCATTTTAACTTTAACTATGTCACTGCATTTGTCTCCTAATATGTGTGTAATGTGCTGTTCTAGTTCGGAAACCGGGACTCATATTTTTTAGCATTGTTCTGCTGCAAATTTTCTTTGGAATAAGCTTTTCGAGATCTTTGGGGAGAACTGGGTTTGCCCTAAGGATTTGCATCAATTTGTCCTTATTAAATTTAGAGGTTTTGGCTTTCGTAAAGAAGTTAAGATTTGTGGCAGTGTGCTGTTTTTGCTGTTTTATGGTGCCTTTGGCTGGAAAGGAATGCTAGAATTTTCAAGAGAACTTCTTTGTCTTTTGACAACATTTGGGATAGGGTTATTTTTTTAATTTGTTTGTGGTGTTCTACTCATGGTCTATTTAGAGGTTTTTTTTTTTTTTTTTTTTTTTTTAAGACATGCAGGGAGATTGACATACTTTGTTACATGACACAATCTCTTAGCTTCTAGGTGTTTCTTTTGTTATCTTTTTATGAGGATATCTTATCCTCTTTCTTTGTTCTCTTCTCTTCTTCCTTAATAAATTTTCTTTTTCTATAAAAAAAGAATATGTCAAATTATTATACCTAGATAAGTCATTGCGTGAAAATCTAGCAGCAAAGCATGTAATTACGGATGATCTATAAATAAAGCACTTAAAACAACAGTCAATTGTATGGTCCTATTTCCCTAATTAACATTAAATTATCAAATCATCGAATATATTCATAACAAGAAATCACAGCGTATTCTCCCAGTTTTCTCCCTTACTTGTGGCACAGCTTTCCTCTTTTTTTTTCTCCCTCTTTCCTTTCTTCTATGTGGCGCCAAAAACGTCTTTTATCCCTTAGGTTAGATTTCCTTTCTATTATGATGTGCACTATTTCACTTTATTTTTCATTGGCCGCAGGCCCAGCATCTCACTTGTTTCTAACTTGTTATTGGACCGTGGTTTTAGTGTCCAGCCTTATAAGCCTTGTACATTTGATTCTTTAATTCATTAATTCCTTGCTATCATGCTTTGACGATGGGCCCCATTTTCACCACTTGATAAGCATTGGCTCTTTTCGTTTTTTTCCTTCTTTTAGTGTCCCACGGTGGCCAGCACTACTAAGGAAACAAAACTCTACAAGAATGTGATTAATCTTTTTTGTTCCACATTGGAATAGCTCCTACAATTAACACAATTATGTGAAAGTAAGCTACACTCAAAGAGAATAAATAATAATAAAATTATTCAAATTAACTAGCAAATACATGATTAAGCCTGTTTTTATACATAAAAAATATGTATTGTTTGGCTTATCATCAGCTACTTGATTGTCACATACTAGTTGCATCTGTTTTACTTCTCCAAATCTTAGTTGTTGAAGCAATTGTTTCAGCCATGAGTTCATAGGTTGTCAATGTCATGACTTGATATCCTGCTTCTGCACTTGATTTGGCAGCAGCATCTCGCTTCTTACTTTTGTAGGATACTAACTTGCTCCCAATAAGAGCAGAGTATCCCAGAGATGAAAGTCTATATGAAGGAGACTCAGTCCAATTTGAATTTGTAAAGCCAATCACTTGAGTATTTCCTTTAGCTCCATATAGAAGTCCTTAACCTGATACTCCTTTAATGATATGAGGATCCAAGTCACACTATCCCAATGACTGTTACACGGAGCTTGTACAAATTAATTGGTCACACTCATAGCTAGAAAAATATCTGGTCGAGCAGTAGTGAAATAATTCAGTTTCCTAACAACTAACTAGTCTCCAATACTGCCCAGGGTCTAGTAATAGCTCCTCCTTTATGGGTAGAAGCTAGAAATTTGGTTCCACGACATTGTCCTCAGGTTGGCAATATGACATGCCAATTTCTTCCAGTATATCTAGCGCTACGGAAGCTTATTGGTGGTAAATCAACGCTGAGCAGCACTTCGGTGCGACGGGAATACTTGAGGCGGAGAAGCTACTGGAGTCGGTGAGGGCTCTTCGAGGTCGTGATCTCAAATGGTATCAGTGGTGGGATTGGAGGAATCTGAATGCGACATGGTTGAGCTTCGTGGTGGCATTGGTCAAGCGTTTCCAACCGGAGTTCAATCCGGATCAACTAGTCTTCATCCTAGATGAAGAACCCAAACCATTGGAGCTAGAGATATTGAAACCAGCGACAACGGTTTGGGAGAAGGTCGAGACTGAGAATGAAGAGGTCATGCCATTAGACTCGAGCCCACATTCAGGTGATGCCATTGATACTAAATTGGAATGGGTGATCAGTTAAGGAAGAGATTTGCTTGTTCAGAAGCCTTAGAAGCATGAAACAACAATGAATTTATTCGACTTAATGCTGAAGTAAAAGGAAAGGAGACCATAGGAGCTGCCAATGAAGACAAATCAAATTCTAGACCTTACAAGCTTTCTGGCAATGCTCGACATTAAGCATTGGCAAATCAACTAGAATTATTGAGCTTGATATCTTGATATAATAATCCTTTACCTGGTGCTTTCTTAATATATTTCAAAATTCGTACCACAACATCCCAATGATCAGTATGGGGAGATTGCATGAATTGACTTACTACTCCCACATCAAAGGAAATATCTGGCCTCGTAATAGTGAGATAATTAAGCTTTCCAACCAATCTTCGATTCCTCTTAGGATCTGAATAGGGCTCCCCCTGATTTGGTAACAGTTTACTATTTGGATCCATGGGACTATTAACAGGTCTATAGTCCAGCATACCAGTTTCTTTAAGTATGGCCAATGCATACTTCCTTTTTGATATAGTGATCCCATTCCTTGATTAAGCAACTTCAATACCAAGAAAATATTTCAATTTGCCCAAGTTCTTAGTCTGAAAATGGCTAAACAAATGTTTCTTCAATTGAGAGATTTTCTCATTATCATTACTTGTGATGACTATGTCATCTACATAGACCACCAAATAAGCACACTTGCTAGGAGAATTATGACAATAAAAGACTGAATGATCTGTTTCATTGCGTTTTATACCAAAATTTTGAATAACAGAACTAAACTTTCCAAACCAAGCTCGTGGAGACTGTTTAAGACCATAAAAAGAACGTCGTAGTTTACAAACCAATCTAGACTCCCCCCAAGCAATATAGATAGCTGCTTGCTCCATATAAATTTCTTCTTCTAACTCACCATGGAGAAATGCTTTTTTAATATCAAGTTGATGTAATTGCCAGTGACCAATGGCTGCGTAGCAAGAAGACGACGTACTGTAGCAATTTTCGCTACAGGAGAAAAGGTATCTCCATGTCAAGGCCATAAATTTGTGTATACCCTTTTGCAACAAGGTGTGCTTTGAGGCGATCAATTTGTCCATCTGGACTGACTTTAATGGCATACACCCAATGACATCCAACAATTGTTTTTCTAGGAGGAAGAGGACCCAACTCCTAGGTGCCACTATGTTCAAGAGCATGCATTTGTCAATCATGGCTTGTCTCCATCTTGGATGAGCAAGTGTCTCACGAATATTTTTAGGAATCGAAACTGAAGATAAAGATGACACAAAGGCAAAATATGGTGGAGATAAATGATGATAACTTAAGAAATTATAAATAGGATGAGGATTTCGGGTGGACCTAGTACCTTTCCTAAGATCAATAGGCAAATTGTCATTGGTTTCAAAAAGTTCCATGGCTGGAGAAGTCAATGAAGTAGGACATGATTTATTGGGATTTTCAGCTATCTCCAATGTAGGAATAGGAGCCCGTGATTGGCGCTGAAATGTGATAAGAGGTATTTGAGACGACTTAGGTGAAAGTGCTTCAGAAGCAACCTCAGGAGATGATTCAAGAGAAACTTCTAGAGAATCTGGTGTGGGTACTTGCACTGGAGAAAGAAATAGACTAAAATATTGAACAGGTAAAACCTTAGAAATAGACTTGGACTTTATTGAATAAGGAGAAAAATATGGAGTTTCTTCAAAGAATGTAACATCTGCAAACATATAATATCAATTAGTGATAGGAGAATAACAACGATATCCTTTCTGCAACCTGGAATATCCAAGAAAAACACAGTTGATAGCATAAGCGGTAAGCTTATTGTTAGAATAAAAGCCCATATTTCACATGCTACACGTGTCATACGACTTAGTGTCTTCATAGGAATTAGTATTCATTGGAATTAGTGTTTACACTTAATTCTTTCATGTATACATTCATGTACCACTATGTATATAAATATCAGTTCATATGTGTGGGAAATACACACAGTTGTGCATCACCAGTGGTTTCACGTCCAAACAGTTGTGCCTCCATCAGCTGTGGCTTTTTCCGACGACACCCATCACCGTCGACGACCCAGAACAGAGGCTGACTCCGCCGACCGGCTCAATCGCGGCTGACCCATCACCACCCGCCCCCACGCGCGCCCCCACCGATCTGCTCCTCCGCTCACGCGCCGATGCATGAGCGTGTGTGCAAGCTTTTCCGGCCACCGTATTTCTCCGGCGCCACCGTCAGCCACCCCCTTACCCGTTTCCGACCTCATCTCCCTTCTTCTAGCCTATAACAACCTGTAAACCCCACCTCACCTCTCTGTTCTTTCTTTCTTTTGCACTATTACGGGATTTTCTTTTCCCACCCTTTGCCCCACCCATTCTAGCACTCAATCCCAGCCTATTAAGCCTTTTTCTTTACCCTCACCAGCATGTCTACCTCATCCTCACCTTCTGCCATTAGCTTCACTACTGTCCCGTTGATTCCATGTGACAAATTGGTGGGGGACAGCCAATTACGCATCTTGGGCTGCTGCTATGGAGTTATGGTTTGAAGGTCAAGGCCAACATGAACACCTAGTCAAGCAAGCCAAGGATATTCTCGACAAAGACCAAGCCAAGTGGAAACAGATTGATGCTTCTCTTTGTAGTGTGTTGTGGTTCTCCGTCGATGCCAAGCTTCAACCTCAATATCGTGCTTTTCAGACAGGCTATGATGTGTGGGCCAAAGCTAAGAAATTGTACTCCAATGATGTTCACCGTCTCTACAACATTGTTTCTAACCTCATCACCACTAAGAAACAAGACATGGACATGGAGACCTATCTGAGTAAGCTTAATACTTTGATTGCTGAGTTTGATGCACTTATGCCCTTCATTGACAATGCAGAGAAACATGTCGAACAATGTGGAAAGTTCTTCATGGTCCTTGCCCTTGCTGGTTTGCCACCTGAGCTTGACTCAGTCCGCAATCAAATACTCTCAAGCCCTACCATTCCTTCATATGATACAGTCTCGAAACAACTGTTGCATCTTTCAACACCTACAACTATTGCTCCATCCCTTGCACCTGCTGAATCATATGCCCTGATTTCCCAATTCAGCAACTAGGGCGGACGGGGAGGAGGTCGTGGTGGTACTGGTTCTCGTCCTCGCTGCACCTTTTGCAACAGATTTGGTCACATTGAGAAACAATGTAGAACCAAGACCGATCAGCAATGCATTTTTTGTAAAAAATTTGGTCACATTGAGGAATAGTGTAGAACTAAGGCCAACCAACAATATAAAACTGTGAATGTTGCTCAAGTTGTCCCATCTGACTCATATGACGAGATTTCCCTCTCTGTCGCTGAACATAATGAGTACTTACGACTCAAGGCAGCCATGCAGTCAACTACACCTGTCACTCAGCCTGGTAATCCTGCAGCCTTCCTTTCACAGTCTTCATCTTTGGAACCTTGGATCCTTGATTCTGGCGCTTCTGATCATATGTCTGGTAACAAATTGCTTTTCTCCCACCTTACCTAGACGGTGTTGGAGATAATATAGTTTCATTATGTTTTGGGCTTAAAGCCCATATTCTTACAGCTGTACATTCCGTTATTTCTGTTAGACAATGTTGGTTTCCATCTGTAACTGCTATTGCTATATAAGGCAGTAGCTACTCTGTATAGATTCAGATTGATTAATACAATTCTCATTCAATTCTCTTTCTCTCTTATGCTCTATAGTTTCTCTAAAGCTATTATGGTATCAGAGTTTCGTTTTAAAGGAAAAACCCAAGTAAAACGACTAAAGGCATCAACACAGGTCAGAAAGTAGGTAAACCCACAAGAAGACTGGATTGGGGCAGGGCCCCATAAATCACAGACTACAAGTTCAAAGGGAGAGGTGTATATGGTTGTGGAAGAAGGAGCTGGGAGACGATGTGCCTTACCCAAACAACATGCAGAGCAAAAATCCATTTTGGCGAGGGACAGTAAGGTTACATGATTTAAGTGCTTCTCTAAGTACATCATGGTGTGGGTGACCTAAGCGTGTGTGCCACAATTTATAAGAAGCAAAAGTAGAAGAGCAAGGAGACAAGTTGGAAACAGAAGTATGATCGTTCATATTATTGGTTGGAACATTTACATTGGAATTTGAGTTCACATTGAAAACAGAAATTGAGGGACAATCAATGGTATTATTTGAAGTAACAAAATTACAACTAGGAAAGGAGGACATAGCTGAAGGAAAAACATTGTCAAACTTGTAAAGACCATCTTCACCAACATGACCACGGCTACTGTTTTGGGACCATGCCTTCCTCACGGCTACTTATCTCATCAATAGAATTCCCTCTCCTGTTCTTCAAAACCAGTCTCCGTATTCTGTCCTACTTCATCAGGAACCAAATCTCAAGTTTCTCAAAGTTTTTGGGTGTGCATGCTACCCCTTTCTTCGCCCTTATCAGCAGCATAAACTGTCTTTTCGCTCCCAAGAGTGTGTTCCTTGGATATTCCTCTTCTCATAAAGGCTATAAATGCCTTAGTTTCGATGGTCGTATCTTCATCTCCAAGGATGTCATATTCAATGAACTTCGGTTCCCTTACAATGAGCTTTTCTCCACTCCTGCACTCCTCAGCCGAGGTTCTCTTTGCCTCCCATACCATCTATACCTCCCCTACTTCATTCTGCTGTCCCTTTACCAACCTCTTCCTCTTTATCTCCTCTTGTCCCTCCTAGTCCAGTAGTTTCCATTCATTCTCCTATTCAGTCTATGCAATCACATCCTCAGTCCTCTTCACCTACATCACCATCTGGTCAATCCTTACCACCACAGTCCTCTAGTCCACTTGTGGTTTCTCCTAACACTTTTACATCCTCACCCGAGCCCTCCCCTGCTCCTCCATCTCTCCCTCTAAACACTCATCCAATGCAAACCAGATCCAAATCAGGAATCATTATGCCTTGCCTTAACCCCACCCTTCTCCTAACTCACATGGAACCCACTTCTGTTAAACAAGCCTTAGCTACTCCCCACTGGGCTGCAGCCATGAATGATGAGTATGATGCCCTGTTGAACAATCACACTTGGACATTGGTTCACCTTCCACCAAACCGAACCCCAATTGGTTGCAAATGGGTGTTTCGGGTTAAGGAAAATCCAGATGGCAACATCAATAAGTATAAGGCCCGGCTTTTGTTGCTAAGGGTTTTCATCAACAAGCTGGTTGTGACTATACAGAGACGTTTTCTCCAGTTGTGAAACCAGTAACTGTTAGAACTGTTTTGACTATTGTTGTTTCCTGCAAGTGGCCCATAAGGCAGCTTGATGTCAACAATGCCTTTCTTAATGGCTACCTTTATGAGGAAGTCTACATGCAACAACCCCCGGGGTTTGAGGTGGAAGATAAGAGCCTTGTTTGTAAGCTGCAAAAGGCCTTGTATGGCCTAAAACAGGTGCCTAGGACCTGGTTTGAAAGACTTAATACTGCTCTGCTCCTTCGAGGTTTTGTGGCAAGCAAGTGTGATCCCTCTCTTTTCACCTTGCATAGTGCCACTTAATGTATAATGGTTTTGGTGTATGTGGATGACATACTTGTCACTGGAAGCTCCTTGCCTCACATTCATAGTCTCGTTGACGCCCTGAATTCAGAGTTTGCTCTAAAACAACTAGGCAACCTAGACTACTTTTTGGGAATAGAAGTCACTCATTTGTCCAATGGTGCCCTGCTCCTTTCCCAAACCAAATATCTTCGTGACTTGCTGTCCAAGGCTAAGATGGATTCAGCAAAGAGCATCAATACACCTATGGTTGCTAACCTCAAACTCTCTAAGCTAGGAGCTGATTATATCCCTGACCCTTCATTATTTCGGTCCAGAGTTGGCGCATTGCAGTATGCAACCTTCACTAGACCAGAAATCTCTTATTCAATGAATAAGGTATGTCGGGCTTCTTATCTCACCATTGGAGGATCATTGGAAGGTTATTAAGCGCATCCTTAGGTACCTCAAAGGTACAATTAATCATGGCCTCCTAATTCAGCCTGCTGCCATACATACACCTTTGACTTTAACAGGGTTTTGTGATGCGGATTGGGCATCGGATCCGGATGATAGACGTTCTACTTATGGAGCATGCATCTATCTTGGCCCAAATTTAATCTCTTGGTGGTCCAAGAAGCAAACGCCGGTGGCAAGATCCAAAGGCTTGAGGCGAGTATAGAAGCATGGCAGCTCTCTGTCTTGAAATTCTTTGGGTTCGATCCACTATTGTCCGAACGCATATCAAAGTTCAAATTCCTAGAGTTCTATGTGACAACCTCAACACTTTGTATCTCTGGCCCATAACCCTGTACTACATTCCCGAACCAAGCACATGGAGCTAGATATTTTCTTTGTTCGAGAGAAGGTGCTGAATCACAGCCTGAGTGTGACTCATGTTCCACCCATGATCAATGGGCCGATGTGCTTACCAAGCCTCTATCTGCTGGACGGTTCTGCACTCTCAGAGATAAGCTCAGAGTGTTTGACAAGCTTTCACTCGCTCAAACACCCTGAGTTTATAGGGGGAATGTTAGAGATAATATAGTTTCATTATGTTTTGGGCTTAAAGCCCATATTCTTACTGTTGTACATTCCGTTATTTCTGTTAGACAATTTTGGTTTCCATCTGTAACTGCTACTGCTATATAAGGCAGTAGCTACTCTGTACAGATTTAGATTGATTAATACAATTCTCATTCAATTCTCTTTCTCTCTTATGCTCTATAGTTTCTCTAAAGCTATTATACGGATACACTTCCTAGTGTTACTTTAGCCAATGGTTCTCAAGCCAAAGTCCAAGGTATTGGTCAAGCTAAACCCCTTCCCACTCTATCTTCAGATTCTGTACTATTTGTATTTAGTTGTCCCTTTAATTTGATATCTATAAGCAAACTCACTCATACCCTGCCTTATTCTGTTATCCTTGCTAATGATACTGTTCTTGTACAGGATCGGGGTACCGGACAGACAATTGGAGTAGGATGTGAGTCTCGAGGCTTGTATCACCTCATTGTTCCCGCATCTCCTATTGCTTGTTTTGCCATTGAGTTACCTGACATCATTCATCAACGCTTGGGACATCCTAGTCTACAGAAATTACATGTTATGATACCTAGTCTTTCTAAAGTGTCCACACTAGAGTGTGAGTCTTGCAAGTTGGGAAAGCATGTCCGTAGTTCATTTCCTGAAAGAGTCAATAAACGAGCTAATACTCCTTTTGCTTTAATCCATTCAGATATTTGGGGTCCTAGTTGTGTCACTTCTACATTGGGTTATCAATATTTTGTTACTTTTATTGACGATTTTTTCCATTGTACTTGGTTATTTCTAATGAAAAATCGCTATTAAAGGTTTTTTTCCATATTTAAAGATTTTTATTCAGAAATCCAAACTCAATTTGATACCTCTATTAAAGTTCTGCGAAGTGACAATGCCCGTGAATATTTTTCTGCCCCATTTCAATCCCTTTTGACTTCACAGGGCTTTTTACACCAGTCATCATGTGCTCATACCCCACAACAGAATGGTGTGGCCGAAAGGAAAAATCGCCACCTAGTTGAAACCGCTCGTATCTTGCTCATTCACTTCAATACACCACTTCAATTTTGGGGTGATGCAATCATGATTGCATGCTACCTCATTAACCGCATGCCTTCTTCCGTCCTCCACAATCAGGTACCCCATTCTCTGTTGTTTCCCAACCAGGATCTCTATCCTCTTCCTCTTCGTGTTTTTGGCTGTACTTGTTTTGTACATGACCTCACTCCAGGAAAAGATAAATTGGTTGCCAAATCCCTTAAGTGTCTTTTCCTAGGATACTCTCGGTTGCAGAAAGGTTACCAATGCTATTCCCCAGATCTTAAACGATTCATTGTCTCTGCTGATGTCACCTTTTTTGAAACCTGTTCGTTCTCTCCATCTTCTTCTAATGGGCATCATGACCTTCACAGTATGTTACCAGTTGGTCCTTCTCCTGTTCAGGTTAGTTCGACACCAGTCACGACTCCTCCTTTGATCACATATCAGCGAAGACCACGTCCACACCCTGTTCATGCATCCATCGACCCAGTTGATCAGACAACCATTCATGTTGCTTCAGATCCTGTTCCTAGTCTTCCTTGTTACTCATCTTCTACTCTATCGGTCTCTCCGGCTCTGCCTCCTGCGCCAGAATTGCCCATAGCATTACGCCAAGGTATCAGGTCCACTCGTAATCCTAACCCTATTTATGCTTGCCATTTGAGTTATCATCGTTTCTCACCTTCCTATTATGCTTTTGTGTCCTCTTTGGCCTTTGTTTCTATTCCCAAAACTACAGGTGAAGCTCTATCTCATCCAGGATGGCGACAGGCTATGGTTGACGAAATGGTTGCTTTACTCTCTAGTGGTACTTGGGAACTTGTCCCCTTACCTCCTGGTAAAATGACTGTTGGTTGTCGATGGGTCTATACTATGAAGATAGGGCCTAATGGGAAAGTTGATTGTTTGAAAGCCCGCTTAGTGGCCAAATGATACACACAGATCTTTGGCCTTGATTACAGGGATACATTTTCTCCTGTAGCTAAAATTGCATCGGTTCGCCTCTTCCTTGCCATGGCTGCTATTCATTCCTAGTCCTTTCATCAGCTCGACATCAAGAATGCCTTCTTACATGGTGAATTACAAGAAGAGGTCTATATGCAACAACCACCAGGATTATTGCTCAAAAAGCACCAGACTTAGTCTGCCGACTACGTCGATCTCTTTATGGACTTGAACAATCTCCTCGTGCCTGGTTTGGGAGATTCAGCTCTGTCATCCAACAATTTGGCATGACTCAATGTGTGGCTGATCATTGTGTGTTCTTTCGGCACTCTTCTCCTGGCCTTTGTATCTACCTTGTGGTTTATGTAGATGACATTGTCCTTATAGGGAATGATGAGGCTGGTATCCAACATCTCAAGCAACATCTGTCAAACCATTTTCAGACCAAAGATTTGGGCCCTGTAAAATATTTCTTGGGCATTGAGGTTGCTCAGTCTCATACAGGAGTTGCCATCACACAAAGACAATATGCTTTAGACATAATTGAAGAAACAGGTATGTTGGATTGCCGCCCTAGTGATACTCCGATGGATCCCAACGTCAAACTGCTACAGGGTCAGGGGGAGCCACTACAAGACCCTGGCAGATATCAACGTCTAGTTGGTAAACTTAACTACCTTACAGTTACTAGACCAGACATTACTTTTGCTGTAAGTGTGGTAAGTCAGTTTTTAAATGCTCCTTGTGATAGTCATTGGGATGCCGTGGTTCGCATACTTAGATACAGTAAAAGTGCACCAGGAAAAGGGTTACTTTATGAAAACAAAGGCAATGCTCAAGTTGTTGGCTATTCTGATACTGGTTGGGTCGGTTCTCCATCAGATAGAAGATCAATCTCAGGATATTGTGTCTTTGTTAGAGGTAACTTAATCTCATGGTGAAGTAAAAAGCAAAACATAGTTGCTAGATCCAGCGCAGAGGCTGAATATCGCGCTACGGCAGCAACAACATGTGAACTTACGTGGCTTAAGCAATTGCTTCAGCAGCTAAAATTGGGAGACTGTCAAGGAAATGAAACTGATTTGTGGCAACCAAACTGTTTTACATATTGCTTCTAATCCAGTTTTTCATGAAAGGGCCAAACATATAGAGATTGACTGCCACTTTGTCAGACAAAAGGTCCTTTCAGGCGAGATCACGATTGGTTTTGTCAACTCCAATGAACAATTAGCTGATATATTTACTAAGTCCCTCAGAAGGCCTCGGGTTAATTTTATTTGTAACAAGCTTGGAACATATGATATATATGCTCCAGCTTGAGGGGGAGTGTTAGAATAAAAGCCCATATTTCACATGCTACACATGTGTCATAGGACTTAGTGTCTTCATAGGAATTAGTATTCATAGGAATTAGTATTCATAGGAATTAGTATTCATTGTAATTAGTGTTTACACTTAATTCTTTCATGTATACATTCATGTACCACCATGTATATAAATATCAGTTCATATATGTGGGAAATACACACAATTCCTAAAAATCATCTCTATACTTCATACTTATCAAATCCAAGAGAAAGATCATGAGCAAAGCAAGTATAGCCGAAGACAGGAGGAGGAGCATGAAACAATTGATCTTTAGGAACCATTTGTTGAAGTTTTGACAAACTTGGATGACCTAGACGTTCATGAAGAATATTAGGAGATTTAGCGGCAACATTGAAAGTTACAGAACAATTAAGGGTGCGGGTAAGCTGACTAAGAGAAATCAAATTGGAAGGACAACCAAGTATGAATAAAACAGATTCTGAAGAGATGGAGGGAGTGAGCGAGACTGCCGAGACATGACCAATACCTTTGGCAACAACCTTGGAACCATCTGCTAGAGTAATGAAGTGATGAAATTTAAGTAAGGACATAAAGGTGAATAAAGAATTGTTAGCTGAAATATGATCAGAGGCACTAGAGTCAATTATTCATGAACTTTGATATTTACCAAAGTGAGAAATGCAAGCTGTAGAATTATTACGAATTGTAGTGGCGGTAGAAAATTGAACTTGTTTTGCTGCCTTCAATTGAAGATATTCCTGGTAATCAGCCTGAAAGACATTAACAAATTTCTGTCCTTCACTTCCACTTTTGTTTCCTCTGCCTCCATGAACTCTTCGAGCACCATAATTTTGATAGGAACTAGAATTTTACTAGTAAAAAGTAAGGAAACTAGTTAGCATGTACAGTTGTGTATACAGTTATTGTATAATATTCTGTATTAATTACATTCCTTATTTAGATAGGAATTAATGAGATATTAGCTGTCAGGTTTATCGCATAGTTGACCTTCCTAGAATAGGTGCTGTTTAATCTGTATAAATATACCTTTGAGATCAATAAAATAATTATTCAGTCATACATTCAATTTGGTATCAGAAGAAAAGGAAACCTTTTTCCGCTGCTGCTATTCTTCTCTCGACTGAACCCTAGCCGTCTCTACTATTCTTCTCTTGGTTGAACCCTAGCCGTCTTCTTCCTCTGTCTTCTTCTATGTCATGGCTGAGGCAACAGAGGCCGTTCTTTCTAACAAGAAGCCTCCATCCATGGTGACCTTTCACGAAACTCCCTCTCCAACAATTTCCGTTAAGTTGGAAGGTACTAACTATCGTGTGTGGGCACAAATTATGGAGATGCAAATTGTTGGCAGAAGGAAGAAGGGATATCTCACTGGAAGGAAGGTTGCACCTGCAGAAGATGATCCCAGCTATGATGAATGGGAGGCTGAAGACTCGCTGGTCAAATCATGGCTCATCAATTCGATGACCGAAAAGCTGATGGCACATTTTGTGCAGTATGGAACAGCTAAAGTGGTGTGGGATGCAGTCAATCGGAGCTACCTCAACGTCTCGGACTAATCTCAAGTGTTTGAACCGATGAAGAAATCATTTCAATCACGCCAAGGCGGTCGATCTCTTGCAGAGTATTACAATGAGTTGAACTTCATCTTTCTGGAACTTGATTACCGCAGGCTTAATGATATGAAATGTCCAACTGATATTGAGAAATTAAAGCAACGTACTGGTGAGGATCGGGTGTATATATTCCTTTCAGGTCTTGATCACAATCTAGATCAGGTTAGAGGTCGAATCTTGGCAACCTCCCTTATCCCCAGTCTAGAGGAAGCATACTCACATGTTCATCGTGAGGCATAAAGATAGGCCACCATGGGATCGGAAGAACATTGTGAGGCCTCTGCACTGGCTGTCTAGAAGCATAACCCACGGCCACCTCTCTTTTGCACTCACTGCAACAACACCAAACACACGGTAGATGTTTGCTGGAAAAAACATGGCTATCCAGAGTGGTTCAAACTAAAACAAGCTGAGAGGAAAAACAAGAAATCTGCCCAGGTTGTTCTTAATGACACTCCTTTATCTACTGCTTCTGCATCTCAGGTTTCTCGTGTGTCTCCTCAAGAAGGTTTTCCACTATCTCTAACACTTGGATTATTGATTCAGGGGCCACTGATCATATGACTAATAATCCTTCTCTACTTGACATTCTAATGCCTTGGGTTGTGAAGTCTGTTCAAGTTGCTAACGGGGCTCCTATGCCTATCTTAGGGGCTAGAAACATCTCGTTTTCTCTTACCCTTCCCATGTCTTCTGTCTTACTTGCACCTACTCTCTCTAATAATCCTCTTTCAATTAGCAAGATCACTAAACACCTCAATTGTTCTGTAACCTTTCATTCTAATCACTGTGTGTTTCAGGACAATCTTACGAAGAGGACGATTGGCATTGGTAAGGAGAGAGGTGGCCTTTACTACTTAGAGGGGACACATGTGCCACAGTATGAATCTGACCATGCATTCCAAATAACAAGGGAGGCATCTGATAAAGAAAAAATCCTTCTATGGCATTGTCGGTTGGGTCATCCATCTTTTCCTTATCTGGAGCATTTGTTTCCTAAGTTGCTTACAAATGTTTCTGTCTCTAGTCTACAATGTGAGAAATGTATTTATGCTAAGAATCATCGTGTTAGTTTTAAAATAAGTTTGAATAAAAGTCCTTTTCCTTTTACCCGTGTTTTTACAGATGTTTGGGGCCCGTTTTCTACCCCATCCCCTTTGGGTCATAGATATTTTCTATCTTTTATTGATGATTGCACTCGTGTAAATTGGGTATACCTGCTGAAATCTTAGACTGATGTGATACGAATTATTCCTCAATTTTCAAAAATGATTGTCACTCAGTTCAACACGCAGGTTAAGGTTTTTCATTCTGACAATGGTCGTGAGTTTGTCAATCAGTCTCTTACTGAATGGTTCAAAGAAAATGGAATTCTTCACCAAACAACATGTACCTACACCCCCCAACAGAACGGCATAGTAGAACATAAAAATCGCCACATTCTCGAAGTGGCAAGAGCTTTATGCTTTACTACGCATGTTCCCAAATGTTTTTGGACTGATGCTGTTATGACTGCAGTCTATCTTATCAACCATATGCTTACCCGTATCATTAACTATCAAATTCCTTTGCGTAAGTTATCTCAGTTTCATTCTATCCCTTCTGCTTTGAATCTTTGCCCTAAGATTTTTGGTTGTGTCTGTTATGTTCATATACACTCACATCAAAGAGACAAACTTGATCCACGTGCCCTTAAATGTGTCTTTCTTGGTTTTTCTAATTTTCAAAAGGGCTATAGATGCTACCATCCTCCTACTGGAAAATACCATGTTTCCATGGATGTTCAATTCTGTGAATATGAATCCTATTTTTCTGGGGATGTATCCTTTGTTCCTCTCCAGGGGGAGCTTAATAGTAAGGAAGAGAAAAGATTATGGCTGGAGGAAAAGAGGACTTGGAGTTCTGAGAGTTAGGGGGAGTCTCTTGATAATCCTAAATCTATTGAGGCTGAATCTAAACCCACTAAAGAAAGGATGGATAGACTTGATAACTTGTTCTTCAAACACAGTTATGTAAGGAGGAACAAGGATGCTGCTGTAATATTCCCTCCAAGCTCCAATGCCCCTCTCAGTGACACTACCATGCCATCGGATGACTCTTCCGAGACAGATTCTGAGGAACATTCTTCTTTGCCTTCCTTGATCCCAGAAATTCCTATATTGAATCCACAGGTTGAAGATCCGGGTAGGAGATATCCCCTTCGTGAACGGAAAACACCTGATAGGTTGGGTTTCTCGAACTCATCCTCTAATATTGTCTATCCTATCACTGATTTTGTGTGTTACCATCGTCTGTCCAAACCTCATCTTACCTTTGCTCTTCAGCTATCCTCTGTATCTGTTCCTAGTCATTTTCAGGAAGCCCTTGAAGATCCTTAGTGGAAATCAGCCATGATAGAGGAAATAAAGGCTCTCCAGAAAAATTCTACTTTGGAGATGGCCGAACTTCCTAGGGATAAGAAGACAATTGGATGTAAGTGGGTGTTTTCTGTGAAGTACAAGGCAGATGGAACAATTGATAGGTACAAAGCTAGATTGGTTGCCAAGGGATACACCCAGACTTATGGGATTGACTATCAAGAGACCTTTGCTCCTGTGGCAAAAATGAATACTATGAGAGTTATACTATCTCTTGCAGTCAATCTAGATTGGCCACTAAAGCAATTTGATGTGAAGAATGCCTTTCTACACGGTGACCTTTTGGAAGAAGTGTATATGGATCCTCCTCCTGGATTTACACCAAAAGGAAGTAAAGTATGCAAGTTGAAGAAGGCTCTTTATGGCTTGAAATAGTCACCGAGGTCATGGTTTGGCAGATTGAGCTGCTCTATGAAACAATATGGCTTCAAGCAAACTATGGCAGATCACACTCTATTTTATAAAAGAGAAGGGGATGATATTACTTTGCTCATTGTGTACGTTGACGACATGATAGGCACAGGCAACAACCAAAATAAAATAGAGAAGCTTCAAAACTACTTGTCTAAGGAATTCGAGATGAAGGACTTAGGTGTTTTAAAATACTTCTTGGGCATTGAAGTATCTCGGTCTAAGCATCGACTCTTCCTTTCTCAATGAAAATATGTATTAGATCTCTTGACTGAAATAGGGAACTCAGCTTGTCAACCTATTGATACACCTATTGAGGTAAATCATGGCTTAAGTATATACCCTGATCAAACTCCAACAAACAAAGAGAGATACCAGAAGCTGGTGGGAAAACTAATCTATCTAACTCACACTAGACCTGACTTATCATTTGCAGTCAGTGTCATGAGTTAATTCATGCACAATCCAAGTGATCAACACATGGGTGCAGTGAATCGTATTTTGGCTTATCTTAAGTCTTCTCCAGGAAAAGGTATAATGTTCACCAAACAGAATCATCTGGACATAGTGGGTTACACGGATTCAGATTTTGCTGGATCAAGGTTGGATAGAAAGTCTACATCAGGGTATGTATCATTTGTTGGGGGAAATCTAGTGTCATGGAGAAGCAAGAAATAGAATGTGGTGTCACTATCTAGTGCAGGAGCTGAATATCGAGCCCTTCATCATGCAACTACAGAGCTTACCTGGCTGAATATTCTCCTAGGAGAACTCGGGTTTGGTTCAACACAACCTATGACCCTCTTCTGTGATAACACAACAACTATTAATATTGCAAATAATCCAATACAACATGATCGGACTAAGCATATCGAGTTGGACAGAAACTACATCAAGGATAACCTAGACTCAGGGAAGATAAAGGTTCCCTTCATCAAAAGTGCAGATCAGCTAGCTGATATGATGATTCATACTGTTCCTGGTAATCGACTCTATGCAACATTATCCAAGTTGGGCATGTGTGATATTTGTGCGCCAACTTGAGGGGGAGAGTTAGCATGTACAACTGTGTATACAGTTATTGTATAATATTCTGTATTAATTACATTGCTTATTTAGATAGGAATTAATGGGATATTAGCTGTCAGGTTTATTGCGTAGTTGACCTTCCTAGAATAGGTGCTGTTTAATCTGTATAAATATACCTTTGAGATCAATAAAATAATTATTCAGTCATACATTCAATTAAACTCAAGGAGCAGAGCTCCAATTACACAGAAAATAGAAGAAAAGTGTAGATACAAGTGTAGGTAGAAGAGAGATAAAGAAGGAAAATCAGAGCTGCAATTAGCAGTCTCTGCCATATGGCCTAAGCCACCCCAAAACCTCCAATTCCCAGAATGCTCTCCCTCCTGTAACCAACTTCTTCTTATTCATGCCTTTCCTTCCTTCATTCTTTCCACCCGGCCTATTCACTTATGGCCCAATCTCTACACACATGAGCTAGGGGCCTATCAATACCTCTCCGATGACAATCTCCTTGTCCTCAAGGTGAAGGTTCGAGTAGGGGTCCTCGAGCAGCTGAAGGAAATGTCCACCTGGGTCCTGTTGCTTGAAGCACAACAACCAAGAGATGCTTGAAGCATAAGACCCCCCCTGGATCCCATTGGTTTTCTCTAATTCCCACAAGAAGCAACAGCAAGGGTGAGTGACAATCGAGAATATTTGCCTGGATGAATAGGACAACCCAAAATCACAAGTGCAAATTCTCTCTCAAGTGCAATAGGACAACCCCCCTCGCAAGTATGGCAGTGATGTTAGTTACTGCCTTAACCACAACCAGACCAAGAACTTCAGCATTGACTTGATGACCAACCCTCCAAATCATATATGCTCCACCAAGATCAAATAAGCAACCATTATAGAGTATCTTAATGTCCAGCAAGTGTATCAATACTCTTGTATATACCTCTTGACTTCTAATATGATGTCCATACGTTGGAATAACTTTGTCAATCCCAGTTGTTGAAACTGACTTATCAAGTAAAACTACACACTTCTGGTGTCCTGAAGCCTTTACCAAGCTGAAATTTGGAATAACAATCACACTCAACATCTCACCATTGCACAACAGGTTATGTGATCTAATGTGTTTCTCATGTTCATTCATACAGACACATTCCCGAACATCAAGCATCCATAGGATAAATGAAACTTGAATAAAATGAGTAACTTCTCGGTAGCCCATCTATTTCCCTCAGTAAGTTGGGACCAATCCCACCAGTCAGATAATGATCCTTTTAAGGGCCTGTTCTGCTCCAACTCTAACACAAAGCACTTCAACAGAAATCTAATCATGGTCAAGTAAGAATCTGAAGGAACCATGAATGCAAATTCTTCTCCCTGAGCAAAGAGCAGGTCCACCTCTTTGT
The DNA here is from genome assembly GCA_029884605.1 of Ormosia emarginata. NCBI lineage: Eukaryota > Viridiplantae > Streptophyta > Magnoliopsida > Fabales > Fabaceae > Ormosia > Ormosia emarginata. The sequence goes on along the minus strand of JAQQTP010000076.1, from coordinate 247,489 downwards.
ATCTTAATTCATCCGAAAGTTTTGCATAAACTTTTCCCCCCAAAGGCAGTACAGGTCCAACAGTTTCTGATATACACATCATAAGAACAATCCCGTGTAACAGAGAACACTGGAAAAAAGGCTATAAAGCTGAACCAGATGCCCAACAGAAGCGTCAACGATGACCTCTCCCTTTTTATAAGTACATACCTGGATTCCAAGTAGTTTATCATTATTTGCTAGCTCAATTAAAAGTTGCCTCGACTGCCTCAACTTGGTTTCTACGGGTGAATGGACTGGTGAATTATATATCCACCTATCAACTACGGATGGTCTTCTATTGATGTACCCACCCAAAACTGATTCTGCAAATGGCCCCCATTATTCAGACCTATTTATGTTCCTGATACTGCTAATTGTGACCTAATTAACAGCACTAATTGAAGCCCATTGTTATGTCTAAAATGAGATTCCATTCCCCTCTTCTCATAAACCCAATTATAAGCACTGATTTGGGCTTGGCCCATTAGGTCAAAAGAAAGATTCAATTTCTGTAACTCCATTCTGGCCCTTCGTGAACCCGAGTCCTCCTCTTCATTGTATTGTGCCTAGCCCATTAGGTCAAGAAGAGAATCCAGTTCCCAATTTGCCTTTCCTCCCCTCTCCAACCCAAGCAAGATACTTTTGGTGTGAGATTGTGGTGTAGTAGGCAACTCTTTCTTCACCTCTACTATAGCAGTCTCATCAGCTGCTGTGCGAGGATCTAGATCTAGTGTTTTCGGCAGTCGAAGCTTGACTGGCATGCATGAGATCAAGAACTCAGTGGATGACCCATCCGCCAGGTGGTCTTCCTTCGACTCATCCTAGCTGCCACCCTCGCATCGACCATCGACTCTGCTGCTCAAACTGCCGCCGTCTCCTCCCTCCAACACCTCCTTCATTTCTAAGATCTCCAGCTTTTCTAACACGAAATTATTTTGCATCTCTGTTTCTAGTTCACATCTTTCTATTTGCTCATTCTGAATGAGAAGCAATTCTTTGCTCGCCTCGTCGGATGCCAACAGTTCCAATTTCGGTTCCTCATCTTGGACGAAGACCGCTAAATTTGGGTCAAACTCGAGGTGGAATCGTTTGAGCATTGCCCTTCGGAAACTTTCCCAAGTTGCCTTGAGATTGCGAACCTCCCACCACTGGTACCAATCGTAGGCACGTCCTTCCACAGCCTCCACAACCAACGACAACTTCCATTCGTTCATTCTTTTCACGTCGAAATGCTGCTCGAGGCAGATCAGCCACCCATATGCATTATCTCCTTCAAACACTGGAATCCCTATACATTGCTCCTTGTATTCCTTCCTCCAAATCTCAAACATCCTCCGCAGATCTTCAAGAATTTGAACTTGCCACTGCTTCTCCTCCTTTTTATCATCTTTGAATCAAGTACTCACAGTTCCCAAATCAGGAGCTTTGATACAAAATGATAGAAACTGGAATTTTACTCGTAAAAAGTAAGGAAACTCAAGGAGCAGAGCTCCAATTTTACATAGCAGAGAAGTGTAGAGACTAGTGTAGGTAGAACAGAGATAAAGAAGGAAAATCAAAGCTGCAATTAGCAGTCTCTGAGTTGTCTAGTAACCTTCTTTATCGATCAAGGTTGTTGAGAAGACTGGGCCTCTTATATTGACAATTTGTTACTAAGATATTTAGGGTTTTCTGAGAAATTTGGGACTGATAATAGGACTGAATCTGCTGGATTAGATAGCAGAGCTAGAATACTGTAGGAAGAATTTTAAGAGCTTCTAAAAGGTTTAGAGTTTACCAGACCAGATGGCAGAACTAAACTTCGATTAGCCTCTTCTCGTTGCGTGGTTCACCATTGTCAGTGGGTTTTTCACCTCATCGCCGCTGCCATCAACTTTGGTGTGTTTCGATCGACTAGCTCTTGAAGGCGCGCCATCATACGACCTCTCATGACCTCTCACGTGCGACTTGTAGTGCCGATCTCCCTCTGCTGTGTCATCTTTCTAGCAGCATCCATCTCCTACACCATTGTCCGCTGTCGTTAGCAGCCGTCCGACCACTTTCTGGAGACTTTTCTGGATGGAGACCCCCCCATTAGCCTCGTCTTCTCTTGTTCGGCCATTCCCCAAAGTTTCAGCTCGATCTAGCGAGCCACGCGCCCACACACGCAATTTCATAGCTCTGTTGCTCGCCCCACGCGCCGTCCTTCCAGCTGTGCGTGGCGATGCGTCTAGCCACCTTTTCGGCCGCCGTCTTTACTGCCAAACTTGCCTCTCTCTCCTTTGTCTGGATCTTTCTTCACCTTGACCAATCGCACAATAGGTTGTTGCGTACCCTTGCTCAAAGGGGTTAAGGTGTATTGGAATTTATGTTTTTGGCCATTGTACACTGACCCATGGTTGTTTCACCCTCTTTCCAGGCACCTCCGCCATTCGTTTGCCTCACCACACTATATTGACCTCCACGTGACCGTTTGGCTTCCTTGGGCTATGTTATGTCATGTTTGACACTTAGATAGTTGGTGTGATTGTTGTTTATTGGCATTCTTTGTGGTGGTTATATCTGGTTTTGACTACTGTTTGGTTCTTTTCCAATGCTAGGATAACATTAAGCGGGAGAATGAGAATAAATCCATATCTACGTATACTTCAATGTTGGTGTTTGTCATGCCGTTCTTTTTCGACTAATGGATCATACCATTGGTTTCTCTTCCCACCGACGATCATTCTAGTGGTGACTCCTCTCCCATAGATGAATCATATTAGTGGTGACTTCTCTTCCCATCGACGATCATTCCGATGGTAACTTATGTTGGTTATGACTCCCACCAGCTCAGCTCTTTGTCCCAGATGCTCTGGCTCCAACTCTTTGTCCCAGATGCACTAGCCCCGTGTCTGTCTGTCTAGATGCACTGGCCTCGTCTCTGTCTTTGTCCCAAAAGTAGTTCCCAGCCACTGTCTCTGTTCATCCCAGCCACTATCACACTTTCAAATTATTTAGTTGTTACAAGTTCAAGCTTAGGAAGTTTTAGCTTGAGGGATAGTGTTAGAATATTTGAAAAATATCTCAAAATATCTTTATTGTATCTTGAAATATTTTAGAGTATCATAGATGATCTCTTAGGATTTATTTCTTATTTATTATATTTCCTGATTTGTTTCCTTATTTAATTAGGATTAGGAGTCTAGAATTAGTATAAATAGGACCATTGAGTTTGTCTTTTGTATCACATCATCATCACACCAATATCAATATAGTATTATTATTTTGAGTATTCCTTTTCTCTCTTTTCCTCCTTCCCTACCTAAAACTCTCAAATTCAACAATTGCTTTCACTATTTCCAACGCTAAGGAATCATAGCTCAATAGTATATTGCACCAAATTATTGACAAAGTTAATACTGGAAGTGGACATGCATAGATGGATGGTGCAAGACCTGCTGCTATTAGCAGTGCAAAAGAGACTTCCAAGAAATTGGGAACTAGACCATTATGCTTCAAGCAATGGGACCCTGGTGGAAGTTCCTATTCTTCGTACATAACTTGGTCTTCATGCTTCAAACAGTGGGACCTTGGAGAAAGTTCTTTCAGCGGTAACCATGACATTCACCACAATCTTCACCTTGACGACAAGGTGAATCTTTTTTGGGGGGGGGGGGGGAAGTATTGTTAGGAAAACCTATTACCAAAGTGTGTTAGGAAAAGGTGTAGAGGATCAGGGGTTCTAATGCACAGCAGAATGGGCATGGCACAGGAACAAACTGCCAACGTGGCCGTGAGGGGAATTGGGTGGGAAATTCTCTTATGGCTTGTAAAAGATACATAAGGGAAGGGGAGGAGAGAGAAAGGGTGGAAAAAAAGAAGTGGGTAAAAGTTAGTAGGAGAGTACAGGGCCTCTCAAATGCCCTGGATATCTTGTTCTGAGGTCATTTCTGCATTTTCCATTGTAATTCTGTTTCACAGTTACTGATATCACACTGATATCAATATCTGCGATTGAGTAATAGATCATTTTTACTTAATCTGATCCAGTTTCTATCAATGTATTGCTGATTATTTACTATTATGGTTATTGTTTATCCTAAACTCTTTAAATATGTTTTGTCCTTCTACTAGGTTGTTATAGCCACAAATATAGCAGAGACCAGCATAACAATAGATGATGTGATATATGTAATTGACAGTGGAAAACATAAGGAGAACCGATATAATCCACAAAAGGTATGTTTTATTTCTCATTTTTAAATGAATTATTCTATTATTTTGAAAAGTCAATTGGATAAAGATAAATTTGTTCATTGAGGTCTTGATCATACACCTGTTGCCATTAAACTTTCTTCATCAGCTGCATTTTTGGACTGCTAAATGTGTTAATTTTTCACCTCATTGTTAAAGCCGAGAATAGTGGTATTTAGTCATTCTCCTTTTAATCTGGGAATGTTTCAGCAATACAAGGTCTTACACTTGTTGCAGTACATGGGATAAAATGGATCCATTTACCTAAAGACAGGATGTTTTTGGAATATTAGCATCTTTGTTGTATTACTTTTTTGACACTTTGTTGGTCTAAACAAAACATTTCTTTGAAGCTGAAGAGGTATTTTCTTCTGTTTTTATTGGTTTACTGATTTGCAGAGCCTGAAATACAACTACAAAATTATTACTAAACTTACATATATGTGTTTGTGCGCTCATGCGCTTTGAATGGGATAATATAACTCTTTATGATCAACAGTTATTGTACCTGTGAGGTACAATGCAGAGCTGATGCCTGATAATCCACACTTTGGTGATAAGAGTAACAATGACTTGAATGAATAGTAGATTGAAGGTGAATGGATTCTTTGATAATCATGTTTTGCACAGACCCACTCTTATATGATTTTATAGGTGCTTGTTCCTTTGTGTTGAACCAATTGAATATAATTTCTTTTTGCACTCCTTTTGCTTGTTATTGGCTCTTGGATTTGGTTTGACTGTTTGATGGTTGATATAGAAATTGTCTAGCATGGTTGAAGATTGGATATCTCAAGCAAATGCAAGGCAGCGTCGGGGTAGAGCTGGACGTGTAAAACCTGGAATTTGCTTTTGCTTGTACACTCGTCATAGGTTTGAAAGACTCATGCGTCCTTATCAGGTATATATTTTGAAAGGAAAATGTTTAAAAGGGTACATATGTTTTATGTTTTCTATTTCCATCCTTCTCATATACTTCCTTTTCCTATGCTTCTTTTTTATATTCTTCTTATCAAGGTTCCAGAGATGCTTCGGATGCCATTAGTTGAATTGTGTCTGCAGATTAAGTTACTGTCTCTTGGTTATATCAAGCCATTTTTGTCCGAGGTAAACAATTAGGATTAAAAAAAAAAGTTCTTTGATCAGATTATCTGAACAGTTTTCTTCAATATCTTTCCATTATCAGGCTATAGAACCTCCCAAGGTTGAAGCAATGAGTTCAGCAATATCCTTATTGTATGAGGTACTCTATAGCCTTTTGACTATGTCACTGATTTCAATGTATGAGTTATTGTGGATTTTTATTTTCTATAAATTTGGTTTTCTTTAATTTACAGAAACTATAGGTTTGGTTTTGACCTGGCTTTGATAAATTCTGCTGATTGTTAAATTTGACATATGTAATTTAAAAGCAACATAGCTTTTTTTACTATGTCACTGATAATGTATTAGTTATTGTGGATTTTGATTTTTCTTTAAATTTGGTTTTCTTTAATTTACAGAAACTATAGGTTTGGTTTTGATCCCCGCTTTGAGAATTCTTGTCAGCTGGAAAGTGTAAGAAACTAAGAGAAAGTACAAGAAAGTGTTTGAGAGAAAGAGAGAGTGCGAGAGAGAGAGAATGAGAAGAGAGAGAAATGTTCTGAAACTGAAAATTGAATAACTAACTAACTGAAGGTACACAGCTGTATATTTATACAGCTAGTAGAAACCTAACTAACTAACCAACTCTGTAAAATATTATTTTAACGAACCTATAACTAATTTGATAACTAACCTGTTCTAGTACTTTCTAGACTACTAACTAATACAATACAACATACTCCAATACTCTCCTCTCAAACTCGGTGGGTGTTGCAAAGCAAACTGATCAAACACCCTGAGTTTATCTCTCAGAGTACAAAACCTGAGATTTGACAATGGTTTGGTAAGTAAGTCTGCTGTCTGATCTTGTGCTGGAACACGGGAAACCACTAGGCTTTTATTGAGGAACTCAAAAAATATGTCCAATTCCATATGCTTGGTTCTTACCTGTAGAATTGGATTATGAGCAAGTAGCACTGTATAGGTTGTCACAGTGAACAATTGGAGCTGGAACAACAACATTGAGTTCTCTTGGCAGTGACTGAATCCAAATAAGCTCTGTTGCAGTGGCTGCAAGGCTGCGATGCTCAGCCTCTATGCTGGATTGAGCTACTGAGGTCTGTTTCTTTGACCACCAGGACACAAGATTAGGGCCCAAGAAAATACAAAATCCAGAAGTTGATCTTTTATCATCTGGATCTGATACCTAGTCAGCATCACAAAAAGCATTTAGAGTGAGTGAACTAGGTGACCTTGCAGGTTGGAGTGGCAAACCATGAGTGATAGTACCTTTAAGATACGTTAAAATCCGTTTAACAGCCTTCCAATGGTCTTCAAGTGGAGCACTGAGAAACTGGCAGACTTAATTTACACTGAAACATATTTCAGGTCTAGTAATTGTTGCATATTGCAATGCACCAACTACTGACCTATATAGATGTGGATCATCAACATAGTTACTTCCAAGTTTGGAAAGTTTGCTACCTGTCACCATAGGAGTATTGATGCCTTTTGCACCAGTCATTTTAGCTTTTTCCAGCAAATCTCTGATGTGCTTACTTTGACTGGCAAGTATAGACCCATTGGACAAATGTTTAACCTCTATTCCAAGAAAATACTCAAGCGTCCCTAGTTGCTTGAGAGCAAATTCCTCATTTAGCTTAGTAATCAACTGCTGTACGAAGGTAGGCGAACTTCTAGTCACAATGATGTCATCCACATACACTAGGACATAAGTAGTGTGCTGTGTACCAGTTTGAATGAAAAGTGAGGGATCACAGCGACTAGACCTAAAGCCAAAACTGACCAAAGAGGCTGCCAATCTTTCGAACCAAGCCCTAGGGGCCTGTTTTAACCGATAAAGTTCCTTGTTCAGCTTACAAACCTGACCCTGATTTGTGTCTTCTAGGCCAGGAGGCTGCTGCATATACACTTGCTTTTGTAAATAACCATTGAGGAAGACATTATTTACATCCAGCTGCTGCAACATCCACAGTTGAGTAAGGGCTAGTGTAAGCACAACTCTGACTCTCTCTGGTTTGACAACTGGTGAAAAAGTCTGTGTGTAATCAAATCCGGGTTGTTGATGAAGTCCTTTGGCAACTAACCTTGCCTTGTACTTGTTAATTGAACCATCTGGGTTCTCCTTTACTTGAAACACCCATCTGCATCCAATTGCAGTCGTATTAGATGGAAGTGGAACAAGTGTCCAAGTGTTGTTCCTAATCAGTGCATCATATTCTGCAGTCATAGCTTCATACCACTTGGGGCTGTTCAAGGCCTCTTGGACAGAACTTGGTTCAAGATGGGTAAGAAGAAGGGTGGGTGTAATTCTAGGTTTAAGAATACCAGACTTAGGCCGAGTTTGCATAGGATGAGTAGATGCTGAAATGAGTTGAGGATTAGAAGACAACTCAGGGTGAAAATCAGAACCTGAAATATTGGAAGAAGTACTTATAGGTTCTGTTTCAGTAGGACTAGAAGATTCAGCCATTTCAGTAACTGCAGGAGGAGTAGCTGCAGCCACAGAGACTGAATCAGTTGACTCTGTGGTTGCAAGAACAGGACTAATGGAACCAGAAGCAGAAGCAGAAAAGTAAGTAGAACCAGACACAGGAGCAGCAACATGAGACATGGCAGAATCAGAACCAGAAGATTCAGTGGAGAAGGACACAGCAGAAGCTGGCAGAGAAGAATTATTAGATGTAGTTGAAGAAGAAGGAAACCTAGAAATAGAAGAAGAAAATAAAGGAGGACAAGATTGAATTCAGAAGTAGATACAACTAAAGATGAAGGAGACTCAGAATATGGAAAGCGGAATTCATTAAAAAGAACATTTTAGATATGAAAATTCTACCATCTGAGGAAAGACACTTATACCCCTTACGATTAGAGAAATAACCTAGAAAAGTACACTCACTAGATATAATTCTAGTTTGTGTCTATTATAAGGCCTCAAGCAAGGATAGCATGCACACCCAAACACCTTAAGAAAAGTATAATCAGGAGCAGCATGAAACAGCTTAGTGTAAGGAACTTCATTTTGGAGAGCTGTAGTGGTCAATCTGTTTATAAGGTAGACAAAAGTAAGAAAAGCATGATCCCAAAATTTGAGAGTCAAAGAGGCTTGAGCCAACAAAGTTAGACCCATATCAACTATTTGTCTATGTTTGCGCTCAACACTACCATTTTGATGGTGAGTGTGCGGACAAATAAGACGATGTTGGATGCCTAGGTTAGCAAGAAATTTGGAAAAGGGTCTAAATTCCCCACTCCAGTCTGTTTGGACAGATTTAATCTTTTTATCAAATTGCAGTTCAACTACTGCCTTGAACTGTTTGAAAACAGAAAACGCCTCAGATTTGAGTTTAAGAGGATAAAGCCAAGTAAATCTCGTACAAGCATCAATAAATGAGATGTATTAAAGATAACCAGTTGAAGATTGAACAGGAGCTGGACCCCACAAGTCACTAAGTACTAGTTCAAAATGCTCTTGATAAACAATACTAGAGTGATGAGAGGGTAAACGATGAGCTTTACCAAGGCAACATGCTGTACAAAAATATGAAAGAATTTTATTATGAACAGGAATATTACAAGAGTGTAATACAGATTTGACAACATTTGACAACATCAAAGTGGGGATGCCCTAACCTACAATGCCACAAGGTGTAAGATGTAGGGGCATTATTTACAGCTTGAGAAGTACTAGAAAGATTATTTACAGTATTTGCAGAAAAATCATGATTTACACTTGCAGAAGCATCTGAAAATTTATTTACAGCAGTATGTACATTATTTTTAACTGGCTGAATTGAAGAACAACTTGAAGTAGAAGCAGAAGATGAGGAAACTGCAGTTTGTGAAGGCACACGAGGCAAGGAGAAACTGTGGAAGGTGTCTAAACCATCAGGTCCTAGAGAACCCTCCAGCAGTGTCTTGTTTGTGGTCTGAGATTTCACAAAACAATGAAAGGGGTGAAATTCAAAGTAAATAAAATTATCTTGAGCAAACTTACTGACACTCACTAAGTTCTTGGTAATGGAAGGAACAAGAAGTAAATCATTTAGAGACAAAGAGACATTAGACTTAAAAGGAGAGAAAACTTTAGATGAACCAATAGACTGAATTTGAAAGCCTTGACCATTACCCATTAATATTTGGTCAGATCCTGAAAATTCTCGTCTTTGCAGCAAATTTGCAGGGTCTGCAGTGACATGATGAGTGCCACCTGAATCAGGATGCCAGGCCTGATTAGGTCCTTGAGTTGAAGCTATCATGGCCTTAGGATGTATCTGTTGTGCTGTATAGCTTGAAAAAGAGTCATTAGAGACCACCATAGGCAATAAGTTGACAGGCTGAGTAGAATATTGATAAGGACTAATATTAGGATGTAGGACTGAAATCTTGTAACAGGAGAAGGGGAAGATTGCAGCAACCCAGGTTGCAGCAATTGTGAATGTGCCAATTGAGCTGAATAAGGTTGCAGTGATAATTGCTGCTGTTGTGTAGGCACTTGTGACAGAAATCCTTGTTGAAAATTACCTTGCCCTTGCTGAAAATTACCCTGCCCTTGCTGCTGAAAACCTTGACCATATTGCTGAAAATTACCTTGTCCTTACTGCTGAAAGCCTTGACCATAATTATGGTAAAATCTATAGTACCTTGTAATGCCTCCCCTGTTACCAAATCTGCCACCGCTACCTCCTCTATTAGAGTTTTACTGATAACCAAAATCAGAAGTAAAACCTGATTGAAATCCTTGTTGAAACCCTTGAGGAGGGTATTGATTTGGATTTAGAGTAAAACCTGGTGGAGGTTGAACTAAACTTGAAAGATTTTGGTTCAAATTTGGAGATGGCTGATTCATTGAACTAAAGGACTGAGGAGAAGGAGCAACAACTTGCTTTGTAGAAGAACTAGGCAGAGGATTACCTTCTTTAACTTGAGCAACATTAACCGAAAAGGCATCAGAAATTGAAAGACGATTCTTCTCTATTCTAGCTTCATGAGACAGCAGCAAAGATTCTATATCTCCTATAGTATAAGGATCAAGTCTGCTTGCAGCTGAGGTTATGAATGCATCATACTCCTCTGGAAGACCTTCGAGAATAACATTGATATGCTCGTGTGGTGAAATCGGATGACCAATAGAAATGAGTGAATCAACAAGTGCTTTAATTCGCAGCAGGTATTCAGAAACAGATCGTGAACCTTTCTTTGTATTGCGAAGTTCAGACTGATATTGATTAACTTTTGCTCGATTTTGATATCTGAAGTATGTGAACTTCATCCCACAGCTGCCATGAATGAACACATCCAACAACTCATGTTCTAAGATTATCGGAAAGAGAAGACAGCAACCATGAGAACAGCATTTGGTCTTGCTGTTCCCAATCTGGATAAGCATCATTGATGCAACCTACACTACGATATGAATCATAAAGAAAACATAGAGAAATATCAGGATCAACAACAAATCTTTGCAACCGATGAGCCTTGATCATGGCTTCAATCTGTTGCTTCCAGATGAGAAAGTTGTTCTCATCTAGCTTTACTGAGATCGCACGAGTGAAGCTAGCAAGATTTGAAGATCGGGTGGTGGAGATGGGTGGGTCAATCGGAGAAGTAGCTTCAATTGGAGGAGTAATCGGCAGTGTTTCCATGTTTGGATCGAAACTCGTCTCTTTGATACCATTTGATAATTCTTGTCATCAGGAAAGTGTAAGAAACTAAGTGAAAGTTCAAGAAAGTGTTTGGGAGAAAGAGAGAGTGCGAGAGAGAGAGAATGAGAGAGGAGAGAGAAATGTTCTGAAACTGAAAACTGAAAATTAAATAACTAACTAACTGAAGGTACACAGCTGTATATTTATACAGCTAGCAGAAACCTAACTAACTAACCAACTCTGTAAAATATTATTCTAACTAACCTATAACTAATCTGATAACTAACCTTTTCTAGTACTTTCTTGACTAATAACTAATACCCGTTTTGATAATTCTGCTGATTGTTAAATTGGACATATCACATATGTAATTTAAAAGAAACACAGGTAGCAAGGTTGCTGTCTCATGAATTTTCATTTACTTCTTCCTGTTCTTAATATAATTTTTTAATCCTATTCCTATCTATAGGGGAATGGCAGAATTTTCAAGCACCCTGTTCTAGTACCTTTTTTACTTTGGGACATAATTGTTCATTTGGCTTGTGTTTGGTGTTGGAATTAGAGGTGTTTCTCTTTCTGTTTTAAAGATAAATTGAAGAGCTTTATTGTATCCAGATCCTTATTTCTTATATCTTTTTATTTTGCTGAGACAATGTCCTACTCCATTCTTATTTCTTTTCTCATCTTCTGGGTAATTTTTTTCTCCAAAAACAAATGTTCTCAGTCTTTTTAGTTATTTGTGTGGAATTTCAGTCTTATATAATCATAACCTGTTTGTAAGAACTATATAATATAATAGATCAAAATGTTTCTTGATTTTTGTATTTGTTTTGCTTTTAACGAAACCAAAATGTTGTAGGTTGGTGCTCTTGAAGGGGATGAAGAGTTGACACCTCTTGGGCATCATCTGGCAAAACTTCCTGTTGATGTATTAATTGGAAAGGTGTACACCAATTATTCTTTCTTCTTATCTTCAAAGGATTAAATTGAACATTTGATTTTGATTGCTTATGTTGTATCTCTCAATTTCTTATTTTTATCTGGTGCTTGTCTTTTCTTTCCACAATTCAATTTCCCCTAAATTTAAAACTAGTTATGTCTATAATTTATTTCTTTTCATCATATATTGCCATTTTTGTAACCATTTAGTTTCACCTTAACTACATCTATATTAACTACTTGTCACTCAAATTAATCACTTGTCCTTTCATTTAACCACTTACCAATTAAATTACCTACTTATTTGATGTAGACTCAAATTTAGGAAATTAAACTCGAATCCGGTTCAAGTGAGAGGTCACACCTGTTGGATATGTAATTAGTGTATAGCCTTGTAACTTAGTATTATTGTCTAGATTCATTGTACATATAGTGTCTAGATTCATTGACTGGATTCATTGTATTAGATTATGATAGGAACCCAAGAATGAATAAGGTTTATTCTAGAAGGAGGCACCAAAATGCAAGGGAGTTGGGCCTTGGGATTGAGAAAACAAACACTGCCTTAGATGTAACTACCTAATGAGTTGGCAGTGTGTGAGTGGAGGATGTAATCCTGATGAATGGGTATATATGTAAGGGGAGAGGGAAAAAGGAGGTAGGCAAGAATTGGCATGGGCATTGGGAGGGACTAGACACTCTATACTTGTCTAGAACTATCTTTCTTCTTCATTGTATTCAGTTTATTGAAATTCCAGAAAATACAAATCTGGTTCTGATCTCAACTTGATATCAACCAGTAATTCAGTATAACCCCGTGTTCTATTATTTCCGTACTGTGCTTACCTGGTTCTTATCATATTATTTTATTAGTTATTTGTGGTGTTATTCTGACACATGGTTTTCAATATATGCTTCTCTTTTCTCTCTACATAGTATTTAGATCATAAAGAGAGGAAACCCTAGAATTGTGCATACTCGGTGGACCCACTATCCTCCAATGAATTTTTTTGTTGCTTACCATGTTTCAACTCCGGTCTGCCGTTAGACCTACTGTGTTCACTTCTTCAACATCGTTTCCTCTCTCCTCCATAATTTCTGGTTTAGATCTGCCATTGTCTGAGCTTCTCCTCCACTGATCGACCCCACCACCACCCTCGCCACCCTTCGATTGCCCAACCCCCAAAGCCACACTGCCATCGAAGCTTCCACTCGTTGCCACCCACTCCAAACATTTGTCAGCCATCACTGTGTGTGAGGGCACGTGCGGCGACTTCTCCGCCTGCCATCGACGTCATTGAACTCGTCTTCACCTCCTTTGTCCAGATCTGGCCTCATCTCCTCTGCTCGTGACATGAGTTGACAAATACACTCGCTTGAAGTTGTTCAGGTATCTTCTGTTTTTTATTTTTTTTTGCCCATTGTGATCTGACCCATGTTTAGTGCTAGTTCTTCATATCCCTCCAAGGACACCTCGAAGGATGAGGCCCCTTATTTCACTAATTACGTTAATGCTTCTCATTCCATTGAAAAATTGGATGGAAGCAACTATGATACTTGGGCTTCTAACATCAAATTGTGGCTCAACGACCAAGGCTACAATGACCACCTCACTTAGAAGTTTGATTCTATACATGAGGCTGAACGATCCAGGTGAGAAAAGATTGATGCTCAGTTGTGCAGTGTTATTAAGTCCACTATTCTTCCTTCACTCGAGCAGATCTTTCGCACTCATATCACCTGTGAGATCTCCTAGTGACAGAAAATTCACCTCTAGGTATTGTGTATTGATTGGGGGTAATCTGATATCCTGGAAGAGTAAGAAACAAAATGTGTTTGAAGATCAAGTGCCGAAGCAGAATATTGAGCTATGGCTTCAACTACTTGTGAACTCATTTGGTTGAAACAACTACTTACAGAGCTTCAATTTGTGGATATTATGCAAATTACGCTCGTTTGTGATAATCAAGCTGCATTCATATTGCCTCCAATCAAGTATTTCATGAGAGGATCAAACACATTGAGATAAATTGTCATTTTATGAAAGAGAAGGTCCTATCTGGAGACAACACCACTAGATTTGTCAATTCAAATGATCAACTGATTGATGTTTTTGCTAAGTCCTTGGAGGTCCTCGGATAAGTTATCTTTGTAGTTTGTAACAATCTTAGCGCATATGACCTATATGCTCCTGCTCGAGGGGGAGTGTTGGATATGTAATTTGTGTATAGCCTTTTAACTTAGTTTTAGTGTCTAGATTCATTGTACATATAGGGCTTGTTTGGATGAGCTTCTCAAAAAAGATCCTTTTTTATGTAATTTTTTTTAAGATCTTTTAAAAAAGTAAAATTTGTTTTATGTTTGAATGCAGTTTTTAAAAAGATCTTTTTTTTTTAATCCTTGTACAGTTTCTGTTATAAAAAAGATCGGTTTTTAGAAGCTCCAAAATCTGCCTTTATAATTTTTTAGTGCTTCATATTTTTTCCAAAAAGCTCATCCAAACATGCTAAAAATTGTAAAAAAGTACTTTTTTTTTTTAAAAAAAGATCCTTTTTTTTATTCCAAAATAGCACATCCAAACAAGCTCATAGTGTCTAGATTCATTGTATTAGATTATTATATATATTTAGTTATCCATGGTGTTATTCTGACACATAGTTTTCGGCATCTGCTTCTCTTTTCTCTCTGTACAACATCAATGCCATCTAAAAGTGTCAATTGTATCTTAGAACTGCCCTTGCCCTTCTTTTTTGGATATCCTTATTCATTTTATGTTATTTACTATGAAGTTTTTGTAAGATCTATCTAGGAAAAAGTTCGTACCCCCTTTTCCCCTTCTTAATTACCTTTTGTTAAGCTTTTAAGTGTCAACTACTTATGATTAATTTTGATGAACTTAATGTATAAGATGGGTTTCTGTTCAGTCCAGGCTCAATTGAAATAAGATGAATGTCTATATTTTTTCTCAGATAGGGTGCATTCTGATCAGGCTGGCTAAGCCCTCAAATGCACTGCAATTGTAGAAGTTGGTATTTTTCCAAAATTATGTTCTGCAGTTTATATTTTCACATTTGGGATTATCAACTTGTTGAAGTGATCTTCAAGGGGCCATGTCATTGACAAATTTTTCTATGTCACATTTCTTGTACTTTTCATTTCTTCTCAATAAGATGTTTATTATGACCTTTGAGTTCAGCCAAAATAAGGTGCTGCACTGTGCCTTACTTGTCCTTGCTTCTGGTAAATGTTAATACTTGTTGGACGGTGGTGTTGGACGGTGGTCTATGTGGACGGTGTTCCCACGATTTTTAGTGTAGATATTGTTTTTAGTGTTTTGTTAATTTGCTGCTTATTTTCTAGGAGCTAGTTATTAATGTACAACAGCTGCCTCTATATATAATCTTCTTTGTACATTCTGTTTAGTAATGAGAAATAATATACAATTATTCACATACTCATATTTTGAGATGGTATCAGAGCAGTTCTGATCCGGGACTGTCTCTGTTTTTCGCTGAGCCTTTTTCGGTCAGCCTTAAGTGCCAACCAATTTCAGTTTTTGGCCTTCATTGCCCCTTTTTCTTTTGGCCTTCATCGCCAAAACAATATATGAACAATATCCGAACAGTACCACATAGTATAAGAAGAATACCGCACAGTACCAAACAGTATCTGAACAGTACTGAATAGTCCCAAACAGTACTGCACAATATCCGAACAGTACCCAAAAACAATACCCCCTGAACAGTAGTACCCAAGAAACCCAAACAGTCGGCCTTCATTGCCAACCAAGGCCTTCATAGCCATTCTTTTGTCCAAGTAAGGTCACGAGGCGTCTCAGAGACCTCTGACCGGCCATCCACCTGAGCACCACCGTCGGAGACCTTGTCAGGCGCCGCCACACATGTTTGGAGTTCCCGGCGTGTGGGAGTCACACGCCACCTTCCGGTCACCGAAGAACGAAGCCATTTGTTCCGTTCAACTCGCCGGCGACCCCTGCTTCTGTGTCAGTGGTCAGAACTCCGGTCCAAAGTTGTTTGGATAGTGGGTTCGCCTTCTCTGACGTCTTTTACGGTTTTGCATTGACTTTGTCACTCCAACGGTTTTGTTTTGTCTCTCACGATGTCAACAGTAGGTGAGGTTTCAAATGTCTCTCTACACAGCCTTAAAAAGCTCTCAGGTACTTGTTTTTTGACTTATTCAGGTAAGTTACCTTTTTCCGTTAGATTCAATGTCTCCGGTACAATTTTTACCAACTCCTAGATTATGGATTCAGGAGCCACTGACCATATGACGAACAACCCCACTATATTTTCCACCTATTCTCCATGCCCAAGCAGTAAGAAAATATCCACAGCTGATGGTTCCTTGATCATTGTAGCCGGTATAGGAGAGGTCCAACTAAGCCCCCTAGTGACCTTAAAAAATGTCCTTCATGTCCCTAAATTGTCCACAAATTTGGTTTCTGTCCAGAAATTAATTAAAGATTTATCTTGCAAAGTGATTTTTTACAATGATCATTGTGTTTTTCAAGACAAGGATTCGGAGAAGATGATTGGACGTGCTAGGGAGCAGGATGATCTCTACCTCTTTGAAGCACCATGTCAGGTAAACACGACCAAAAGCGGACTTGGACACCCATATTCTTTTTCCTCTGAAGTTCTTTCAACTAAAAAAGACAAAGTTTGGCTTGTTCACCATACATTAGGCCATCCATCCTTTCTTATTGTTAAGAGTCTTTTTCCTTCTTTGTGTAAAGGTCTTGATATTGAACAATTTCATTGTGAAGTATGTAAACTTGCCAAACATAAGCGTGTCAGTTTTCCAATTAGTAATACAAGAAGTTCTGTTCCTTTTTCTCTTATTCACAGTGATGTTTGGGGTCCCTCTTCCATTCCTACTATCTCTGGGGCAAGATGGTTTGTGTCTTTTATTGATGATTGTACACATGTTACCTGAATTTTTCTGCTCAAACACAAGTCTGATATTAGTACTGTTCTCCCAAATTTTTGTTCCATGATTAAAAATCAATTTGGGGTGGGTATTAAACGATTCAGGTCCGATAAGGCTAAGGACTACTTTAATCAGACTCTTTTGCATTTTTTCCAAAAAGAAGGAATAATCCATGAATCATCCTGTGTTCATATCCCATAACAAAATGGGTTAGCAGAGAGGAAAAATGGTCATCTTCTTAAAAAAATCCGAGCCTTATTGTTTCAGAGAAATGTCCCTGAGTCCTTTTGGGGAGAAGCTGTTCTGACTTCTACTTATCTTATAAATCGCTTGCCCAATAAAGTCTTGGGGTTCAAGAGTATGTCCTCTCCACTTTCTATCCTGATCTACACACTTCCAATAATCTTGTCCTTAAAATTTTTGAATGTGTATCTTTTGTCCATATTCATAGTCCAAACAGGGGGAAACTCGATCCATGGGTTCTAAAGTGTATCTTTTTGGGCTATTCTTCGACCCAGAAAGGGTACAAGTGTTATCACCCTTCATCCAGAAAGTTCTATGTCTCTAGGGATGTTACATTTAGTGAAGAAGATCCCTATTTTTCCCATCCTTATCTTCAGGGGGAGAAGTTAATGAAGGAAGATAAGGAAGATTTCTTGCTTGACTTGTCCTTACTTCCTGTGTCTAAAGGTCCTTCTTATAACCTTTCTGTTGTCCCTAATCCTCCTCCTGATGTTACTGTTGAACCTGTGTCAAAACCATTCCTGACCCTATGGTTGAGTTTGCTCTTGAGAATGTAAGGTATGGCAAAGGCAAGGTGTTCACAAGAAGGAAGATGGTTGTTCCTGAACCTGTGCAGGCCCAAGAGTCCAACTCGGAGCCTTCGAATGAGGTAATAGTATCTAACTCTTTATTGCAAGATGAATCTGAATTTCATATGGATAGTAGTGACTAATTTCTTCTGATAGCTATCAGGAGAGGAACCAGATAGTGCACAAAACGACCACTATACCCCCTTTCACACTTCTTGTCCTTTGATAATTTTTCACCATCTCATAAAGCCTTCGTTATATGCCTAAATACCATTGCCATCCCTACCACCCTACCCGAGGCCTTGTCCAATGAAAAATGGAAACAAGCCATGAATGAGGAGATGGAGGCATTGGAAAAGAATAAAACCTAGGAGCTAGTGCAGTTACTGGATGGAAAGAAAATTGTGGGCTGTAAATAGGTGTATACTGTGAAATATAGAGCAGATGGATCCATAGAGAGGTATAAGGCATGATTAGTTGCCAAAGGGTATACCCAAACTTATGGAATTGATTACGAGGAGACTTTTGCACCAGTTGCAAAGATGAACGTAGTTCGAGTATTATTGGCATTGGCAGCTAATTACGGTTGGGATTTACAGCAGTTTGATGTCAAGAATGCTTTCTTACATGGAGATCTCAAAGAAGAAGTCTACATGGAGGTCCCACCAGGATATGGGAGGAATTTGCATGCTAATACTGTGTGTAAGCTGAAAAAGGCCTTATATGGCCTCAAGCAATCACCACGAGCGTGGTTTGGAAGGTTTGCTAGAATTATGTTGGCTATGGGGTACAAACAAAGCCAAGGGGATCACACACTGTTTGTTAAACACTCTCCTTCAAGGGAAGTCACAGCTCTCTTGGTATATTTTAATGACATAATAGTAACAGGAGATGATGTTAAGGAGAAACATATTTTGAGTCAGTGCTTAGCCAAGGAGCTGGAAATTAAAGCATTGGGGAAGTTAAAATACTTTCTTGGAATTGAGGTTGCTCATTCTAGCAAAGATATATTCATCTCTCAACAAAAGTATGTTATGGATCTCCTAAAAGAAACGGGTCATACAACATGCAAACCGGCAAGTACTCCTATAGATCCCAATATGAAACTTGGACAGGCAGAGGAGGATGTTGCAGTTGATAGAGAAATGTATTAGCGTCTGGTGGGAAGACTTATTTATCTATCCCACACACGGCCAGATATAGCATATGCAGTTAGTGTGATCAGTCAATTCATGCACAGTCCAAAAGAATCTCATTTGCGAGTAGTATATCGAGTATTACAGTACCTTAAGGGAACACCAGGAAAAGGCATTCTATTTAAGAGAAATGGAGGTGCGGTACTTGAGGTATACACTGATGCAGATTATGCTGGATCACCAGTGGACAGAAGATCGATTACAGGATATTGCACTTTTCTTGGTGGAAATCTAGTGACTTGGAGAAGTAAAAACCAGAATGTGGTAGCACGATCTGGTGCGGAGGCAGAATTCAGAGCTATGGCTCAAGGTGTGTGTGAATTACTATGGTTAAAAATTATTCTTGAAGATCTGAAGATCAAGTGGCATGATCTGATGAGACTTTATTGTGATAATAAGTCTGCAATCAGCATAGCTCATAATCCAGTACAACATGATCGAACGAAGCATATTGAGGTTGACAGACATTTTATCAAAGAAAAACTAGAGAGTGGTTTAATTTGTACACCTTATGTGTCTACACAAGGTCAGCTTGCTGATGTACTCACAAAAGAGTTGAATAGTCCAACATTTCAAACTATTGTATCCAAGCTAGGAATGGAGAATGCATATTCACCAGCTTGAGGAGGAGTGTTGGATGGTGGTGTTGGACGGTGGTCCATGTGGACGATGTTCCCATGATTTTTAGTGTAGATATTGTTTTTAGTGTTTTATTAATCTGCTGCTTATTTTCTAGGAGCTAGTTATTAATGTACAACAGTTGCCTCTATATATAATCTTCTTTGTACATTCTATTTAGTAATGAGAAATAATATACAATTATTCACATACTCATATTCTGAGAATACTGTATATCAAGTTTATTGAAAACAAGGTGCTCATTCCATTTCCATCCTACTCTGCTTGTGTTGCTGTTGAATACGATGTGAATATATGATATAAGGCATACTGAGCCAACCACTAAATGATGTGTTGTTTTTGTAATTGCAGATGATGCTGTATGGTGCAATATTTGGTTGCTTGTCACCTATTCTTTCAATTTCTGCATTTCTAAGCTACAAGTCTCCGTTTGTGTATCCAAAGGATGAGGTTTTCTATCAGTGCTTTGATAAATTTTTACACTGCTTTACTTCTTTTTAACTATATATTTAATTGGATTTTGAACAAACTGTTGTGTCGATCTCCAGAGGCAAAATATTGAAAGAGCAAAATTAACATTGTTGAATGATAAGCTAGATGGGCCTGGTGACACAAATGATGTTGATCGGCAATCTGATCACTTACTAATGATGACAGCTTACAAAAGATGGGAGAGGATTTTGACTGAGGTCAGTAGTGATTGCCGTTTGCTTTTTATGCTTCCCTCAATAATTATTATATGATTACCTTGGTTGAGACACATACTATGTTACTGTAAGTTGTTTTCTTACTATCTCTAATGCTCCCTAAAAACTGAGATTATAAATGAAGCAACCCTGTAAGAAGAAATGACTACCCTGCTTATTGCAAGTCGATAGTATTCTTGTTATGAGGGAAAAAAAAGTGGAAGAACTATTCTTGGATATACTTGCATATGCATTTATCCATAGAAACTGTCATATTTATTTGGGTTATTTCATAGTATGGTGTTCTTTCAGAATACAGTTTTAATCGCATTGTGATTTTAAATCTGCAGAAAGGAGCTAAAGCTGCACAGCAATTCTGCAATTCTTTTTTTCTGAGCAGCTCTGTAATGTTTATGATAAGGTCTTCTATCCTTTTATCTGCATGTTATGTAAGACTAAAGAGCTCTTTTGTTTATACATTTTCTCTTGTATTGCACCCCCTTCCTTTTTTCCTTTTAGGAGGACAG
The DNA here is from genome assembly GCA_029884605.1 of Ormosia emarginata. Taxonomy (NCBI): domain Eukaryota; kingdom Viridiplantae; phylum Streptophyta; class Magnoliopsida; order Fabales; family Fabaceae; genus Ormosia; species Ormosia emarginata. The sequence goes on along the minus strand of JAQQTP010000076.1, from coordinate 226,755 downwards.
CTCAGCTACCTCTTAGTATTCTTTCTTGTCTTTTTTTTCTTAATGAATCTGTCGGCAGAGTATTAAGAGCATTAAACCTGGGTTAATGCTCTGTTAATACTGTAAATAGAATTTAATTATGTAAATATTTAGTTTCCTTTCTAGTTTAGCCTATTTTGGTAGTTTTCTATTTTTTTCCTTAATTTTAGGCTATCTGTCCGCTGTACTCCTTCTATAAAAGGAGAACCTTGTACCTTTGATATCATATCAATAAAAACACAGTTTTCAAGTTGGTATCAGAGCAGTGTTCCCATAACACTGCTGCCTCTGATTTCGTGCCATGGCTGACAGTTCCTCAGCCACCCAGCACTCCCTGAGTGGGGAGCGAACCGAGCACGCCCCGAGTGGTGAATGGAGCACCACCATCACGTCACGGCAGCCCATCCAAAACTGGAGCAGAAGACGCTGTTGGGAGACTCCCACTCTGTCCAGATCACCGCCATTCGTCTCAATGGGGCGAACTACCTCCGGTGGTCACAGTCAATCCAGATGTACATCCGTGGCAGAGATAAGCTTGGATATCTGACCATTGAGCGACTCCAGCCGAACGTTACCAACTCACAGTATGTGGTGTGGGATGCTGAAAATTCCATAGTGATGACGTGGCTGGTGAACTCAATGGAAGAAGATATCAACTGCAATTACATGTGCTATCCCGCAGCCAAGGAATTATGGGATAGTGTTACTGAGACGTACTCTGACCTGGGGAATAAGTCCCAAATCTATGAACTCACCCTACAAGCTAGAGAGATTCGGCAAGGAGGAGATAGTGTGACGAAATATTTCCATTCTCTAAAGCGGGTACTATCTGTTAGTAAAATCTGTAAAGATTCTAATTGCCATGTAAAATTCTTAGACTCTCATTGCGTGTTTCAAGATTGGACTTTGGGGAGGACGATTGGCTGTGCTAAAATGATAGATGGGCTCTACTACTTTGAGGATGACTCTGAGAATAAAATAGCTCAAGACCTTAATGGTATAAGTTCTCAACCTGTACACGCCCAAATAATACTCTGGCATAGTAGACTAGGACACCCTCGTTTCCAATACCTTAAACATTTGTTTCCAAGTTTATTTAAAAATGTTGATTGTTCCTCTTTTGAATGTGAAAGTTGTGTTCTTGCAAAAAGTCATCGTATCTCATATCCCTCACAACCATATCATGCATCCAAACCTTTTCATCTAATTCATAGTGATGTATGGGGTCCTTCGAAAATCACAACACAGTTTGGAAAACGGTGGTTTGTAAGTTTATTGATGATCACACACGGCTGTATTGGATTTGTCTAATGCATGAAAAATTTAAGGTTCCTAATATCTTTAAAAAATTTTCAAACATGGTTGCAACCCAATTTGACACAAAGATCAATATTTTAAGAACTGATAATTTTAATAAAACCCTGAAGGATTTTCTTCTAACCAAAGGCATTCAGCATTAATCTTCATGTCCAAACACCCCTCAACAAAATGCCATTGCTGAAAGGAAAAATAAACATCTACTTGAAGTAGCCCAAGCCATTATGTTTGAAGGAAATGTCCCAAAATACTTGTGGGGGGACGCTGTCCTGACAGTGGCATACCTCATAAATAGGATGCCCACGCATTTGTTAAATTATCACACTCCTTTGGACAACTTTAAGATGATTTTTCCAACATGTAGATTGCATGCTCACCTGCCTTAAAAAGTTTTTGGTTGTACTGCTTTTGTGCATATACCCTCTATATCTTGGTCTAAACTTGACCCTAGGGCTGAAAAATGCATTTTCATTGGATATGGCCCAAACTAAAGAGGGTGCAAATGTTTTAATCCTAGCACAAAAAAACATGTTAGCATGGATGTTACCTTCTTGGAACATCAACCTTTTTTTCAAAAAAAAATCTCTTCAGGGAGAGAGCAACAATGACGGTAATTTTTTGCATAACAATGTTTTTTTGCATGAACCTCTACCCAAACCCATTTTACACTGAAGAAGGTGAACCAGAAAATGAACCTAGCAAGGAAGAACAAGTGTCAGACTTAGGTGGTGCCTGAACAAGAAAAGAAATACCACAGTCAAATAAGGAGCTTGGTGTTTATACTCGGAAAATGAACCAGTCAAATAAGAAGGTGAACCAAAAAATGAAACTAGTAAGGAAGAACAAGTGGGTGGTGCCTGAACAGGAAAAGAAATACCATAGTCAAATAAGGAGCTTCGTGTTTATACTCGGAAAAATCTAAAACAGAGTAGAGACCAACCTATCATTCCTGCACAATGCCGACCGGATCTCCCAGAAGGCGGCCCTACAGATGAATCACCTAATCTTCCAGGTAACACTGAACTTCCTGTTTTAAATTTTGACCTGCGTATAGCCCTTAGGAAGGGTACAAGAACCTGCACTAATAAAAAACCCAAAACCAGTACAAGTCATCCCATTTAAAAATATGTCTCTTATAAAAACCTTTCCCAATACCATCGAGCCTTCACCTCTAAAATTACTAATCTGTTTGTGCCTAGAAACATCGAGGAAGCACTAGATGATCTAAACTGGAAATTAGCAATCTTAGAAGAGATGAATGCTCTTAAGAAAAATGGGACTTGGGAAATTGTTGACTTGCCACATGATAAAAGAAGAGTAGGATGCAAGTGGGTCTTCACCATTAAATGCAAGGCAGATGGGAGTGTAGAAATGTATAAAGCTAGGTTGGTAGCAATGGGATTCACTCAAACCTATGGGGTAGATTATCAGGTGACTGTTGCTCTATTAGCTTAACTTAACTCCATCCGGATCCTGCTATCACTTGCTGTCAATTCCAATTGGCCCCTACACCAATTGGATGTAAAAAATATCTTTCTAAATGGAGATTTAGAGGAAGAAGTGTTTATGAGTCTTCCTCAAGGATTTGATGGAGATCTTGGAAGAAATAAGGTGTGCTGACTAAAGAAATCCCTGTATGGTCTGAAACAATCTGCAAGAGCATGGTTTGAGCGTTTTGGAATAGCTGTGAAACACCTTGGCTATACTCAAAGCCAAGCTAATCACACACTATTCTATAAACACTCAGTAAATGGCAAAATTGCAATTCTAATTGTGTATGTAGATGATATTATTTTGACAAGTGATGATAGTGTTGAGCTAAAAAATTTGAAGGAGAGACTTGCTAAAGTGTTCAAAATCAAGGAACTTGGTCCATTGAAATACTTTCTTGGAATTGAGTTTGCCAGGTCCAAAGAAGGTATATTTGTTAATCAGCGGAAGTATACTCTTGATCTTTTAAAAGAAACAAGATTGCTGGGATGTAAGGCCGCTGAGACACCTATTGAGCCTAACATCAAACTGCAACCAGCTTAGACAAGGGAAGCTATCAGCGGCTGGTTGGGAGGTTAATCTATTTATCCCATACTTGTCCGAACATAGCATTTGCTGTGAGCATGGTAAGTCAGTTTATGCATTCACCAGGACCTGAACACTTTGAGGCAATAAATAGGATCCTAAAGTATTTGAAAGGATCGCCTGGAAGAGGACTTCTCTGTAAAAAATGTGGACTCCTACAAGTGGAAGTCTACATTGATGCAGATTGCTGGGAGTGTAACGGACCAAAGATCAACATCAAGCTATTGCACCTTTGTTGGAGGAAATTTGGTTAGGTGGAGAAGCAAGAAGCAAAATGTCGTAGCAAGAAGTAGTGCAGAATCTGAATTTAGAGCAATGGCTCATGGAATATGTGAAGTATTGTGGGTTGAAAAAATTCTACAGGAATTAAGAACCTATTATTTTCCACCAATAAAACTGTATTGTGATAACAAATCAGCAATCTCCATCGCTCACAATCAAGTCTTACATAACAGAACAAAACATATGGAAGTTGATAAACACTTCATCAGGGAGAAGATAGAAACTGGACTGATCTGCGTCTTATATGTTCCCACAGTAGAAAAATCCGCACATATTCTAACTAATGGAGTACCTAAGAAGTTGTTTGATAGTATTACAAGCAAGCTGTCTATGGAGGACATCTTCAAGCCAGCTTGAGGGGGAGTGTCGGCAGAGTACTAAGAGCATTAAACCTGGGTTAATGCTCTGTTAATACTGTAAATAGAATTTAATTATGTAAATATTTAGTTTCCTTTCTAGTTTAGCTTATTTTGGTAGTTTTCTATTCATTCTCCTTAATTGTAGGCTATCCCCATACTCCTTCTATAAAAGGAGAACCATGTACCTTTGATATCATATCAATAAAAACACAGCTTTCAAGTGAATCTTCTTTATCTCCCCTCCTTTATATTATTTGATTCGGAAGGTTGCTCATGTCATCTTTCCTTTATGAATAGGCTTAAATATGTTTTTGGTTCTTGAAAATATAACACTTTTTGGTTTAAGTTCCTATTATTTTTATTTTTATTTTTATTTTTTTTTGTTTTGGTCCAAGTTTTTAAAATATTTTTGGTTTTAGTCCTTGTCGTTAGTGAGTCTTCATTAAGTGCTTGTGTGTCTAGCGGAGCCACTGACACATGGCATCAATAAGTGGGATCTCCGTTTGCCTTGTAAGCACTTAAGAGATGCTGGACTAAAAACAAAAAATATTTGAAAAACTTGAACCAAAACCAAAAAACAAAATTAATAAGGACTTAAACCAAAGAGTGCTATATTTTTAGGGACCAAAAATATATTTAGGCCTTATGAATATATAATTTGTGCCTCCTTCGGTAAAGTAGAGGTGTGGTATGTCATTATGGGTTCTAAACCCACTGGGTTGATGTGTTTGACTTGCCAAAGAGGAGGAGGATGCTTGAATCAAATAACTGTCGAATCTAGTAGAGGAATCTGTCTAGACTCATTGGTACCAGTTTAGGAGAAATAAATCTGAATCAAATCAATTCAGATATGTTCAGAAAGTTTTTATCTTTATTATTTGATTCCTGTTTTATCTGTTTCCTGTTTTCTCTCCTGATTTGTAGGAGATTTGTTTTCTGTTTATTTCCTTATTTGAAGCAGAATTGGTTATTCAATTCTGCATAAATACCCTATGTATTGTGCGCTATTGATTCATTGAGAAATAAAATATTTTCTCTCAAAACCTAGATGGTATCAGAGCTTCGGCTCTAACCTCTGTCAACCATGGTGAAGACGGCGATGACCGGTGCTTCCACAAACGAGTCTAGCACCTCAACAGAGGCTCCGAGGACTGCTCAATCAGGATCTTCCACAGCCCCATTTGATACGTTCTCACAAAACCCAAGCCTTCAACTCACTGTGCATCGACTCAATGGGAAAAACTACATTGAGTGGACTCAGTCTTTGAAGTTGGCCATAGATGGGAAAGGAAAATTAGGGTACCTTACTGGAGAGATCAAGCAGCCCTCCAAGGATGATCCTTCTTTTACAAAGTGGAAGTCAAAAAATTCTCTCATCACTGCCTGGTTAATCAACTCCATGGATCCAGCAATAGGAAAACCCTATTTGTTTCTACCTACTGCCAATGATGTTTGGGATGCAGTTCGTGATTGCTACTCAGATTTGGAGAATTCCTCTCAGGTTTTTGACTTGAAGACACAACTTTGGTAGTTCAAACAGGGTGATCAAGATGTCACATCATATTACAACTTGATGATGACTCTTTGGCAGGAGTTAGACCAATGCTATGAAGATGATTGGGAAAATCCTAAGGATGCTACTCGGTTTAAGAAAAGAGAGGAGAATGATCGTGTGTACATGTTTCTTGCTGGACTTAACCGAAGTCTAGATGAAGTAAGAGGAAGAATCTTGGGCAGAAAGCCCTTACCTTCTATTAGGGAGGTCTTTTCTGAAGTTTGACGGGAAGAATCAAGGAGAAGGATAATGCTGAACACTCATGAACCATCCACAACTCAGGAGCATGAAAGTTCAGCACTTGTGACTAGAGGAATTTCTTCAGAAGAAAATAAAGGGAAGAAACCCTGGTGTGATCATTGCAAAAAACCATGGCACACTAGGGAGACTTGTTGGCTGATCCATGGAAAGCCACCTAATTGGAAGAAGAAATCCAACAAAGGTGGGTGTGCCTTCCAGACCATTGCTGAGGAGAGTCAAGAGCATCCACCTACTTCAGAGACAAACCCGTTCACAAAGGGACAACTAGAGCACTTGTACAAACTTTTTTCTCCAAAAATGACAATCAATCCTTCTTGTTCTTTGGCCCAAAAAGGTACTTATCTTACTACTGCTCTTTTTACCCAAAAACCTAAATATCCTTGGGTTATTGACTCCGGAGCAACTGATCACATGACTGATTGCTCAAAACTGTTTCCCTCCTATAGTCCGAGTGCAGGGAATAAAAAAATCAGAATTGCTGATGGAACTCTCTCTGCCATAGCTGGAATTGGAGCTATCCCTCTCTCACCTTTAATAACTCTCCATAATGTTCTTCATGTTCCTAATTTGTCTTGTAACCTATTGTCCATTAGTAACTTAACTCTTGATAGGAACTGTCGTGGTATATTTGACTCATCTGGTTGTAAATCTTAGGAATTGACATCGGGGAGGACGATTGGCAGTGCTAAGGAAGTTGATGGTCTCTATATCTTTGAAGATGGTTCTACTTTGAGTGGGCACCCTCAAAGTATTTGTTTCAATTCTGTTTCTGGATCAAAGGAAAATGAAATAATGTTATGGCACTATAGGTTAGGCCATCCCGGTTTCAATTATTTACAGCACTTGTTCCCTGAATTTTTTAGAAATAAAAATCTATCTTTCTTTCCTTTTGAGACTTGTTAATTGGCTAAACATCACCGCACTGTCTATCCTGCCCAAGCATATAAACCATCTAATCCTTTCACCATCATAGTGATGTTTGGGGACCGAGTTGTGTCACTACCCCTGCGGGCAAACGATGGTTTGTAAGTTTTATTGATGACCACTCTAGGCTATCTTGGGTGTATTTAATGAAAGAAAAATCTGATGTTGAAAACATTTTTAAAATCTTTTTCACTATGGTTCAAACTCAATTTCAACAAACAATTCAAATTTTTAGAAGCTATAATGGAAGAGAATACTTCGATAAGTATCTGAAACAATTTTTGTAGAAAAAGGCATTGTGCTTCAAAGTTCATGTGTTGATACCCCTCAACAAAATTGGGTAGCTGAAAGGAAAAATAAACATGTGTTAGAGGTAGCTAGAGCCTTACTGTTTCAAGCTATGGTTCCAACATATCATTGGGGGGAAGTTATCTTAACAGCAACCTATTTGATTAATAGGATGCCTAGTAAAGTCTTAAAATTTAATACCCCCCTAGGTATGCTTCTCAACCATTTTCCAACAAACAGACTATCCTCTAACTTACCTCTAAAAATATTTGGATGCACACCCTTCATACATGTTAATGCACCAAATCTAAGTAAACTTGATCATCGGGCAAAAAGGTGTGTTTGTTGGGTATGTTCCTTCTCAAAAGGGGTATAAATGTTTTGATCCGATCACTAAGAAGTTTTTTGTGACTATGGATGTTACCTTTTTTGAGTCAAAATCGTTTTTCCAGTCTCATCTTGAGGGGGGGAAAACAGTAGAAGACTCGACAAAATATCTTACTATTGATGAGTCAAACATGTCAATTGATGAGTCAAACAATGGAACAAGTCCTGTGAATAATGAATATTCTGGTATTTGCCTTGTACCAAGTAATGAAAATCCTACCAGTCATGACTTGATACTAGGCTGTGAGAATACTACTGTTTCTTCTCTGTCAGAAAGCAATGAAGCTGAACCTAGAAAGGGAATTGAAACTAAGAAAAGACACAAAGGTATGAAACCCTTTGAGCGCTTCTATACAAGGAAGAACCATACTCAAAGAGTAGAGAATTGTGATCCTTTGCACCACCATGAATCCGATGATCCACCAGGTAATCCTTATCCTGAAATTAATCAGCTAATTGAAACTGATTCTGAACTTGTTTCAATTTTTAAACCCACTGAATTGATTGATTGTGACCTTCCTATAGCTAGTCGGAAAGGTGTTAGATCATGTACCCAACACCCTCGATCTAATTTTGTCTCTTATGAAAAACTGTCACCAAATTTTCATGCTTTTATCTCCCAATTGTCATGTATGGAGATTCCAAAAAATTTACAGGATGCCTTAGAAATTCCGGAGTGGAAGGAAGTTGTCCTAGAAGAGATGAAGGCTCTTGAAAAAAATCAGACGTGGCAAATGGTGGAGCTGCCCAAAGGGAAAAATACAGTAGGATGTAAACTGATATTCACTATAAAGTACAGATCTGATGGCTCTATCGAAAGGTACAAGACTAGGTTGGTTGCAGTTATGATAGCTGAATGGCTTGGAATAACCTTCTCAGCCTCCTCAATTTATAGAATGATAAGTTACAACAATTGAATACAAAATCCCTTGATTTTAGGGATTGGCTATTAACAACTATATCAAACAATATTAGACTATATCAAATCTAAATCAAACAATATCAACACTCCCCCTCAAGCTGGTGCATAGATGTCATAAGCACCCAGCTTGTTACATATGTAAGTTATTCGTGAGCCCCGTAGAGACTTGGTGAAAACATCTACAAGTTGATCATTAGAATTGACAAATGAAGTACTAATCTCCTTTGAAAGAATCTCGTGTCAAATGAAATGACAATCGATCTCTATATGCTTAGTTCGTTCATGAAAGACAGGATTAGAAGCAATGTGTAAGACTGCTTGATTATCACAAATCAGCTGCATAGAACCCATTGTGCAAAACTTTAACTCTTGAAGTAGATGTTTTAACCATATAAGTTCACGTTGTAAGAGCCATAGCCCTATATTCTGCTTCTGCACTCGATCTTGCAACTACACTCTGCTTCTTACTCTTCCAAGAGATGAGATTATCTCCAGTGAAAACACAATACCCAGAAGTTGACCTCCTATCACTTGGAGATCTTGCTTAGTATGCATTTGTATAGGCAACAATGTCTGTGTTACCTCTGTTCTCATATATTAGCCCCTTTCTAAGAGATCCTTTAATATACCTTAAAATGCGAGTCACTGCATCCCAATGACTGTCACACGGAGAGTTAAGAAATTGACTCACAACACTAACAACAAATGCTATATTTGGTCTGGTCATAGTGAGATAATTCAACTTTCCCACCAACCTTCGATATCTACCTGGATCTGTGTACGGCTCCCCCTGATTTGGCATGAGCTTAACATTCGGATCCATAGGAGTATCCACCGGCTTACAATTTAGCATCCCAGTCTCTTCCAAAATATCAAGCGCATACTTCCTTTGACAAATGGAAATGCCTGTTTTTTATTGAGCAACCTCAATACCAAGGAAGCATCGCAACCTGCCCAAATCTTTGGGTTGGAAATGCTGAAACAAATGTTGCTTTAGTCTAGTGATACCTTTTTACACGGTGAATGTCTATAGAACACAGAGTGATCAACCTCACTACGAATCATGCCAAACTGCTGTATGACCTTACTAAACCTCTCAAACCAAGCTCGAGGTGACTGTTTCAACCCATACAATGACTTCTGAAGTTGGCAAACATGACCTGACTCTCCCTGAGCAATAAACCCAGGTGGTTGCTCCATATAAATCTCCTCCTCCAACTCACCATGTAAAAAGGCATTTTTAATGTCCAACTGATATAAAGGACAACAAGAGATAGCAGCCATGGATAAAAAGAGACGAACAAATGCCATTTTAGCAACAGGAGAGAATGTATCACCATATTCAAGACCATAAATCTGAATATATTCTTTGGCCACAAGACAGGCCTTCAAGCGATCCACAGTCCCATCGGGACCAACTTTGACAGTAAAAACCCAACGACAACCGATACTAGACTTCCATGTAGGAGAGAGAACAAGAGCCCAAGTGTGGTTAGATTCCAATGCTGTAATCTCATCAATCATAGCCTGTCGCCATCTTGGGTGGGATAGTGCTTCCTGAACAGTTTTAGGAATAGAAATGGACGACAAAGCAGATACGAAGGCATAATGGTTGGAAGATAAACGTTGATAACTTAAAAAATTATAAATAAGATGAGGATTGTAAGAAGAACGATTACCTTTGCGAAGTGCAATGGGAAGGTCAGTGGTAGGCTCAGGTTGGACCGGAATCGACGGAGACAGAGGAGCAGGAGGTGAGTCACTGGTGTCCACAACAGGTGCAGCCTCCGAAGTAGTAGGATGAGGACGACGGTGATAAGTGAGACGAAATGGCTCCATGGGGTACTTAGGAGCAACAAGGGCAGCCTCTTGTATATGTGAGACAGGTGGACTTAAAACGGGAGAATCGAAGACTGGAATAGGCAAGACTTGAGAAATAGACTCCGACAAGACTTGTGAGGCAAAGAAAGGTGTATCCTCGAAAAAGGTAACATCTGCAGAGATGTAAGAACGATTTGTGGATGGAGAATAGCATCTGTACCCCTTTTGAACCCGAGAATAACCAAGAAAGATACACTTAATGGCGCGAGCAGCAAGTTTGTCAAGGCCTGGAGCAACATTGTGGACAAAACATGTGGAACCAAAAACACGAGAGGGGACAGTATAAAGGGGTGCCTGAGGATATAGAATAAAGTGAGGAACCTGGTTATTGAGAACAGAAGATGGCATTCGATTTATTAAATAACCTGCAGTGAGAACAACATCACTCCAAAATTTCACAGGAACATTAGAATGTAACATGAGAGTACGAGCTGTTTCAACGATATGGCGATGTTTGCACTCAGCCACACCATTTTGTTGAGGTGTGTGAGGACAACTCGATTGATGAACTATATCGTGCGATGCCATGAAAGAATTAAAAGGAGCTGAAAAATATTCTTTGGCATTATCACTGCGTAAGATACGAATAGTTTGTCCAAATTGATTATGTATTTCAGCACAAAATTTTTGAAAAATAGTGAATAACTTAGAACGTTCTTTCATTAAAAATAACCAGGTATAAGGAGAGAAATCATCGATGAAAGTAACAAAATATCTATATCCTAAGAAAGAAGAAATTTGACTAGGACCCTAAACATCAGAATGAACAAGACTAAAAGGAGACTCAGCACGACCTGTAACCTTGCTTGGAAAGGATGCCCGAACATGTTTTCCAAGCTGACATGCCTCACACTCCAATGTCGGTAAATTGGAGAGATGAGGGACCATTTTCTTTAATTTATTCAAACTCGGATGACCAAAACGACGATGAAGAAGACTAGGCGACTCTGCGGCAGCACATATGGTGGAGGATGGAGGTTGTAAGTAGTAGAGACCGCGTGACTCAGATCCTGCTCCAATCGTCTTCCCTGTACTCCGATCCTGGATAGAAAAGGAAGTAGAAGTGAAGGTTATGGAACAATTGAGAGATCGAGTAAGTTGACTAATAGAAATTAAATTAAAAGGACATCCAAATACAAATAAGACTGAATTTAAAGACAGAGAGGGAAGAGGTGAAGCATGACCAATATGATGTGGTGTGGTGTTAGCAAGGGCGATGTGATGTGGTGTTTTAGTAGAGGATAAAGTAGAAAAGAGAGAAGAGTTACTAGCAATGTGATCAGAAGCACCAGAATCTAAAATCCAGGAACCAACAGGAGATGAATGAGAGAAACAAACCGTAGAATTACCAGAATGAGCTATAGTTGCTGAAGATGAGGCTTGTTGGGCTGCCTTAAGCTGAAGGTACTCCTTATATTCATCAATTGAAAATTTGTTCTGATTGTGACCTGTCTGATTATCATCCACAAAATTCTTACCATTGAGTTTTTCCGATGTGATAATGGGACTTCCAGTGAAGGCAAAAGAGATGAGACCCTTCCCTGTAGACCCAGAACCAGCACCAGAATTGACATCAGAACCTTTGGAAGAGTCGGTGGTTGAATCGGACATGGTGAGAAGGAGAAGAATGAAAGTTCTTGAAACTAGACTTTGATAGTCAAAAGGAGGCCAGAGGATGCCGGCGAACAAGACGGAGATGACGCGCGGACGAAACGGAGCGTGGAAGGCGGCGTGTGGAGCTCACGTGCGCGGAGATCTGTAGACGATGGCGGCGCGTGACGGCGGAGAAAGGAGGTGGGTCTTCTCGGAAACGGATCGCCGGCGCTTTCTGAGTTGTCTGGTCACCTTACTTTGGTGATCGGAGACGGTGGCCGGAGACAGTGGCCGGAGACGATCGCCGGAGAGCAGTTCTTGTCCAGATCGAACCCTAGCTCTAGATACCAAGTTATGATAGCTGAATGGCTTGGAATAACCTTCTCAGCCTCCTCAATTTATAGAATGATAAGTTACAACAATTGAATGCAAAATCCCTTGATTTTAGGGATTGACTATTAACAACTATATCAAATCTAAATCATACAATATCAACAGTTGCCAAAGGCCTCACTCAAACTTACAGAATTGATTATTCTGAGACCTTTGCTCCTGTTACAAAACTGAACACGATGAGAGTCCTTTTATCCCTTGAAACTAATCTAGATTGGCCTTTGCAGCAACTGGATGTAAAAAATGCATTTCTAAATGGGGATTTGGAGGAGGAAGTATATATGGATGCACCCTCGAGATTTGAAGAGAAATTTGAAGAGAAAGTCAGCAAGCTAAAGAAGTCCCTATATGGTCTAAAGCAATCACCATGAGCATGGTTTGATAGATTTACACAGTTTGTAAAGGGATAAAAGTATATACAAAGTCAAGCCGATCATACTATGTAAAGAGGTTAGTAAATGGAAACGTTATTCTGATTGTATATGTGGATGACATAATCGTCACAGGAGATGACTGGACAGAAGTAAACAGGTTGAAAGAGGCACTAACTTCAGAATTTGAAATTAAGGGTCTCGGATCCTTAAGATACTTTTTGGGAATGGAAATAGCACGCTCAAAAAGGGGGATTGTCCTCTCACAAAGGAAGTATGTTCTTGATCTTCTTAAAGAGACAAGTATGAGTGGATGCAGACCAGCGGATACTCCCATTGATCCAAATCAGAAACTTGGAGAAAGCAAAGAGAGAACACTAGTTGACACTTCCCGATATCAAAGGTTTGTCGGGAAATTGATTTATCTATCACATACACGGCCAGACATTGCATTTGTAGTTAGCCTACTAAGCCAATTCATGCATTTACCCTATGAGGAACACCTTGAAGCTGTCTACCGGATCCTAAGATACTTAAAGAGTGCTCCTGGCAAAGGTCTATTCTTTAAGAAGACTACACAGCAGACCATAGAGGCCTATACCGATGCTGACTGGACAGGATCAGTCACGGATAGGAGATCTACATCACGCTATTGCACATTTGTTTGGGGTAACTTAGTTATATGGCGTAGCAAAAAACAAAATGTTGTGGCAAGGAGCAGTGCTGAAGCTGAATATAAAGCCATGACTCAAAGAGTTTGTGAAATGTTATGGCTGAAGAGAATCCTTGAAGAGTTGGGAACTCCTATTAGTCTATTATTGAAACTATACTGCGACAATAAGGCAGCTATAAGCATAGCACAAAACCCAGTACAGCATGACCGCACTAAGCATGTGGAAATTGATAGACACTTCATTAAAGAAAAGGTTGATGAGAAAGTTATTTGCATGCCATTTGTTCCAACTGCACAACAAGTGGCTGATATTCTCACTAAAGGGATCTCTCGGCCTAAGTATGAACTTCTTGTGAGCAAGTTGGGCATGATAGACATCTATCCACCAACTTGAGGGGGGGTGTTGAATCTGGTAAAGGAATCTGTCCAGATTCATTAGTATCAGTTTAGGAGAAATAAATCTAAATCAAATCAATTCAGATATGTTTAGGAAGTTTTTATCTTTATTATTTGTTTCCTGTTTTATTTGTTTCCTCTTTTCTCTCCTGATTTGTAGGAGATTTGTTTTCTGTTTATTTCCTTATTTGTAGCAGAATTGGTTATTCAATTCTGCATAAATACCCTATGTACGGTGCGCTATTGATTCATTGAGAAATAAAATATTTTCTCTCAAAACCTAGAATAACCTGCTAAGAAGAGAAAAGAACTAAAATATTTAGATTTGTTACAGGGATCAAGTGGATATCGTAACCAATTTTTTGGATATTCGAGGAAAAAAGAAAAACCTACACTGGATCTTTTTAATGGAGATTTAACGCAGGCTCTTGCATGGGTTTTTCAAAGTTCTGTAAATGTCAATTTCCCCTGAATTTTGTCTTGTTTCTCCCGGTATAGTTCCAAATTTTGTAATATTTGATGTAAGTTATGGGTTCTGTAAGCAGTGGATTAAATATATTTAGTATCCTTGCTGGAAATAACGTCAAATAACATGGATGAGGTCAGACTTCCTTAATGCAGGTTGGGTTTCATATCCAATGGCCACAAGTACTTCACACAATCTAATTCAATGACAGTAATTGATTCCCATGAAAACCAAGGAAAAAGGTATTATATGACTAAGTAATTAGGAAAATGTTATTGATTAAGGAAGTAGTTTTTCGTAGTACACCCAAAGTAAAGGTTATAAGTTATGTAATTGTGGTATTGGTATAAGCACATGTTTAGGGGACTGTATGATTTGCACAGTTCGCAAATCTGTTATATAATTCTGCAGATAAAAGACAGCTTTTTCTTTGACAGTTTCTAGTATTGACTTTAAACGCATCTTCTTTGATGTGCCTAATAAAGTATGAAAAACTGGCTGAATTACTGGAACAAATGTCTCCACCATTTATACTGTGGTACCATCAAAGAAATTGATGGAAATTATATAGGAAAATGTCGACAGTGCATTGAAAAGCATTAAACCGGTATTAAAACCGTGTTTAATGCTATGAATTGATAGTGCATTGAAAGGCATTAAACTGGTAGTCAACCGTGTTTAATGCTGTGTGAATTAATGCTGTAAATATTTATTTTCCTTTTTTAGATTAGCATGTTATGGCAGTTTTCTATTTGTCTCCTGAATTGTAGATTATTGTCTCCTATACTACTTCTATAAAAGGAGTCTCTTGTACCATTTGAAATCAAATCAATGAAATACATTTTTCAAGTGAAAATACTAGACAGCCAGAATTTTTTTGCCAGAATGAGTTGGTGTTATTGTTGACTCTTAAATAGATGAGTGGTCCCCACCAGTACCACTTTGACTTATACAGCAACCATCCTTGAATCTTGGCAAATTTTGGCTGAATTCTGTCAGATTTTTTGTTTTGGCTGTATTGCATTTCTCAATTATATGTTTGTGGTATTTCAATGTATATTTGAGTTGGATCTTCCAACACCCAATATTAATATATGTGTTATGCACATACCAGAAGGCATGTTAATCCAATCTTTTGTTTGTAAATTATTATATTTTCGTTTTACCTTTTCTTAAGAGTATGTTGTATTTGATGATATGTTAGGGAGATGAGGATACAGTTTGGAACTTTGCTAGCAGACATTGGTCTCATCACTCTTCCTAAAGATTATCAGGTGTGCTGCCTTTCTTATTCTTGAGTAATGTGTGATTACAGCTGACTATTGAGCTTATTCGTATTTTTGTGCTGAAAATCTTAACATTGAGGTACAGAATGTAGTTTTTTTTCTTGGCTTAATTTATTTCAGTCCATGCAATAAAAATGTTTTCTCTGCAATTATAGTTGATAATTAGCTTATGATATTTAAACACATGTCAAGTTAAATATATAGATACAAAAGACTCTATATCTCGTATCAGTTGGTAGAAAGTGTAAAGGTCATCAGTGATATGATTGAGAATTGTTCTAAAGCATTTGGCATTTGCATACTTCTGTATGATAAAGTAGGAGGTATTATGATGTTTCAATTTGTGGTTTAGAGAATTTTGATGCACCAGCTGTCCAGAAAAAATATTAATGAATAGATGTCTAGAAAAAGTACTAGTAAGTTGATAACATAAAATATCGAATTACCTGACTTTTTAAACATGAAAATATTAAAGCCCTTACAAGACTACTTGTTTAGAGATGAGTATTATGTTCATCTAATGATAAACGAAGAAAATTTTGTTTGAGAGCAGAGGAAAGATAACGAGCTGACCATGGGCAACTGCGAACTGCAACAATGGATCCTAATGCGATCAAGTTTACCATGAAGCATTCTTGTTTTATCGGGTGCATTGATCCCAGATTTGAGAAAAGCAGTACCTTCTCATCATCAGATTAGGATGACCTTATAAAAGAAACTTGGAATTAGAACAGAGACTATTGTGTCCAAATTGCTTAAGAGAAAACCCTCTTAGCATTGTGTATTTATAATTACAAGATATACAATCAATCCTAAACTAAATCCCTAAGATTTGGGATTGATATCTCTATTTACGGTGACTAAATATTCTATTTCCTTTATTCTAATTACAGCCGATATGATAAGATACACTATTAAAAGCATATGATATGATACAATATTAAAAGATATTCAACACTCCCCCTCAAGCTGGAGCATATATGTCATATGCACCAAGCTTGTTACATATGTATGTTACCCTTGGACCTCGGAGAGACTTAGTAAAGATATTTGCTAGTTGATCATTAGAGTTCACAAATGAGGTGGTGACTTCACTAGAGAGAACCTTTTCTTGAATGAAATAGCAGTCGATCTCTATATGTTTGGTTTGCCTATGAAAAACCGGATTGGAGGCGATGTGCAAGGCCGCTTGATTATCACAAATGAGCTCTATGGACCATATTTTGCAAAATTTCAACTCTTGGAGTAGTTGTTTTAACCATATAAGTTCACACACAGTAAGAGTCATAGCTCGATATTCTGCTTCTACACTTGATCATGCTACTACAGTTTGTTTTTTGCTCTTCCATGAGATAAGATTACCACCAATGAGAACACAATAGCCTGAAGTCGATCTCCTATCACTCGAAGATCCTACCCAATCATCATCTATATAAGCAACAATGTCTGTATGAACCCTATTTTCATATATCAACCCCTTTCCAAGAGAACGTTTAACATATCTCAAGATTCGAATCACAGCATCCCAATGACTACTGTAAGGAGAATTAAGAAACTGACTCACAACACTTATAGCAAAGGATATGTCTGGTTTGGTTATAGTGAGATAATTTAACTTTCCAATTAACCTCTGATATCTGCCGGGGTTTGAATAGGGTTCCCCCTTATCAAGTAGAAGTTTAACATTCAGATCTGTTGATGATTGTATATTCTGATTGTATATTCTCATCTGATTGTGATTAGAATAGGATTCTATTTTGATTTTATTTTTTCTGTTTAGTTAACTATATCCCTATAGTTTAGGAAACTCCTATTATTATGGGATATTGATTGATCCCCTTTGTAATTACTTGTTGTATACTTGTTGTATATATTGAATGAGTGCTGAGAGGATTTCTCTTAAGCAATTCCAGCACATCAAGTTGGTATCCAGAGCAAGTTTCAAACTAGGGACGCGTCTTCGCTCCCCGTTGCGGTTCTAAGTCACTGTCACGACTAGAACCCTAACCTCCGGACCCTACACCACCAAGGTGAGGGCACGAATCGTCTTAGAAGCATTCGGCCAGTTGTCCCTCCAAGCAGCTCGCCGGAGGCCTCTGCCACGTGCCCTCACCCGCGGCTTCTTTCATCTTGTCCTGACAGCGCGTGCAAGCCACACGCCACCGTCCTGGCCTCCGTTTGACTTGTCACTTGTGCCGTTTTGCTCGTTGGCGTCTCCTCTCTCTGTTTTGGTGGTCGGTTGTCCAATTGACCCCTTGTTGACTTCATGGGTCAATTTCTCTCTCCACAATGGCTTCTGCAAGCTATTCATCTACTGCCACCTCTGACAGTTCTGGACCTACGAAGAAAAATCTCATTTCGTTTGCCTTCTCTGGCTACCCTACTATAACCTTAGAGAAACTTAATGGTAAGAATTTTGTAGATTGGTATAACGCTTTTGAGGTGTGGTTTATAGGTCAAGGTCTCTATGAGCACCTCACCAAGAAGGAAGCAGACATTGCTGCTGATGTGTGTGATGAGTGGAAAAGGGCTGATTATCAGTTAGTGTCTTTACTATGGCAATCTATTGATCCGAAGTTATTGGTGCACTTCCGTTCTTACAAAACATGTCATGACATATGGAAGAAAGCTCGGAGTGTGTATTCTAATGATATACAATGCCTCTATGATTCTATCCATAACTTGGCCACGCTCCAGATAACAGACCATGACCTTCCTTCTTACTTAAACAGAGCACAGTCAGTCATCGAAGACATCAAACTAATCCTATCAGGCGATGATCTTACGAAGGTATTAGAAAAACTTGATAACATGTATATGGTCTTCGTTCTCCATGGTCTACATAAATATTTTGAATCTGTTTGAAATCAATGTTTGACCAATCCTAATATTCCTACGGTGGAGGAACTCATTGATCGTTTACTTCGCGTTCCTTCATCGGAGGAGACATCTGGCATTGGTTCTTAGACAGTTTCAAAATCTTCAGCTTTTGTCTCAAACTCAGTAGATCGTGGAGGCCGAGGCTGTGGGCGTGGTGGAAGAGGTGGTGGTGGTAGAGGTGATCGCCCTCAGTGTTCTTATTGCAAGCACACGGGACATACTCAAGACAAGTGATATTCTCTGCATGGTTTTCCTGAAAAGACAGCTAATGTAACACAGTCTCAAGCATTGGGTTCTGCTGATAAGAAAATTGAATTTGGAAGCGACAATCAGAATCTCTTTTCAGTCAGTGAATACAAGGAGTACCATCAACTTAAGGCTAGCCAACAAGCCTCATCTTCAGTAACTATAGCCCATACTGGTAAATTTACGGTTTGTCTCTCTCATTCATCTCCTGTTGGTTCGTAGATTTTGGATTCTGGTGCTTCTGATCATATAGCAGGTAATTCTTCCCTCTTTTCCACCTTATCCTCTCCCAAAACACCACATCACATCACTCTTGTTGATGGCTCTAAAACAACGGCCACTGGCATTGATCAAGCTTCACCTCTTCCCTCTTTATCTTTGAATTCAGTTTTATTTGTACCTGGGTGTCCCTTTAATTTGATTTCTATTAGTCAACTTATTCAATCTCTCAGTTGTTCCATAACCTTTACTTCTAATTCTTTCTTTATCCAGGATCGGAATACAGGATAGACGAATGGAGCAGGATTTGAATCACGTGGTCTCTATTATCTGCAGCCTCTGTCCTCAACCATATGTGCTGCCACAGAATCACCTAGCCTTCTTCACCGTCGTTTGGGTCATCCGAGTCTGAATAAACTCAAGAAAATGATTCCTCATTTCTCTCATCTATAGTCCTTGGAGTGTGAGTCATGTCAACTTGGAAAACATGTCTGGGCTTCCTTTCCAAGCAAGGTTACGGGTCGTTCAGAGTCTCTTTTTGATATTGTTCATTCTGATGTTTGGGGTTGTAGTCGTGTCATTTCTGTCTTAGGGTATAGGTACTTTGTTACTTTCATTGATGATTTCTCAAGATGTACTTGGTTATTTTTAATGAAAGAATGTTCCGAGTTGTTTACTGTTTTTCAAAATTTTTATAGTGAAATTCTCAATCAGTTTGGGCGAACTATTTGTGTCTTACGTAGTGATAATGTAAAAGAATATTTTTCTGCCCCTTTCAACTCTTTCATGGCATCTCATGGTATGGTTCATCAATCTAGTTGTCCTCACACACCTCAACAAAATGGTGTAGCTGAGCACAAACATCGTCATATGGTTGAAACAACTTGCACTCTTTTATTACATGCCAATGTCCCTTTAAAATTTTGGAGTGATGATGTTCTCACTGCAAGTTATTTAATAAATCGTATGTCATCTTCTGTTCTCAATAATCAGATTCCTTACTCTCTTTTATATCCTAAGGAATCCCTTTATAGTGTTTGCCCCATGTTTTTGGTTTTACTTGTTTTGTCCATAATGTTGCTCCATGTCTAGACAAGCTGACTGCCCGTGCTGAGAAATGTGTCTTTCTCGGTTATTCTCGTGTCCAAAAGGGTTACTGGTGTTATTTTTCGTCCACTCATCATTTTTACATCTCCGCAGATGTCACCTTCTTTGAGGATACACCTTATTTTGTCTCATCGGCTGTGCCAGAATCTGTCTCTCAGGTATTACCTTTTCCCTCTTTTGATTCTCCCATCTGTATTCCTTCTGTGCCACAGATGCCTGAAAATTCACCGGCCTCAGAGTATCCTATCCAACCGTTTCGGCTCACTTTCCAACATCGTCCATGTCCTGAGATTCTGGAGGCTGCCCCTATTCCAAACACTAGTGATTCACCTCCTGCTTCTGCGTCTCCACCTATTCTGGCCCAACCTGAGCCTCCGCCTGACCTACCCATCGCTCTTCGCAAAGGTACTCGTTCTTTCCGTAATTCTCATCCTATTTATAATTTTTTGAGCTATCATCGTTTATTTTCTTCCCATTATGCCTTTGTCTCTGCCTTGTCGTCCATTTCTATTCCTAAAACTGTTCAGGAAGCACTATCCCATCCTGGGTGGTGACAAGCTATACTTGATGAGATAACAGCCCTGGAATCTAACCATACATGGACTCTTGTTCCGTCCCCTCCTAGGAAGTCTACGGTTGGCTGCCGCTGGGTTTTCATTGTCAAAGTTGGTCCTGATGGCACGGTGGATCGGTTGAACGCTCGTCTTCTGGAAAATAGGTACACTCAGATTTATGGTCTTGATTATGATAATACTTTCACTCCTGTTGCTAAAATGATCTTTATTCGTCTCTTTTTGTAGCTGGCTGTCATGCATTGTTGGCCTTTGTATCAGTTGGATAATAAAAATGCCTTTTTACATGGTGATTTGGAGGAGGAGATTTATATGGAGCAACCACCTGGGTTTATTGCTCAGGGGAAGTTGGGTCTTGTTTGCAAATTGAGGAAGTCGTTATATGGCCTAAAACAGTCTCCTCGGGCTTTGTTTGGGAGGTTTAGCAACATCATACAGCTGTTTGGTACGGTCCGTAGTGAGGTGGACCACTATGTGTTCTATAAACATTCATTGTCTAATAAGCACATTTATCTTGTGGTCTACGTGGATGATATTGTAATCACAGGTGATGATCATGAAGGGATCAATGGTCTAAAACAATACTTGTTCCAACATTTCCAAACCAAGGATTTAGGCAGGTTAAGATATTTCCTTGGGATCGAAGTTGCTCAATCAAAGACAGGCATTGCCATCTGTCAAAGAAAATATGCACTTGACATTCTAGAAGAAATTGGGATGCTAGATTGTAAGCCAGTCGATACTCCTATGGATCTAAATGTTTAGCTTATGCCAAATTAGGGGGAGCCATACTCAAACCTAGGTAGATAGCGGAGGTTGGTGGAAAAATTGAATTATCTCACTATGACTAGACCAGATATATCATTTGCCATTAGTATTGTAAGTCAGTTCCTTAACTCCCCCTGTGATACTCATTGGGATACAGTAGTTCGCATCTTACGATATATCAAGGGGTCTCCTGGAAAGGGGCTAATCTATGAGAACAGAGGCCACACAGACATTGTTGCCTACATAGATGCAAACTGGACAAGATCTCTTGGTAATAGGAGGTCAACTTCTGGATATTGTGTTTTCATTCGAGGTAATCTTATTTCTTGGAAGAGTAAAAAGTAGAATATAGTCGCGTGATCAAGTGCAGAAGCAGAATACTGAGCCATGGCCCTCACTACATGTGAACTTATATGGCTAAAACATTTACTTCAAGAGTTGAAGTTTGCGAGATAGGCTCTATGAAACTGATTTCTGATAATCAAGCAGCTTTGCACATTGCTTCTAATCCTGTCTTTCATGAACGAACTAAGCATATAGAAATTTATTCTCATTTCATTCAAGAAAAGCTTCTTTTAGAGGAGATCAATACTTCATTTGTAAACTCTAATGATCAACTTGCAAATGTTCTCACCAAGGCTCTGAGGGGTCCAAGGATGACATACATATGTAACAAGCTTGGAAGAATTGAATAAAAAAATAAGAGAATATAATATATAATTATATAGAATGACATATTTTCCTTATTAAATGTATAATGAAATATAAATATATAATTATATTTTTTAATTAAACATTTTTAAAATTATATTAAGTAAATAAATACATTTTATAATTATATAAAATGAGAAATGAAAAAAAATATAATTATATAACTATATCCCTATTGTTTAGGATACTCCTATTATTATGGGATGTTGATTGATCCCCTTTGTAATTTCTTGCTATATATATTGAATGAGTGCTGAGGGGATTTTTCTCTCAAGCAATTCTAGCACATCAAGTCTTGGAAATGATGCTCGAACATGTTTTCCAAGCTTACACGACTCACTCTAAAAATTGCAAATAAGAGAGACGAGGGACCATATTCTTCAGCATATTGAGACTTGGATGACCTAGGCAACGATGAAGGAGACTAGGAGATTCTGTGACAACACATATGGTAGAGGAAGAAGGCTGGAGATAATAGTGTCCACGTGATTCAGATCCTATGCCAATTGTATGCCCAATACTCCAATCCTGTATAAGAAAGGATTCAACAGTAAATGTTATGGAACAGTTAAGAGTGCAAGTAAGTTGGCTAATAGAAATTAAATTAAAAGGACAACCAAGTACAAAAAGAACATAATTTAAGGATAAAGATGGGAGAGGTGTGGCTTGACCAATACTAGTGGCCTTAGCTTTAGAGCCATTGGAGAAGGTAATGTGAAGTCGTGTCTTAGGACAGGATATTTTTTAGAAAAGAGAAGGATTACTAGCTATGTGATTGGACGCACCAGAATCCAAAATCCAAGATCCACCAGACGAAGAATGAGAGACAAATCGTAGAATTACTAGTATGGACTATAGTGGCTAAGGATGAGGCTTGTTGGGTTGCCTTCAATTGAAGGCATTCCTTATATTCATTATCTGACAAAATATTCTGATTGTCACCTCCAGACTTATTCCTTTTCTCAAAATTAGGCCCTTGAGATTGTTACATTTGCAGACTTCTCTGGAAAACCATGTAGAGAATAGCAGCAATCCTAAGTATGTGCACAGCCTTTTCAATGAGAACAATAAGGGCGATTACCAAAACCATGACCTCATCTACCACTATCACGACCACGGCCTTGACCTCCACGGTCAGCTGTATTAGAGACAAAAGTTGAGGATTTTGAACTTGTTTGAGAACCAATCCTAGTTGATGCCTCCGGCGGGGAAACTCGTTGTAGACGATCAATGAGATCCTCCACTGAAGGGATATTTGGATTTGTCAGGACTTGGTTCCGAACAAATTCAAAATCCTTATGAAGACCTTAGAGAACAAAGACCATGCACATGTTAACAAGCTTATCCAACACCTTATGAAGGTTATCACTACTGAGAATCAACTTGATTTGTTCAGTGGTGGTCTGTGCTTTGTTAAGATACGAAGGTAGGTCATGATTTGTCATCTGGAGCATTGCCAAGTTATGAACAGAGTCATACAAACGCTATATATCATTAGCATAGACACTTCGAGCTTTCTTCGATACATCATATTAGGATTTTAAGGAGCAATAGTGCACCAACAACTTGGGTTCAATGGACTGACACAATAAGGACACCAACTGACAATCGGCTCGCTACCATTCCTCTCTTATACCGGCATCAATTTCTTCAGTCT
Source organism: Ormosia emarginata (assembly GCA_029884605.1). Classification (NCBI taxonomy): domain Eukaryota; kingdom Viridiplantae; phylum Streptophyta; class Magnoliopsida; order Fabales; family Fabaceae; genus Ormosia; species Ormosia emarginata. Next base: position 203,147 of record JAQQTP010000076.1, on the reverse strand, counting down.
TCTCGATTAAATGCTCCGAGAGCCCCCTAACCTAAAAACCACACATCAACAGTAGCATACCCGTCCAAATAATTCTTACCGTTTAGTTTCTCAAACGTTATTGTGGGAGTGCCCGAGAAAACAAAAGAGATAAGACTCTCCTTCACAGGTTCAGAATTGTCATTGTGGGAACCCATGTTGGTAGAGGAAGAATCTGTGCCAAAAGACATGATTCAGGCGAGAGAGGATGTGAGATCTGAATAGAAACTCGAAGAAACTGGATTTGAAATGACAAAGATGATGGGTGACAAGTACCCACTACCTGAACAGTGCTTGAAATAGTTATTTGACCCCTGAAATAGGACTAGAGGATGGCGGCGACGACATGATGGTTTGAGCTCGGGAAGATGGCGCGTGGCTTACACGCGCCGGTAGTGGTTGTTGTTCGTGGCGCACATTGAACGGTGGACGGAGACGACGCTTCAAGGGCTGGACGATCAACCCTTTCTGAACACCAATCTGACGTCGATTTGATGTGGTCGAACTCGAGAGAGCGATTGAGACTGTCGCACGACTGTTTTTCAGTGGAAAAGACGAAGAACAAACAGAGCTAGGTCAAAATCCACTTTAATACTAACTTAAAATTAGAATAGAGTCTATTTTGATTGAAATGCTTAAGGGAAAACCCTCTCAGCATTGTGTATTTATAATTACAAGATATACAATCAATCTTAAACCAAATCCCTAAGATTTGGGATTGATATCTCTATTTACGGTAACTAAATATTCTACTTCCTATATTCTAATTATAGCTGATATGATAAGATACACTATTAAAAGCATATGATATGATACAATATTAAAAGATATTCAACAAAGAAAATGAAACTTCAGTGTTTGACTTTTTGTTTCCTCTTGCAGACATATATAGGCTTTAATTGCTATTATTGAACCTCAGCAAATCTTGCTTTCTTGGTCCTTGGGTGGTAACCCAAGAGTTGTTTCTTTTTGGGATCCAGTTGCTAAATAGATTTCTAGGCGCCTGGACAGTTGAAAAGGTGCTTATTTTTCTCTAGGTGGTCAAATTACCTTCATCCAGGCTTGTCTTTCCGCCTCATGTCTTTGGATTGACATGTTTTGTCCATAATCTCACTCCAGGTCTTGACAAACTATCTACCTACTCCATCAAATGTGTTTTTCTCAGTTACCATCGGTCTCAAAAGAGTTATCGTTGTTTTTCACCTACTCTCAAGTGTTATCTAGTCTCTATTCCTTTCCTTTGAGTCTCCTGACCTGCCACTTACACCCATTACTGAAGTTCTCCCTATTTCTCCTCCTTTTGTCCCAGTTGACCCTGCTCCACCACCACCTTCCCCTGTTGGTGCCTTGATCCCTGCTACTCACCCGTTCCAGGTCTATCATTGACGACCACAGCCACCACCACTGTCGCCACCACCACCAGAGGTTGTAGAGGTTACTGAGGCCCTTGTGGACTCTCTTCTAGCACCAACTCCTTTACCAGCTTCGGCACTGCCTCCCATGCCAGACCTTCTTATTGCTTTTCGAAAAGGTATATGATCCACTCATAACCCTTCTTCTCACTATGTTACTCTAAGCTACCATTGCCTTTCTTCCTCGCATTATGCTTATCTTTCCACCTTGTCTTTTGTGTCTATTCCTAAATCTTTAGGTGAAGCTTTATCCTATCCTAATGATTGATGAAATGTGTGCACTTCAGAGCAGTGGTACTTGGGAACTTGTTCCTCTTCCTCCTAGGAAATCTGTTGTAGGTTGCCGGTGGATTTATACGGTCAAGGTTGGCTCTAATGACACTCTTGATCACCCTAAAGGCTCATCTGGTGGCAAAAGAGTATACCCAGATCTTTGGTTTGGATTATGAGGACATTTTCTCACCAGTGGCGAAGATGGATTATGTTCTGCATTTTCTGTCTATGGCCGCTATTCGCCACTGGCCCCTTCATTAGCTGGATATCAAGAATGCTTTTTTCCATGGTGATCTGGAAGTAATCTACATGGAGCAATCTCCAAGGTTTGTTGCTCAAGGGCAGTCTTCTGGCCTCGTTTGTCGTCTACACAAGTCCTTGTATGGTCTCAAACAATCTCCTCGGGCTTGGTTTGGTCGATTTAGTACCGTTGTTCAACAGTTTGGTATGACTCAGTGAAGCTGACTACTCTGTCTTCTATCACCATACAATCTGAGGCTGCATCTATTTGATTGTATATGTAGACGACATTGTTATCACAGGCAGCGATCACCAAGTTATAACTCAGATTAAACAACACCTCTGTCATCACTTTCAGACCAAAGATCTTGGCAAACTTCGTTATTTCTTATGAATTGAAGTGGCACAATCCAAGGATGACATAGTTATCTCACAAGGGAAGTATGCTATGGACATCCTTGAGGAAACAGGACTATTGAATGCAAAGTCAATTGACACCCCTATGGATCCCAATGTTAGACTTTTACCGGATCGGGGGGAGTCACTTTCAAACCCAGGAAAATATAGACGATTGGTTGGAAAACTTAACTATCTTATTGTTACCCGTCCAGATATCTCCTTTGCGGTGAATGTAGTAAGCCAATTTCTAAACTCACCTTGTGAAGGACATTGGGATGTAGTGATTCGTATTCTCAGATATATTAAGGGAGCTCCAGGAAAAGACCTTGTCTATGAAGACAAAATAAACACTCAGATTGTTTGATACTCAAATGTTGATTGGGCAGGTTCTCCTACTAATAGGAGATCTACTTCTGGTTATTGTGTATCCATTGGGGATAATATGATATCCTAGAAGAGTAAGAAACAAAAATGTGGTTGCAAGATCAAGTGTCGAAGCAGAATATCGAGCCATGACCTCAGTTACTTACGAGCTCATTTGGTTAAAATAGCTTCTTAAAGAGCTTCGGTTTGGAAACGTTATGCAAATTACTCTAATTTGTGATAAGCTAGCTGTATTGCATATCGCTTCCAATCCAGTGTTTCATGAGAGGACCAAACACATTAAGATATACTGTCATTTTACTAGAGAGAAGGTCTTATCTGGAGACATCACCACTAGCTTTGTCAATTCAAATAATCAACTGACAGATGTTTTCACTAAGTCTTTGAGAGGTCCTCGAGTAAACTTTATTTGTAACAAGCTTGATGTATATAACTTATATACTTCAGCTTGAGGGGGAGTGTTGGAAACGTGTAAATATATATTGTATTTATGTAGATTCCTTGTATAGGCTAACCAAATCATAACTGTAATCTTTGTATTTATTTGTATTTATTACCGTAGTTCTATATAATCAGCTCTCCATCATGTAGTTGAGACACGCGGTTTCACAATCTCTATGCTTCTATTTTCTCTCTTTTAACAGGCTTGATTAGAAAAGGATGCACGAGTGTGCTTCCTTTTTGGACAAGACTCACAATCTAAAGACTGTAAACTAGACAAGTGAGGAACCATTTTCTAGAGCTTGGAAAGACTTGGATGCCCAAGACGACTGTGAATGAGGTTAGGAGAATCTGTCATGGTACATGCCACTGGAGAACTAGGCACAACAAGATGGTAAAGTCCTCGTGATTCACGACCGACTCCAATCGTCCTCCCCGTACCCTAATCATGCACAAGAACAAAGTGTTTAGTGAAGGTAATGAAACGGTTAAGGGCGCGAACTAACTGACTAATAGATATCAAATTGAAAGGACAGCCAGGTACATAAAGAACAGATGTTAAGGGTAGAAAGGGACATGGCCGAGCTTGGCCATTTGGTTCCATTAACAAGAGTAACAGGGGGTAATTTAGTGGAGTAGGTAAGAGAGGTGAGAAGATCTTTATTACCACATAGGTGATCAAAAGCACCAGAGTCAATTATCCATGGCCCAAGAGATGACTGAGATAAACAGGCAGTGGGAATACCAGTTTGTTCAACCGAAATCTATGAAGATGCCTTAAAGCGGAGGAAGGCGTCATAATCTACAGTAGGAATGGTCACTCTGAAGGTGGATGATGATGATTCAATCTGAGCAAAGTTAGCAGATGTTGGTTTACCATGTTTCACCCAACAACGCTCCTTCAAATGTCCCAACTTGTTACAAAAGGAGCAATATGGCTTGCTGCTGCCACCACGACCACTACCAGAGTTATCAACTTGGGAGACAAGAGCAGTAGACTCTGGTATGGTTGCGGAAGCAGATGAGTCTCCTGAAACGCCTGAGACAACATCGCCCATTGTGAGAAATCAAAGTAAGTTGACTAAAAAATAAAGGAAACATCTAGAATAGGTCCAAAAATGACTGGGCAGGTCTGGAATCAACAAAACGCAGGAAAGGAACGCAGCAAAATGCCCAAAAATACGGTGGCCGAGGCACCCACGATCTGAAACACCACAGAAATGGTCAAGATGAGACTCGAAAAGGCTTAGGACGTCTTCTACAGTGAATTTCGTCCAAGTCTGTGGAAGAACGGCATCGGAAAGAGCTCTCACACTCTCTCACGTGCCGACGCGTGGATTCTGGTGCAGCAAAGAGTGGCGGCGCATGGTAAGGCAGACGACAGTGGGTTTCTCACCCAGATCTATAGGTCGAACGTTCGCCGGAAAGAGACGTCACCGAAAAATCTGTCGGAAAGAGGCACGACAGTGAGAAATTATTCCAGAAGGAGGCGTGGCAGTGAGGGCTCATCGGAATTGAGTCGCGGTGACGAAGGAAAATTTGTTGTTGAGCAGTGGGCGCAACAAATTAGGATTTAGACAAAGACAGGTCAAAATCTGCTCTGATACCAACTTGAAGAAGGGATTATTGCTGAATTGTGTGGCTAATCAAACCACACATAATCTCTATATATAGATGTTAATATTAATTACAATTAATCACAGTGATACAATTTTGATATCCTAATTGATCCTAATTGATATATACATGATATACTGCTATATTTAAAATATTCTAAACTATTCTAACAGAGTTCTTTGTACTCAAAAGACAGAAGTGAGAAACTCTCCTCAAGGTGGATGGTACCTCTCTGATACCATGTTGAAGAATTATAAGATTAGAAGTTAGGAAGAAGGAAAAGAGGGAAAGACGGCTAACAAGCGTAAACTGAGAATATTATTGAAAGATGTGATGTGATACAAAACACGAACCTAATACTCTTATTTATACTAATAATTGGGTCAAGTACTAACACTACTAGTACCAGCCCAAGCCCACTAACATAAGACTAATAACTTAATAAGTAATAACCCTAATATTTTCTAACACTAAGAAGCATAGTTATTGTTAGAAACATATGTAATTAGGTGTAATTAGTAGTGCAACTGTTAGTCCCACATCATGTAAATTGTGTAATTAGTTATTACTTATTGAGTATATATTCAGCCTCCGTTGTATAGTTAAAATACACAGTTTCTTCATATGTCTCTCTCTTTTCTCTCTTTCAACATGGTATCTAGAGCCTAAAGAGAGGCAATCCTATAACCGTGCACGCCCGATGAGCCCACTGCTCTCTGGTGAAAATTTTTCCGGCCAACCGTGTTTCCCTTCCGGTTTGCCGACCTTTCTCCCTTGCCGTGACGTCTTTCCGGCCCCTTTTTCTCCCTGTTCGCCGCTGCCATCGCCGTCTGCCGCCGTCCGCCGCCGACCACACCATCGGAACCGTCTCCCGCCGACCGTGCCGACCCCAGAATCCCAGCCCCAACGTCGCCGGGACGCGCCCCCACGCGCCACCTTTTGCCGCTGCCAAACAGCCACCGCGCGGCCCGTTTTCCGGCGCGTGACGGCGCGTGAGCCACTCCCACCGGCCGCCGTTTGTACCGCCGTGATCGCCTTTTTCTCTTCTGTCTGGATCTGCCCTCGCCTTTTGTGTTCGTGACCGTTTGTCACGACCCCCCCTTTTGACTCGGTGCATTCAGGTACTGTTTGGTTGTTGCATACTGATCCATGGCTAGTTCTACCTCCTCAGCTAGCTCTAAGGACGCCCCGAAGGCTGAGTATGCAGATTTTTTACAGTGGTTTGCACAATGTAAGTCCTCTGGTTTCTCTACTCCAACAACTGCCTATGCCGACTTTCTGAAGTGGTTTGAGCAACGTCAGATCTCCAGTTCCACTGCCTCTGTTGCACATATTGGTACTTCATTTGCTTGTCTCTCTCGTTCCCCATCCATTGGTACTTGGGTTCTTGATTCTGGTGCAACTGACCATATTTCTGGTAATAAGACTCTTTTCTCCAACCTTTCTCACAATGGTTATTTGCCTGCTGTCACTTTAGCAAATGGTTCCAAGTCTCAATCCCAAGGGATCGGCACTACCTATCCCCTCCCTTCCCTTTCGGTGACTCGTCCTTTATGTTCCTGGGTCTCCTTTTAATTTGCTTTCCATTAGTCGTTTGACCCGCTCTCTTGATTGTATGATTACTTTTACTAAAGACTCTGTCATTCTGCAGGACCGGAGTTCGGGACGGATACTTGGCACCGGATGTGAGTCCCATGGCCTCTACCACTCTCCAACCCTCTCATGTTTACGCTGCAAGGATTCCCTCTCACCATCCATGCACAAATTGGGTCATCCTAGCCTTCCTAAACTCCAAAAATTGGTGTCTAGCCTCTCTAAGTTGTCTAGTCTCCCTTGTGAGTCATGTCAACTAGGAAAACACACCTGTAGTCCGTTTCCTGGTAAAATCAGCAGTCGAGCGTCTTCTCCTTTTGCTTTAGTACATTCTGATGTTTGGGGTCCTAGTCGTACTGTTTCTACTCTAGGATCTAGATATTTTGTCACCTTCATTGATGATTACTCTCGCTGCACTTGGTTATTTTTGATGCAAAATCGGTCTGAGTTGTTTTACATATTTCAAAACTTTTATCATGAAATTAAAACTCAATTTGGTGTTCCTATACGTAGTTTGCGTAGTGATAATGCCCGTGAGTATTTGTCTCAACCATTTCAATCCTTTATGGCTTCTCATGGCATTCTTCACCAAACCTCTTGTGCACATACCCCTCAACAAAATGGGATTGCTGAACGTAAAAACCGACATCTCGTAGAAACAACTCGGACCCTTTTACTTCATGGTAATGTTCCTTTTCACGGGGCGATGCGCTTCTTCTTGCATGTTATCCGATTAACCGTATGCCCTCTTCTCGTGCTTGATCACCGGGTCCCTTACTCTATTTTATATCCCCATCAACCTCTCGCATTCCCTACCACCTCGTATATTTGGGTCTACTTGTTTTGTTCATAATCTCACTCCTGGTCTTGATAAATTTTCTGCCCGATCTATTAAGTGTGTTTTTCTTGGTTACCATCGGTCCCAAAAAGGTTATCGTTATTTTTCCCCTGATCTCCGACGTTACCTCATCTCGGCTGATGTTACCTTCTTTGAGTCTGTTCCCTTCTTCCAGTCTCCTTCATCGACTCTTGAGCCTATCTCTGAGGTCTTACCCGTCCCTCTTCCTCTTATCTCTGTTGAGTCTCTTGCACCTCCGACCCCCTATGTTGAGCACACCACCACTACTATTCGTCCCTTACAGTCTATCATCGTCGGCCACCACACACTCCACCAGAAGTTGCAGAGGTCAATGTGGACTCTCCTCCGGTACCACTTCCTTTACCGCCTCCCAGACCGCCTCCCGACCCTCCCATTGCTCTCCGAAAAGGTATACGGTCTACTCGTAACCCTTCTCCTCATTATGTTAATTTGAGTTATCATCGCCATCTTCTTCGCATTATGCTTGCCTTTCTTCCTTGTCTTCGTGTCTATTCCTAACTCTCCAGTGACGCTTTATCTCATCCCGGGTGGAGACAAGCTATGATCGATGAGATGTGTGCCCTTCAGAGCGATGAGTACTTGGGAACTTGTTCCTCTTCCTCCCGGAAGTCTGTGGTAGGTCAGTCGGTGGATTTATACTGGTCAAGGTTGGCCCGATGGCAAGATTGATCGCCTCAAGGCTCGTCTCTGTGGCCAAAGGATATACCCGATTTTTGGCTTGGATTATGGGGATACTTTCTCACCTGTGGCGAAGAAGATGGCTTCGGTTAGACTTTTTCTATTAATGGTCTGCTATTCGCCATTGGCCCCTTCATCGATTGGACATCAAAAATGCTTTTCTCCATGGTGATCTAGAAGAAGAGGTTTACATGGAGCAACCACCAGGGTTTGTTGCTCGGGGGAGTCTTCTCGGCCTAGTTTATCGTCTTCACAAATCTTTGTATGGCCTTAAACATCTCCTAGGGCTTGGTTTGGCCGATTTAGTCTTGTAGTTCAGAGTTTGGTATGACACGCAGTGAGGCCCGACCACTCTGTCTTCTATCGCCATTCACTCAAGGGTGTATTTATTTGATTGTATATGTCGACGACATTGTTATCACTGGCGCGTGATCACCATGGCATAATTCAGGTAAAACAATATCTTGGTCATCACTTTCAGACCAAAGATCTTGGCAAACTTCGATACTTCTTGGGAATAGAGGTGGCACAATCCAATGATGGTATAGTAATTTCACAGAAGAAGTATGCCATGGACATTCTTGAGGAAACAGGTCTGATTGAATGCAAAGCCTGTCGACACTCCTATGGATCCGAATGCTAAACTTTTACCAAATCAGGGGGAGCTATTCTCGGATCCAGGAAGATACAGAAGGTTAGTTGGAAAACTGAACTACCTCACTGTTACCCGTCCTGACATCTCCTTTGCGGTTAGTGTGGTAAGTCAGTTTCTAAATTCACCTTGTGATGCACATTGGGATGCAGTGATTCGCATCCTAAAGTATATTAAAGCAGCTCCTGAAAAAGGCCTCATCTATGAAGATAAGGGACATACTCAGGTCGTTGGATACTCGAGATCTTGACCCGGGTGTTCTCCTATTGACAGACGATCCACTTCCTATTGTGTACATTGGAGGCAACTTAGTTTCCTGGAAAAGTAAGAAGCAAAATGTAGTTGCAAGATCTAGTCTTGAAGCGGATAATCACATTTATGGCGCCGATCACATTGTGAACTCATTTGGTTGAAACAACTCCTCAAAGAACTTCAATTTGATGAGGTTATGAAAATGACACTCATATGTGACAATCAACTGCTAACTTTGCATATACCTTCCAATCCAGGTGTTTCATGAAAGGACCAAACATATTGAGGTTGATCATCATTTCATCGTGGGGAAAAGATTCTATCGGAGACATCACCACAAACTTTCTTTGTCAACTCAAATGATCACTATTAGATGTCTTCACCAAGTCCATGAGAGGTCCACGAATAAGTTATTTGTGTAACAAGCTTGGTGCATATGATTTATATGCTCCACTTGAGGAGTGTTAGAATCATATGTAATTAGGTGTAATTAGTAGTCTGTTCATTAGTCCACATCATGTAAATTGTGTAATTAGTTATTACTTATTGAGTATATATTCAGCCTCCGTTGTATAGTTAAAATACACGGTTTCTTCATATGTCTCTCTCTTTTCTCTCTTTCAATAGTTATTAAACTCGGACCGATGATCGACTCGACCAAGATATTGGGTCATTATGTCACTGGTTCAACCAATGAGTCATTGGTAGAACTGCATAAAATAAAATACATATATAAATATTTAATATAAATAAAAAATTAGATAAAATAAAATAAATATATAAATATTCGACTATGAAGCACGAACACAAAATGGGACACGAATAACACACAACACGGACATGCTGACCTAACACATTTTTAAAAATAAATCCCTAACATAAAGTAAAAAATCGTCTTTAATGTACTAACTTCTCTTTGTTTTTATATTTGTTAGAATTAAGCACATGTTTATTATAGGTCAACTGTATTTATTTTGATTAGCTGATTATTAGCCCTGTAATTACTCCATTCTTTCCTGTACAATGTGTATAAGTATCAATGAATCAATGTGTATCAAAACACACAATTTTCTTTTGTAAAGTGAACAAGTAAGGGTGCATTCATCTTTGATTTAATTTAAAGTGTATCTTAATGTTAACCCATCAAGTGATTGAGGGTGGATACATCTTTACTTGCTCACTTTAGAGGAGCCTTGGCCATATTTTAATAGCCTTGTAAATTATAGTAATAGTCATTCATATGAAATAGCTGGGTTCACATTGGCATCTAACTTTAGCTGAACTCTATTATATGTTACTTGTCTGTGTATGTCATCTGTGTTACTTGTGTTTTAAAAAAATGTTAAGATTATGAGAGAGAATGCCCTATTTTGTATTTTTGTTCTGATCTAAAATCTGGACTACTTCAGATGGATGGAAAAAAGATAGGGAATCTTGACTGTTGGCTTTCTGATGCATCACAACCGTTTAATATATATGCACATCATTCAGCAATTCTGAAGGTAAGGTTTTGCAGATATTTTGGTTGTAACTATTAGGCAGTGCTTGCTTCTTGTTCTCAGAAGCTTTCAGCTAATGTTCTGTTTGATTTGCTTTGACTCTCTTTACTTCATATAGCTCATACTGTATGATCTGATCTGTGATCCTCTCAATTTAGGCACTTGTTTCTGTTCTCCACGTCACGTTTAATTCATGCTGCATTTGTTTTTCTTTTTTTTTAAAAAAAAATCTCTAAACTCAACCAATGGAAATATATCAAAGTGATTATTTGTCACTGGAGATTCGGCGAATATATCCATTTTTACTGTCAGGAATTCTGATTTCTTGCTTTCATTGATAGTAATCTCATCAATAAATAGTACAAACCCATTTACAACCATTAATGGCACTAGTGACACAATTATTCTAATTCCTATTCTAATCCCTATAATTAGGCAATCTAATTATATACAATGAATGGACAGATTACTCATCCTAATATATACAGCATATAATAGGAAACATATAAATGACAGAATCCCTTATTCACATCCCCCCTCAAATTGATGTGGCTGGTCAAGGAGCATCAATTTGCTGATGAGAAACTGATGTCAGGTCGTGGGACAGCCTTGGTCAAGATATCTACAAGCTGAAGTTGCGATGTGACATGAGGAAGAGATATAACTTGATTGTCCAATGCTTCTCGAATAGAATGACAATCCACCTCAATATGCTTCGTGCATTCATGAAAACTGGATTAGTAGCAATCTGAATGGCGCACTAGTATTATCAGCATAGAGTGGTGTTGCAGTAGTTTGAGGAAAGCCAAGCTCAGCCAAAAGGCCACGAAGCCAAATGATTTCAGAACAAGCTATAGACATAGCCCGATACTCAGATTCTTTGGAGGACTTAGAGACACGAGACTGCTTTTTACTCTTCCAAGAGATTAACGCAGGGCCAATGCACCAACCCATGACCGATCTCCATGTATCGGGACAACTGTAACACCCTCCCTAGGGTATCACTTGTCTGACTCCCGACTCATAATCTGAAAAGAAATTCGCACAAAGTTTGAGTTATAAAAAGTGGGTTTTAAAATTTCTTCTTCACTGAAATATAAATTTACTGAAAATATTAGGTAATATTGAAAATCATATTTCAACTATTCATTATGCAATATTGACACTAATTACTATTTCATAATTTAAAGAGAAATGTAAAATTAACACTCTTTTTTTTTTTAACAAGAAGAACCCCATGACGACGGTCCTACTTAATAAGACGGTGATCAACACTAACGTTAAAACTTATCATACTTATTCTCATTGTGTATCCATCTTGTTGCACTGCATATCCGTTTCTACATTCTGCTCCTTGTCAACACCGCACACCTTCGAGTCCCGAATGTCCACTCCTTATTGTTGTCACCCATCTCGAGTATCCATCGCCACGTTGCCTAAGACAACCCGATCTTTCTATTATTTGATTTTAACATTACTGACATAAAAAAACAACATAACAAAGAGGAGATCACCTACACCAATACCAAATACTACGTAGCGGAAGACAGTAGATAACACAAACAACAATATCATACAGGATATCATATCAAACTTCCAATAATATATTCAATATTAATCAACTATCATCATCAAATCATTTATCAATTCAATTATCATAAACAACAATTACGATAATGTCCTAATTATCATCATCATCATCCAAGTATTCAAAACAATTGTCATACCAATATTCCTCAATTAATATATATCATACGATATAAATCTCGATTCACGTGCGTATGTTATGTCAAGCGCACATAGACTCAATTTTTCAAAAACAACTCCATGGAGGTTTTCACAATTTCGGAGAATCGCTTCTTAATCGGTCAATTGTCGGCCTTAGCAAATTTCAAAGACAATCTCCCAAATGTAGAAAAGAATCGTGTTCTTGTCGGGTATCGTCAATGCGTTACAGACGGATTGCGCATCGCTAAGTGGCACATGGTCCTCAAACAAATGTCCACTGGTCGACCGCCATGCGATCGACGCCCCAAGATCCATCATAGACCTCACTATCAATTCTCATTCCCTCTTCAACCACAAGGCCAAAATAGCTTATTAATATACTTTTATACAATCGACTAATATATCGGTCAGAAGTCAACCCCAAAGGGCCAAATCTTTTCAATTTCATTTGTTCAATGTAATCATATCTTCAACGCATATTTTTCCAATCTGCACGATATAATGCACTAAATCCAATCACGACAAATATGTCATTTTCTCACAAACAAATGTATGGACACCTGGTCAACAATAATCATATTGTATTTTCAACAACGAAAACCATGTTATCACATTTTCATAGTTATAAAACACTTTCGTCAGTATTTTCACAAAATTACGCAACATTTCATTACGTTTTTACAATTCCAAAACGCTTTACATTATTTTCAAAATATCGTAACACTTCATTACGTTTACAAAATACCACAACACTTCTATTGTATTTTTAAAATACCGTAACACTTTTGTTACGTTAAAATTCCAAAACATTTTTATTATATTTTCACATTACCGTAACACTAATTGTTACGCTTACAAAATTTCATAACATTTCATTGCTTTTGAAAATTTTGTAACATTTCACATTACGTTTATAAAATGTCGTAACATTTTTCATTACGTTTTGTTGCAAAGATTTTAAACCACGTGACGTTTGTTGCAAAGATTTTAAACCACGTCTTAATTTTTCAACGTTTTTCTCAAGCACGTAAAAATATACGTTTATCAAATCCCATAATATTTTTCCACTTTTTCAAAATCGTGTAACTTACAAATCATTCTTTTACGTCACGTAAATCATTTTCTATCATTCTCAAAATATTTAAAACACTTTTCAAATCTCATAATGATTTTTCCGCTATTTTCACAATCACGTAAAAATATTCTATCACCTTTCAATCAATGCAAAGAATTATTCAATAATAGTTCAAATTACGTAAAATATTTAAACGTAATCCAAATCGCGTAGAAATATTTCAACGTATTTAAAATCGCATAGAAATATTTTTCCATATCACGTAACTTAAAAATCATGTTTTTAAGATACGTAAATAATTTTTCACCACAATTTCGTTACAGAAAATATTTCTTGACCTTTTAAAAATTTCTTGTCAACTTTTCCCAAAATAATATAACTTTATATCTTATTTAATATATTTTCTTACTCAAGAAAATATTTTCGGAATATAATTCACAAAATCACTTTTCCATTGACGTAAATCAATGTTTCAAAATCTTAAATTTTCCTAACGTCTTTCAAAACTCAAAATAAGTTATATTAGTAAAAATTCTTAAATCACCATTATTTTCTCCATTTTTCTCAAATCAATTTTAAAATCAATTCTCTTCAAAATAAATTGAAGTTAAAACATTTTCAACCTTTCTTTATTTTTTTTTCCGTTTATGAAAATTTATATATTCTCAATTGATAAAACACTTTGATTCCTTTCCAAAATCCTTCATTAAATCAAGATATATTTTCACTTTGAAAATTGTTTTGTTCATAAAATCAAGGCATTATAAGCCTTAAAATAAATGCGATGACGTACTATTAAACTATCAAATATTTTTCCTTTTAAATTGATATGGTTTTACACAAACAAAACCATTAAAAATCCTTTACAAAAACATAAGACTCATAGTCTTTAAAATCAAATCATTCTTTCATTTTTATTTTTCACTTTCTTTGCAAATCCTTAAAATCATCATTCTTATTTTCATTTAAATCTCATGTTTAGTAAATATTTAGAAACTTTTTACACAAAGTAAATTAATAAAAATCCTTCCAAAACCATGTTCATGTATTTTCTTTGAAAAATAAACTCTTTGTTTATTTTCCTTATTTTTCTAAACATCCATTTTCATCATTCATGAAAATATTAATTTTGTGAACACCTATCTTGAGGTGTCTTGACCAAAATTCACCACGTTCCTGGATCAAAAATTAATTCCTCGTTTTGAAAAATTTCAACATGGAACCCTAATCAAGCGATCAAAACCGTAGCTTTCTTCCTTGGCCATTGAAGCCAAAATTTACTTTTCTTTCCATCAACACATCATGGCGTACATATATATCTTTCATCATAAATACTACAAGATACCATATATCTCATCATGCATAATATAAGCATACCATCAAAACCATAAAATCATGCATAGCATATTAAACATAGGCAAATAATTAAAACACATAAACAACCACAAATTAATTACATGACCATGGATTCACCATCCATCAAATACCAAACCATCTCTCACCATCATACTTGGATGGTGAGGTGGATCTCCTCTTATCTCTCAAGATCCTCAAAACTCCTTGTTTTTTCTTTTTTTCCAAGTCCTTCATCACCGAACTTCCAAATACAAAACAAAATACATAAAAATTAAGATATCTTAAGGCGATTAAGAAAACCAATGGATCAAACATGGTTTAGATTATGAAAAAGAGAAGAAATGAAGTTTCCTTACACTTCACCTCAAAAACCCAATAACTTTGATCTTGAAGAACTCCACGTGAAGATGAATGATTTAGAGAAAGTCTCTAACACGTGAAGTTGTTTAGAATATCACGTAGATTCAAGATCTATGGTTGGATGAAATTAAAAGAGATTGGAGAGTGGTTTTAGAGTCTTGACCGAATGGTTTCTCTTGAAGCACAAAGATGAAATTTTTGATTTTTGATAGAAACTTGAAGCTTGGATTTGAAGATCAAGATGAATGATTTTGGAAAAACTCATAACTAGAGATGTTCTTAGAATGGTGTTTAGGTTTAGAAAATCAAGTTGGATGAAATTAAAAACATTTGGATGATGGTTCTTGATGAGCTAGCCGTGAGCTTGAATTTGGAGAGAAGGAGAAAGAGAATGGATAGAAGACTTAGGAGTTCAAGTGAGATAAAATGAACATAAACACCCCTCCTCCTTTGGTGATTGCCGTAGAGTGAAGAGAGAAAAAAAATGTATTATTTGATCAAATAATTGGTATTGATTCATTTGAGAGAAAAGGTGATAAAGTGAGATATGAAATGATTTTTGGCTTTCTAATGCCTCCTTGGCCGTGAGCCATCTTGAAATAAAAACAAAAGTGATAATGAATGAAAGATAGCATGTTTTTCTTTTACCAAACATGCATGGTCAGACTTGAAAGGAATGGCCACCAAAATTGACTAATTTTGTGTAGTTTCTTCAATTATTATTAGAAGAATGATCAAGTATTATTTGAATGTAAAATTTGTCTTCTAACTTGATGCATGACCGTAGGAAGTAAATGAAGAAGCCACCATTGTTGACTTAGTCTTACTTTGTTCAATTAAAGACATTCTAATATATATTTGCTCTCCATTGCTGTAGGAATGCATGCAAATGCATGGAAGAAAAAGTGAAATATATCTATATATTAAATGGTTGTTAGGAAGGTGACAAATCCATTTAATATAGATTTCCTTGTCTTTCATTATTTCTTGACCATGGAGTGCTTCCAAAAAGTAGGCCATTTATTGTTGACTAACATGAATTAATTGAATCCATTTTGAGAATGCATACCGCAGTAGAGTGAAGAGAGAAAAGAGTGATAAAGTGTGATAGGAAATGATATAATTTTGGCCCTCTCAAGAAATTTCCTGGGAAAAAACAAAACAATCATCATGTAGCGATAATTGACATAAAACAATTAATAATGGTCATCAAAACTTTTTTTCTTTGTCTTTCTAAACAAGCCAAAACCGTCCCCCACCTTCTCTTGCTTCTTTAAAATGTGACAAATTTTTATTAACCATTATTTGAAGCCATTTAAGCCATTGATTAGATCAATGGTTAGGATTAGGTAGACTTTTGATTTAGAAACTTAATCTGCGCCATTGGATCTTTCTCCTTTAAATTCTATCCCTTAGATGTGTCTTCAAAAATTAAGCACAAGATTACTTCTTCTTACTTTTAATCCGAGGGTTATAATTAGTCTTTGTACTTTTTAAGACTAAATCTTCACCATTGATTAAATCTTAATCCAATTATAAATGTTCGTTACTTTACTGAAGACCAAATCTCCACCCTTGATCACTTCTAAATCCAATTAGTTCAAAATTGCTTTGTCACTTTACAAAGACTAAATCTCTACCCTTGATTTAATCTCCATCTAATGGTTATAAATGGTCTTTGTTTTTTTAAGACTAAATTTCCACCCTTGATTTAATCTCAATCCAATGGTTATAAATGGTCATAAATACAAATACTTTATATGACCAATTCTACACCGCTTGATTAAATCTACGGTTGATATTGAAGCCTTCCTTATTAAGCTTAAAACATTTGCAGATTAAATCTCCACCATTGATTAGATCAATGGTTAACATCCAATGCTTATTCTCTAAGTTTATTTCTCAACTGTTGATTAAATCAAGATCAAGTCTACATCATTAATTAAATCAATGGTGGATATCCAAACCACTAATGTTGACTTAAGCAATATAATTTCTATTTTTATCTGCTAAAAACCCCACGAAAGAATATATTTACTGTATTTTTATCATCCGATAAATAAATACAGTACAAAACACAGTACAAGAAATTTTCTAAAACTGTTTCCTGGATTCGTTTTAGTAAGATCCTCTCTCTTTTAAACAATACAAATTTTTCTATGCGTAGAAAAATTTTTGCTTTGCGGGACCCACCTGGGCCCACGTATGGCCACCTGGGCCCACGTACACCCCCCTGGGCCCACAAACAGAAAAAAAATTCATAATCATCCACAAAAATCACAAAAATTATAAAATGCACAAATATCAAATCATATTACGTAAAATAATTACTTAACAGTAAAAATTAAATTACGTAAAGTTTTCCCTGGCCCGAAAATTTTTATTTTCCTGACACGGAGTAAATCACTCAAAACGATCAAATACGCTGACGGAATATTCAAAATAATTTTACAGTGCACAGAAATTACTAAACAGTAAAATTCTATTAACTGTCAAAATTTCTATTTAAGAGATACGGAAATTTGGGGTGTTACAACAACCAGCCCAATTTGCATCACTATAGCCAACCAAACTAAGAGGTTTCCTAGCAGGAAAGAATAGGCCTCGAGTAGAGGTGCCTTTTAAGTACAGAATCATGCGACGAACAGCGGCCAGATGAAGATGGCGAGGAGTGTGCATAAATTGGCTCACTTGCTGGATTGCAAAGGCAATGTCAGGGCGTGTAATGGTCAGGTAGTTAAGGCTACCCACTAGTTGACAATACAATAAGGGATCATACAATAGATTGCCCTCATCACGATGATATTTGACATTAACCTCAAGAGGAGTATCCACTGGGGCGGCTAAAGTAAGCCCGGCTAAAGAAATCAAGTCTTCAGTATACTTATGCTGATGAAGAAAAATACCTGTAGAATTAGAATAAACCTCAAGGCCTAAGAAATAGTGAAGACAACCAAGGTCTTTCATATGAAAAGAAGCATGGAGTTGCTCTTTAATGTGTTGAATGGCGGCATGATCAGAATCAGTAATAATCATATCATCGACATAAATAAGTAGAAGAACAATACCAGTGGGCGTACGATGAATGAACAAAGAGGAGTCAAAGCGACTCTGAGTAAAAGAGAAACCAAGAAGAGTAGCCGAAACTTTTCAAACCATGCCCGTGGAGCTTGTCGCAAGCCATATAGAGAACGTTTAAGCTTGCACACACTGTCAGAGGAGGAAAACAGCCCCGGAGGGGGAGTCATGTAAATATCTTTTGCCAAGTCTCCATGAAGAAATGCATTCTTCACATCCATTTGAGTGAGTGACCAGCCTTGAGAGCCAGCAATAGAAAGAATGGTTCTAATACTAGTCATTTTTGCGACGGGTGCAAACGTCTCATCATAATCCACACCATACTCCTGTTTATTACCCAATGCGACCAATCGGGCTTTATAACGATTGAGAGTGCCATCAGAATTCAGTTTCACCGAATAGACCCATTTGCAACCAATGGGCTTAACACCTGGAGGCTGAGGGACAATGTCCCAAGTGAAATTTTCTTGAAGAGCATGGAGTTCATCGTCCATTGCCTTGACCCAACGAACATCTTTAACTGCCTGAAAATAACATGTAGGAATAGATGTGCCTGATAGAGTAGCAGTAAGACAAATAGGCCCAAATTCATACCTATCCGGCGGGCGAGACACCCGTCGTGAGCGTCGCAAAGCTACTGGTGTAGGGACAGGTGGCGAATCAGTGGCGGGAAGGGACAAAGTAGGATTGTGCCTAACATAAACTTTACCTGGTTTGAACCGCTCTATAGAATGAGAAACATCAGAAAAGTCAGGTAGTGTAACAAAACCATTAGAAGAAGGACTAGAACATGGGAAAAAAATTTGTTGGTCAAATAAAACCACATTCCTAGAGATGCGTAAGCGATGAGAAGTGGCATCATAACGCAAGAATCCTTTGTGAGTGGTACTATAACCTAAAAAAGCACACATGACAGATTGAGCCCCTAGTTTATTACGTTTAGGAGGTGGAAGGTGGACAAAGCATACACAACCAAAAGGGTGAAGATTAGTATAATCGGGATGTGCATGAAAGAGACGAAAGAAAGGAGAATCAAACCCTAGAACCTGGGAAGGGAGACGATTGATTAGAAAGACAGTTGTCGACAGAGCTTCAACCCAGAATTGAGGGGGGACAGAGGCTGCAAGGAGCAAGGACCGTGTGACATCAAGTAAATGCCGATTTTTGCATTCGGCGACGCCATTTTGCTGAGGCGTTTAGGGACAGGAATGCTGAGACATGATGCCTTTTTGCTGCAAGTATTCTTGAAAGGCAGGAGAAATATACTCCCCACCGGAGTTAGTGCGCAAGATCTTAATGTTGGTGTGAATTTGGTTCTCAATATAAGCCAAAAAATTCTTAAACATTGTGAAAACTTAAGCTTTAGAACAAAGAAAGTAAACCCAAGTAAAGCGGCTGTAGTCATCAATAAACGTCACAAAGTATTTATAATTGGCATGAGATAAAACATGAGACACACCCCAAACATCACTATGAATAATTTCGAAACATTTTTCAGCACGATGAGCTTGGGGAGGAAAAGGGAGAGTTTTGCTTTTGGCAAGTTTACACACAAAACATTTAAAGGATGAGTCAGAAGTGATATTATTATTGCCCAACAAACCATTTTTTATCAAATGAGACAGAACAACAGAGTTTGGGTGCCCCAATTTATTATGCCAATCCTCAAATGAATGCGGGACACCAGTACAAGCAAAATAAGAAAAACTAAGGGAATGAAATTGGAGCGGAAACAATCTGCCCACTTTAGGTCCCTTCGCGATCACTTTCCCCGACACCTAATCCTGCACAAAGCAACCAGTTCGAGAGAAATTAACATTACAATTATTATCCACCAATTGCCCAACCGAAATTAAATTAGAAGCAAGTCCTGGTGACACAAATACATTGCCAAAGAAAGGATTAATGTCACCAACAGCAGAAATAGATAGTGTTACCATCGGCAATCTGAATGTTTTGGGTGCCATTATAAGCATGTACATTGTGTAAATGTTCAGGGGATCCATTCATATGATTAGAAGCCCCCGAATCCACAAACCATGGTGTAGAAGCACCAGTAGACTTACCCTGGATGCCCAAGCTAGAGAGAGCAGAGAGAACAATTTGCTGCACCTTCTCTGGAGTCAAAACATCAGGTCTGGTGGCAGTGGAAGGAGGAGACGGACCAGCAGAACCAGCAGTAGCATGAAAGGCCTGTATAGGGCGTTGGGCAGGTCTCGTGGGGCACTCGGTGATAATGTGGCCACGTTGCTTGCAATAGTTGCAGAATTTCTTACTGCTATTACGAGCAATATGACCAAACTGTTTACAGGAAAAACACTGGACACGCCTCATATCACGACCTTTGCCAGTACCTTGAGCCGAATAGGCAACCGTAATAGCTTCGGAAGCACTATGGTCATGCAACATGCTGCCTTGGTTGAGTAAACATTGCTCCTCGCGAAGAAGTTCACCAACACAAACCTCCAAAGAAGGAACCGGGCAAAGCTTCATAAGAAATTGATCGCGTTTGCTGACTTCATAAATCTTTTGAATAGCAGCAAGCGAACCTTTAGGAACATCAACATGTAAAATTTCAGAATGTTCAGCCCACAAATTAAGAAAACCAGAGTAATAGTCCTGAATGGACATAGGTCCCTGTTGATAATTTGCAATATCGAGTTCGAGCTGAAAGCGTTTCGCCGCATTGTTCTGATTGTAAATAGTCTTCAAGTAATCCCACATGTCTTTAGCAGTTGAGAAGGAGCACAAATTATTAACCATTTGAGGCTCAATGGAGCCAAGGATCCAAGAAATAATATATGCGTCCTTGGTTTCCCATGTAACCAACACAGTCTTGTCTGCGGGGGCAGCAGAAGTCCCATCGAGATGACCCGACAGTCCTTTCCCTTTCACAAACATTTGGAACTGAAATGGCCAGGCAGCATAGTTCTTGCTGGTAAAGCGAGCACAAAAACTTTCCGTAGCCATGAAACCGCAATCGAGAAGAAAGAAACGACACCCACGAACCAGAAACAGAGGGCCCAGAACACGAGAACCAAGAGCGACGAAGAAGACCAAGGATGGTGTCGCTGAAGGAATCACAGGTCCGATCGAGAGCCTGTTGATACCATGTCAGGAATTTTGATTTCTTGCTTTCATTGATAGTGATCTCGTCAATAAATAGTACAGACCCATTTACAACCATTAATGGCACTAATGACACAATTATTCTAATTCCTATTCTAATCCCTATAATTAGGCAATCTAATTATATACAATGAATGGACAGATTACTAATCCTAATATATACAGCATATAATAGGAAACATATTAATGACAGAATCCCTTATTGACATACCCTTCCAAATAGACGCAATTTAAATCTGAACTTTGAATGTTATTTTGTTGCATGCATTGAATGGAGTATAGCAATTAATCTGAGTGCTGGAAATGGCTAACCATTTTTCCACTGAAGTGAAAGGCTAGGGCCTAAGATTCTGCAAAAGCAAAGCATGTTGCATTTTTTAATTGTTATTTTTTAATTTTTATTGGGTCTTACCATGACAATTAGAATCTTCATATCTTTCTTTGGATTTCACTTTACAAGCTTGTCACTGTAACTATTTTTTGTGGTATCCTTCCCCTATAACAACAAATATCATAGTTCTTGTTGCATACCGTTTCAATAGTATTCCATTTATTATTATTATTATTTTGATAAAAGAAGAAATTCATTAAAACGAAGAGAAGATGATTACAAAGAGTTAGGAGGATCTCTTATCCTCCTAACAAAATAAAAAATAAAGAGGACAAAAAAAGAGAATAAAAAACATCAATGAAACAAAGCTGTCTAATCTCTGAACATTTCTGTAAGAGAAACCCCTTTAAAATGACCATGGTTTTTACACCAGATAGAAGCCAAATACCTAATCATATCCCAAAGGAGCTGCTCCTCCAAAGAAATCTCCTTAAAGATGCGAGAATTATGCTCCAACCAAATACCCCAAAGAGTGGCATAGATTGCGCATTGCCACAAGAATTTGCCTTCTTTCCCTCTCCCAAAACCAGTAAAGCTAGTCAACATAGATTGGTCCAAGGACCTAGGGCAAACCCTGCACTCTCCAAAAATACCAAACAAAGCATTCCATCAAGAAACAGCTATAAAACAATGCAAGAACAAATGGGGAACCGATTCTTAGCTTGCACCACACATAATACGCATATCGGTGGAAATAGCCTTTTGAGGCCTACGAATCAATAGTATTCCATTTGTTCCTTTTTGGGAAATGCTAGTTGTGCATCACTTGTGTGTTACATCACCATTTATATAATTTTTCCAGTACTGGGATCAGTCCCTGTGCAGGGCCACTCACATGTGCAACACGCATCTTTTGTGACCAACGCTATGCAGGAATTAGAAGTGGTGTAAAAGTAATAAGCACATATCACTGTCCATTCTTTTTTTATGCAATGATCTCTGAGAGTACCCTTGCAGGCTATACTATGCGCAGGTTTATACCCCAATGTAGCAGCTGGTGAACAAGGCATTGTTGCAGCAGCTCTCAGTGGCCTTAAACGGTCTTCTAGCTTTGCAAATACTGGTCGCACAGTCTGGTTTGATGGAAGAAGAGAAGTTCATATCCACCCTTCTTCTATCAACAGTAACTCAAAAGCATTCCAGTACCCCTTTCTTGTCTTCCTTGAAAAGGTTTGTGAACAGTTTTTTGTGGAAGTTTGTTAAATCTCATTTTTAGTATGGATGTTTGTCCTCACACATAATTTGGAAATGTATTACCTTTTTAATACTTGTTCATTAAATTTGTTACTTTGAAATCCATGTAATATTGTGATATTTATGTATTTACATATCTAAAATTACTGAAATAAACTCTTGACTACTTTGTTGACTCACTTAAAAATAGGCTCAGAGACTTGAAAAAAGATTAGGAATGTAATTTGTGAATTGCTCAAGTGATTTGCACTCAGCAATCACAAAAGAATAAATACAGCTTTTATTTACTAGAACCATAATATAGAATTAAACTATTTCTTATGTCTCTAATGATTTCAATGCTACATTAACTCCTATCATTCTTAATGCCATATTAATTACAACAACAACAACAAAGCTTTTTCCCACCAGGTGGGGTTGACATATGGATCAAATGACGCCATTGTGTTTTATCGTAAACCATGTCTTCAAAATGTCATTTAAATCTAAGTCATTTTTAATGGTTTCACCTATAGTTTTTCTTGGTCTCCCTTTACCTCTAACTCATGGGCTATCCTCCACCTGATCTGCTCTTCTTACTAGGCTTCTAATGATCTTCTCCTCACATGGTCAAATCACCTAAGGCGAGATTTTACCATCTTTTCCACAATAAGTGCAACCTCTACTTTCTCTCTAATGCATTCATTCCTAATCCTATCTTGTTTTGTATGTCCACTCATCCAACGCAACATCCTCATCTTTGCAACATTGAGCTTATGCTCTTGTTGGCTTTTTAATGCCCAGCATTCAATATCATATTAATTACTATCATTATTTCCAACTCCCCCTCAAGCTAGAGCATATAAATCATATGCACAAAGCTTGTCACAAATATAGTGACTCTGAGGACCTTTAAAAGGCTTTGTGAAGATGTCTGCTAGTTGATCATTTGAACTGATTGATAAAGTGATAATTTCCTTCAAAAGAACTTTTTCTCTAACAAAGTGGCAAACTATATCTATAAGCTTAGTTCTTTCATGGAAAATTGGATTGGAATCTACATGCAGAGCTGCTTGGTTGTCACTGTTGAGAGAGAGAAAGAAAAAGAAAGACATATACTGAACCGTATGTTTCAACTACACAACGGAGACTGAATATATATTCAATAAGTAATAAATAATTACACAATATACATGATGTCGGACTAACAATTGTACTACTAATTTACACCTAATTACATATATTTCCAACACTCTCCCTCAAGCTGGAGCATATAAATCATATGCACCAAGCTTGTTACACAAATAACTTATTCGTGGACCTCTCAGGGACTTAGTGAAGACATTTGCTAGCTGATCATTTGAGTTGACAAAGTTTGTGATGATGTCTCCTGATAGAATCTTTTCCCTGATGAAATGACAGTTGACCTCGATATGTTTGGTCCTTCATGGAACACTAGATTGGAAGCTATATGCAATGCAGCTTGATTGTCACATATGAGTGTCATTTTCATAACCTCACCAAATTGAAGTTCTTTGAGGAGTTGTTTCAACCAAGTGAGTTCACAAGTGACTGAGGCCATAGCTCGATATTCTGCTTCGGCACTAGATCTTGCAACAACATTTTGCTTCTTACTTTTCCAGGAAACTAAGTTGCCTCCAATGAGTACACAATACCCAGAAGTGGATCGTCTGTCAGAGGAGAACCTGCCTAGTCAGCATCTGAGTATCCAACGACCTGAGTATGTCCCTTATCTTCATAGATGAGGCCTCTTCCAGGAGCTCCCTTAATGTATTTGAGGATTCGTATCACTGCATCCCAGTGGCCTTCACAAGGAGAGTTTAGGAATTGGCTAACTACACTGACTGCTAAAGAGATGTCAGGCCGAGTAACAGTGAGGTAGTTTAACTTCCCAACTAATCTCCTATACTTTCCCGGATCCAATAGAGGCTCCCCCTGATTTGGTAAGAGTTTGGCATTTGGATCCATGGGAGTATCAACCGGCTTGGCATTCAACAATCTTGTTTCTTCAAGGATATCCATAGCATACTTTCTTTAAGACACCACTATACCATCCTTGGATTGAGCTACCTCAACCCTCAAGAAATATCGAAGTTTACCCAAGTCTTTGGTCTGAAAATGAAGAGAGAGATGTTGTTTTAACTCACATATGCCATGGTGGTCACTTCCAGTGATGACAATGTCGTCAACATACACAACTAGATAAATACAGCCTTGGGTTGTGTGGCGATAAAACACAGAGTGATCTGCTTCACTTCGAATCATACCAAATTGCTGAATCACAGTGCTGAATCGTCCGAACTAGGCTCTAGGAGACTGTTTGAAACCATAAAGAGACATGTGGAGACGACATACCAGGCTAGAAGACTCCCCCTGAGCAACAAATCTAGGAGGTTGCTCCATATATACCTCTTCTTCTAGATCACCATGCAGGAATGCATTTTTAGTATCAAGTTGATGAAGAGGCCAGTGTCGAATGGCAGCAATAGACAAAAACAACAGGACAGAAGCCATTTTAGCCACAGGAAAGAAGGTATCCCCATAATCTAAGCCAAAAATCTGTGTGTACCCTTTCGCCACAAGACGGGCTTTGAGACGATTAATTTTACCATCAGGACCCATCTTGACTGTATAAAGCCACCGACAACCAACAACAGATTTCCCAAGAGGAAGAGTAACCAGTTCCCAAGTACCACTGTTGTGAAGCGCACTCATTTCATCAACCATTGCTTGTCTCCATCCGGGATGGGATAAGGCGTCACCTGGAGATTTAGGAATGGAGACAGAAGACAAGGAAGAAAGACAAGGAAGAAAGGCAAGGAAGAAAGACAAGCAAAGTGCAAAGAAGGAAGGCGGTGATAACTTAAAGCAATATAATGAGGAGAAGGATTACGAGTAGACCGGATACCTTTTCGCACGGCAATGGGAAGATCAGAGTCGTCTGACGGTGCCAGAGCTGGTAAAGGAGTTGGTTCCGGAGAAGAGTCCACAATGACCTCAGTAGCAGTATCCAGAGGAGGGACACGGGGTACAGGAGGTTGTGGTCGGCGGTGATAAGTGTGGAAGAAACGGTCAGTGGTGCTGGGGACCTGTATGGGTAGAGGTTGGAGCAGTTCAGACTCGATAGTGACAGGGACAAGAGGAACCGGAAGGACTGCAGAAATTGTCTCGGGAGTCAAAGGAGACGACTCAAAGAAGGGTACAGACTCGAAGAAAGTAACATTAGCCGAGATAAGGTAACGTCGTAGAGTAGGAGAATAACAACAATAACCTTTTTGGGACCGAGTGTAACCAAGGAAGACACACTTGAGGGATCGGGCTGTAAGTTTGTCTAGACCAGGAGAGAGATTATGGACAAAACAAGTGGACCCGAAGATGTGAGGCGGAAGAGAATGAAGAGGCTGATGTGGAAACAAGACAGAATGAGGGACCCGGTTATCAAGCACAGAGGATGACATGCGATTAATAAGGTAGCATGCAGTAAGGACAACATCACCCCAAAAACGTAAAGGAACCTGACTATGGAGTAAGAGGGTCCGAGTTGTTTCAATAAGGTGTCTATTTTTACGTTCAGCTACCCCATTTTGTTGAGGTGTATGGGCACAAGATGTTTGGTGAAGAATGCCATGAGAAGCCATAAAAGTCTGAAATTGATGAGATAAGTATTCACTAGCATTATCACTGCACAGAGTACGAATAGGAACACCAAATTGAGTTTTAATTTCTTGATAAAACTTTTGAAATATGGAAAATAACTCAGACCTGTTTTTGCATTAAAAATAACCAAGTACATCGAGAGTAATCATCAATAAAGGTAACAAAATACTTGGACCCTAAAGTAGAAATAGTACGACTAGGACCCCATACATCAGAATGAACTAAGGTAAAAGGAGACGCAGCTCGAGTACCAAAACGATCAGGAAACAGACTACGGGTGTGTTTCCCTAACTGACATGACTCACAAGGAAGACTCGATAACTTGGAGAGGCTCGGCACCATTCTCTATAGTTTGGCAAAGCTAGGATGACCCAACTGAGCATAGATGGTAAGAGGGGAATCCGTGGTAGAGCAAACACGAGAAGGGTTGGAGAGCTGGTAGAGGCCATTGGACTCATATCCGGTGCCAATCATCCGTCCCGAACTTTGGTCTTGCAGAGAAACAGAATCTTTAGTGAAAGTAATGGAACACAATCAAGAGAACGGGTTAAACGACTAATAGAAAGTAAATTAAAAGGACACCCAGGAATATAGAGAACCGAATCAACAGTGAGGGAAGGGAGGGGATTAGCAGTGCCAATCCCTTGAGATTGTGTCTGAGAACCATTAGCTGAAGTAACCATAGGCAAATAACCAGAAGTAGAGAGTTGAGAAAACAAAGCCTTATTACTAGAAGTGTGATCGGATGCACCAGAATCAAGAACCTAAGGGCCAAGGGATGGTGACTGAGAGAGACAAGCATAGGAATTACCAGTGTGCGCAACAGAAATAGTGGAACCAGAGGACTGACGCTGCTCAAACCACTTCAGAAATTCTGTATAATCAGCCGGAGAGGCTCTAGGTGGTTCAGAAGGCTCAGGAGTGTCTGGTGGAGTAGACTGTGCAACATTAGTAGTACGGGGAGGACGGCCATGTAAAGTCCAACATTTATCAATGGTGTGACCCAAGCGATGACAATGATCACATTTCGGACGAGGTTTGGAACCTGAGTAACCCCCACGAGAACGGCCACGACTGTTGGTCTGAGAGGCAAGGGCAGATGTGTCACCGGTGATGGGAGCAATAGGAGAATCAGTACTGTGCTTAGCTGGAACCCGAAGCAAGGTAGAACATGTCGCAGAAAGAATGGGAACAGTAGGAGATCCCAAAATCTGATCACGGATGGTGGAGTAATCCGCAAGTAAACCATAAAATAAGTGTTAGCTATTGTAAAATCGAAAGCTACCGAAAAATCTAGAATCGTTTTGCCCTTTGCATTAGCTACTCCTAGACCATACCCTCCATGCAAACCCTCATACCCCCTAGATTCACTCCCCACATGACCATTTAGGCCCCCTCCTAGAGCAATCTTCTCTCCTAAAGGTATTCCCTGAATTAAACCTTCTAAATTCTCCCAAAATTTTATCTTGTAGTGCTCGTCTAACCCTACTTGGGGTGCATACGCACTGATAATATTAAAAGTCTCTTGTTCCACAACAAACTTCAAAGCTATGATCCTATCTCCGAACCTTCTCACATTCACAACATTATTTTTCCAATTTTTATCTACTATTATGCCTACCCCATTTCTAGATTTTACCTTTCCGGTGTACTAAAGCTTAAAACCTGAAGAGTCGAGTTCTTTTGCCTTTTCTCCAACCCACTTAGTTTCTTGTAGGCACATAAAATTAATCCTCCTCCCAATCATGGTATCAACTATTTCCATTGATTTACCTGTAAATGTGCCTATATTTCAAGTTTCAAAATGCATCCTACTCTTGTGAACTAGCTTCTTTACTCCCACCCATTCACAAAAATGTGGGAACCCTTGTAATAGAACACACACAGGACAGAAAGAAAAAATATACGTTGTATTAGAATTCAAAGGAAGTGTCCTCTGTCACAGCAACACTATGAAAGAAATTACTACAATGGATAGAGATGAACTCCTTGAAGAAATGAAAAATGGTACTCTCAGCAGAGAGACCCCCTTTTACTGAGATAGGAGTAACTCCTAACCAGCACCCACTAATTCCTTACCTCACAATTTTCATGCCCTCCATTCCGTTAACCCTCCCCTCCATATCCTCTTTCTCTCTCTCCTTCTGTGATTCCCGTATATCCTTCGCCCATTCTTGGATTGCCACCTGTCCATTCTGTTATTGTTTTCCTTTCTATCTCTCTTCCCTCCACCTCTGCCGCCATATGCTTCTTTTTCCTCACATATACTTGCGGGCCCTGTTCCTTAGGCCCATTATTTTCCTTGCCCTCTATTCCCACGCTTCCCCCTTTCCCTTCCTCCTATACACATTAACAATGGGTCTATCAACACTCCCTCCCACCAGTTTCACCTTGTCCTCAAGGTGAAATTCAGGAAAAACCTTATCAATCACAACCATCCTCCCACGTGTTTTCCTCATCAGATAACCCTACCCACTTAATCAGCACCTGTTGATTTCCATTTATCAGTTTCCTCACAGCCAACACCTCTAGTGGCTGAACTTGTAGTTCCCATTCTGCAGTAAGCCCGGGTGGCTATGAAGCACGGATACTTCATAATGTCTGCCATACCCGTGTCGGATACGTACCCGTATTCGTATCAAATACTCGGATACTTGATAAATGTTTGGTTAATTTTTTAACAAAAGTCGTATTTCCATACTATACACATGTCGTATCTGATACCCGTACCCGTATCCGTGCATCATAGCCGGGTGGTAAAGGCTGCCCTGAAGTAATTCCTGACACAGGTTTTTTCAATTGCGAAACATGGAATACAGAATGTATTCTAGTGTTTGTTGGCAACTCCAACTTGTATGCAACAGGACCCAGCTTTTCCGTAATTGTAAAAGGATCATAAAACCTTGGACTCTGTTTTTCATTGGGTCTAGCAGCTAAAGATTTGAATTTGTAAGGTTGAGCCTTCAAATACACCTTTTCCCTTACTTCAAACACGACTTCCCTCCTCCTTTTATCAGCCTGCAACTTCATATTATTTTGAGCCTTGCTCAAATGGGCTCTCAAGTCCTCTATGATAGTATTCCTCTCCAACAACAACTTATCCACTGCCTGAACCACTGTACCTTGCTGCTGATATTTGATGATCATAGAAGCCTCCCTCCCATACACCGCCTTAAAGGGACTCATGCCAATCGAAACATTAAAAGAGGAATTGAACCAAAACTCTGCCCATGCTAACCAACTACACTACTGTTTCGGGTGGCCATTCACAAAGCACCTCAAATAAGCCTCCAAGGTGCGATTGGTCACCTCTGATGGCCCATCACTTTGTGGGTGATAGGCGGTGCTAAATTTCAATTTGGTGCCTGCCATCCTAAATAACTCCTTCCAAAAAATGTTCATGAACACCCTATCTCTATCTGAGATAATAGAATTAGGAAATCCATGCAAACGGACCACTTCAGCCACAAAAACTTCTGCCACATTCTTAGCTGAATAAGGATGGCCAAGTGGAATAAAGTGTGCAGATTTTGATAATCTGTCCACAACCTCTAAAATCGTATCTGTTGAAAGAGAGAAAAGAGAGAGACATATGAAGAAACCGTGTGTTTCAACTACACAACGGAGGCTGAATATATACTCAATAAGTAATAACTAATTACACAATTTACATGATATGGGACTAACAGTTGTACTACTAATTACACCTAATTACATATGTTTCCAACACTCCCCCCCAAGCTAGAGCATATAAATCATATGCACCAAGCTTGTTACACAAATAACTTATTCGTGGACCTCTCAGGGACTTGGTGAAGACATCTCATAGTGATCATTTGAGTTGACAAAGTTTGTGGTGATGTCTCCCGATAGAATCTTTTCCCGATGAAATGACAATAACCTCAATATGTTTGGTCCTTTCATGAAATACTTGGATTGGAAGTTATATGCAAAGCGACTTGATTGTCACATATGAGTGTCATTTTCATAACCTCATCAAATTGAAGTTCTTTGAGGAGTTGTTTCAACCAAATGAGTTCACAAGTGATCGAGGCCATAGCTTCAGATTCGGCTTTCTGCACTAGATCTTGCAACTACATTTTGCTTCTTACTTTTCCAAGAAACTAGGTTGCCTCCAATGAGTATACAATACCCAGAAGTGGATTGTCTGTCAATAGGAGAACCTGCCCAGTCAGCATCTGAGTATCCAACGACCTGAGTATGTCCCTTATCTTCATAGATGAGGCCTTTTTCAGGAGCTGCTTTAATATACTTTAGGATGCGAATCACTGCATCCCAATGTGCATCACAAGGTGAATTTAGAAACTGACTTACCACACTAACCGCAAAGGAGATGTCAGGACGGGTAACAGAGAGGTAGTTCAGTTTTCCAACTAACCTTCTGTATCTTCCTGGATCCGAGAATAGCTCCCCCTGATTTGGTAAAAGTTTAGCATTTGGATCCATAGGAGTGTCAACAGGCTTTGCATTCAACAAACCTGTTTCCTCAAGAATGTACATGGCATACTTCTTCTGTGAAATTACTATACCATCATTGGATTGTGCCATCTTTATTCCCAAGAAGTATCGAAGTTTGCCAAGATCTTTGGTCTGAAAGTGATGACCAAGATATTGTTTTACCTGAATTATGCCATGGTGATCACTGCCAGTGATAACAATGTCGTCGACATATACAATCAAATAAATACACCCTTGAGCTAAATGGCGATAGAAGACAGAGTGGTCAGCCTCACTGCGTGTCATACCAAACTGCTGAACTACAGTTCTAAATCGGCCAAACCAAGCCCTAGGAGACTGTTTAAGGCCATACAAAGATTTGTGAAGACGACAAACTAGTCCAGAAGACTCTCCCTGAGCAACAAACCCTGGTGGTTTCTCCATGTAAACCTCTTCTTCTAGATCACCATGGAGAAAAGCATTTTTGATGTCCAACTGATGAAGGGGCCAGTGGCGAATAGCAGCCATTGACAGTAAAAGTCTAACCGAAGCCATCTTCGCCATAGGTGAGAAAGTATCCCCATAATCCAAGCCAAAAATCTGGGTATATCCTTTGGCCACCAGACGAGCCTTGAGGCGATCAATCTTGTCATCAAGGCCAACCTTGATCGTATAAATCCACCGACAGCCTATCACAGACTTCCCGGGAGGAAGAGGAACAAGTTCCCAAGTACTACTGCTCTGAAGGGCACACATCTCATCGATCATAGCTTGTCTCCACCCAGGATGAGATAAGGCGTCACCTGGAGAGTTAGGAATAGACACAGAAGACAAGGAAGAAAGGCAAGCATAATGCGAAGAAGATAGGCGATGATAACTCAAATTAACATAATGAGGAGAAGGGTTACGAGTAGACCGTATACCTTTTCGGAGAGCAATGGGAGGATCAGGAGGCAAAGGTCTTGAGGCCGGGTAAAGGAAGTGGTACCGGAGGAGAGTCCACATTGACCTCTGCAACTTCTGGTGGAGTGTGTGGTGGCCGACGATGATAGACCTGTAAGGGACGAATAGTAGTGGTGGTGTGCTCAACATAGGGGATCGGAGGTGTAGCAGACTCAACAGAGATAAGAGGAAGAGGGACGGGTAAGACCTCAGAGATAGGCTCAAGAGTCGATGAAGGAGACTGGAAGAAGGGAACAGACTCAAAGAAGGTAACATCAGCCGAGATGAGGTAACGTCGGAGATCAGGGGAAAAACAACGATAACCTTTTTGGGACCGATGGTAACCAAGAAAAACACACTTAATAGATCGGGCAGAAAGTTTATCAAGACCAGGAGTGAGATTATGAACAAAACAAGTAGACCCAAATATACGAGGTGGTAGGGAATGCAGAGGTTGATGGGGATATAAAATAGAGTAAGGGACCTGATGATCAAGCACAGAGGAGGGCATACGGTTAATCAGATAACAGGCAGTAAGAACTGCATCGCCCCAGAAGTGAAAAGGAACATTACCATGAAGTAAAAAGGTCCGAGTTGTTTCTACGAGATGTCGGTTTTTACGTTCAGCAACCCCATTTTATTGAGGGGTATGTGCACAAGAGGTTTGGTGAAGAATGCCATGAGAAGCCATAAAGGATTCAAATGGTTGAGACAAATACTCACGGGCATTATCACTACGCAAACTACGTATAGGAACACCAAAATGAGTTTTAATTGCATGATAAAAGTTTTGAAATATGGAAAACAACTCAGACCGATTTTGCATCAAAAATAACCAAGTGCAGCGGGAGTAATCATCAATAAAGGTGACAAAATATCTGGATCCTAGAGTAAAAACAGTACGACTAGGACCCCAAACATCAGAATGCACTAAAGCAAAAGGAGAAGACGCTCGACTGCTGATTTTACCAGGAAACGGACTACGGGTGTGTTTTCCTAGTTGACATGACTCACAAGGGAGACTAGACAACTTAGAGAGGCTGGACACCAATTTTTGGAGTTTAGGAAGGCTAGGATGACCCAACTACGCATGGATGGTGAGAGGGGAATCCTTGACAGCACAAACACGAGAGGGGTTGGAGAGCTGGTAGAGGCCATGGGACTCACATCCGGTGCCAAGTATCCGTCTTGAACTCCGGTCCTGCAGAATGACATAGTCTTTAGTAAAGGTAATCATACAATCAAGAGACCTGGTCAAACGACTAATGGAAAGCAAATTAAAAGGAGACCCAGGAACATAAAGGACAGAGTCTACTGAAAGGGAAGGGAGGGGATAGGTAGTGCCGATCCCTTGGGATTGAGACTTGGAACCATTTGCTAAAGTGACAGCAAGCAAATAACCATTGTGAGAGAGGTTGGAGAAAAGAGTCTTATTACCAGAAATGTGATCAGTTGCACCAGAATCAAGAACCCAAGTACCAATGGATGGGGAACGAGAGAGACAAGCAAATGAAGTACCAATATGTGCAACAGAGGCAGTGGAACTAAAGATCTGACGTTGCTCAAACCATTTCAGAAAGTCGGCATAGGCAGTTGTTGGAGTAGAGAAACCAGAGGACTTACATTGTGCAAACTACTGTAAAAAATCTGCATACTCAGCCTTCGGGGTGTCCTTAGAGCTAGCTGAGGAGGTAGAACTAGCCATGGATCAGTAAGCAACAACCAAACAGTACCTGAACGCACCGAATCAAAAGGGGGGGTCGCCACAAACGGTCACGAACACAAAAGGCGAGGGCAGATCCAGACAGAAGAGAGAAAGGCGATCACGGCGGTACAAACGGCAGCCGGTGGGGGTGGCTCACGCGCCGGAAAACAGGCCGCGCGGTGGCTGTTTCGCAGCGGCGAAAGGTCGCGCGTCCCGGCCGCGTTGGGGCTGGGCTTCTGGGGTCCTGCCAGTCGGCGGGAGACGGTTCCGATGGTGTGGTCGGCGGCCGGAAAGGAGGCAGCGGACGGCAGTGGCAGCTGCGAACAGGGAGAAAAAGAGGCCGAAAAGACGTCACGGCAAGGGAGAAGGTCGGCAAACCAGAGGGAAACATGGTTGGCCGGAAAAATTTTCACCGGAGAGCAGTGGGCTCACCAGGCGTGAACGGTTATAGGATTGCCTCTCTTTAGGCTCTAGATATCATGTTGAAAGAGAGAAAATAGAGACATATGAAGAAACCGTGTGTTTCAACTACACAACGGAGGCTGAATATATACTCAATAAGTAATAACTAATTACACAATTTACATGATGTGGGACTAACAGTTGTACTACTAATTACACCTAATTACATATGTTTCCAACAGTATCCTTCCCCTTCGATTTGGGTAACCCCCCAAGAAAGTCCATAGTGAGCTCCTCCCAAATCTGGTTTGGAATAGGAATGGACTGCAACAGCCCTGCTAGTTTAAGTGCCTGATATTTGTTCCTTTGACAAATGTCACACTTCTGCACAAATTCTTCAATATCCTTGCGCATTCCCTTCCAATAAAATACAGTTGCCACTCTTTTAAAGGTCCTCAACACCCTTAAGTGTCCACCCCATGAGGATGCATGAAAGTCAGCCAAAATTGCTGGAATCTTTGCTGATTTTGCTGGTAAGACCAACTTCCCTTTCTTCCACAAACACCCCTTAGCCATGACATATGATGGATGTGACTGAGGGGCACAGGTCAGATCCTGTATAATGGCCTGCAGCTGGGGGTCGTGTATAGTTTCTTCAGCCACAGTGCTCATTTCCTCATTGCAGACGAGTGATATAGCCTGCACGGTCACCAACCTATATAGAGCATCCGCCACCATATTTTCCTTCCCTTCTTTATACTAAATTTCGAAGTCGTAACCCATCAATTTGGACATCCATCGCTGTTGTTCCCCATCCAACACTCTCTGTTCTAGCAAGTACTTTAAACTTCTCTGATCAGTCCGGATTACAAAATGTTGCGCCGTTAAATATTGTTTCCATTTTTGCACAGCAAACACTATCGCCATGAACTTCCTTTCGTATACTGATTTCTGTCTTGCCCGATCTGACAATGCTTGGCTAATAAAAGCCAAAGGCCTGCCCTGCTGCATCAACACAGCCCCTATCCCCACTCCTGACGCATCCGTCTCAATTTCAAATGGTATGTTGAAATTAGGCATACTCAACAGAGGCAGCTCAGCCATCACTTTTTTAAGCTACATAAATGCCCCCAAAGCCTCTTCCCCCCAATGAAAATTGTTCTTCTTTAATAGCTGTGTTAAAGGTCTTGCAAGGACCCCATAATTTTGGACAAACCTCCTATAATATCCTGTCAATCCTAAGAACCCCCGCAAACCTTTGATGTCCTTAGGAATTGGCCATTCCTTCATCACCTTAACCTTATCCGGGTCTGCAGCAATGTCATCCGCTGAAATGATATGACCCAAGTACTCTAGTTGTGTCATGCCAAAACAACACTTCTGCAAATTCGCTTTCAAGGAATGAGCTCGCAAAACCTCCAATACAATATGCAAGTGATCCAAATGCACTTGCTGATCAGCACTATAGATGAGTATATCATCAAAGAAGACCAACACGAATTTTCTTAAGTAAGGTCTAAAGATCTCATTCATCAATGCTTGAAATGTAGAAGGTGCATTGGTTAAGCCGATGGGCATCACCAAGTATTCATAATGTCCCTCATGCGTTCTAAAAGCTGTTTTGTGAATATCACTCTCCTTCATTCTGATTTGATGATAGCCCGACTTCAAATCTAGCTTAGAGAAAATAATAGCCCCCCATAATTCATCCAATAACTCCTCTATAACTGGAATGGGAAATTTATTTGGGGTAGTAATGCTATTTAATGCCCTATAGTCAGTGCAAAATCTCCAACTCCCATCTTTTTTTTTAACTAAAATCAAAGGGCTAGCATATGGACTTACACTTGGTCTAATGAGGCTTGCTGTTAACATATCTCGCACAAAGGCTTCAATTGCTTCCTTCTGATGATGTGGATACCTATACGGCCTGATGTTAGGGATTTGCGACCCCTCTTTGATGACAATAGCATGATCACACCTTCGTGGAGGAGGCAACTCATTAACTTCTTGGAACAACTCAGCATACTCTTCCAACACTCTCTCTAACCCCTCCACCTCTCCTTTGACTTCCTAGGAATACATAGTCATCATTCCCAACTCAATGTAATATGCTTCACCTCCTCTTTTAATCTCTCTCATCATTGCTTTAAGAGAAGCCATTGTTCTGGACAAATTTAGATCTCCCCGAACCTCCACTTCTTCTCCATTCACCTTCACCCACATCACATGCTCTTTGAAATCAGCCTCAATCCTACCCAGTCCCTCCAGCCACTCATATCCCAGGACCACATCCACTCCACCCAATTCAAACAAATAGAAATCTTGGGTGACGGTTAAATTAGGTAGTTCTACTTTCACACCCTTGCACTTCCCTTGATTCCTTACACGATGTCCATCACCCACCTCCACCAGTTACTCTTTTGTCTGCTCACGCGGTAACCCCAATTCCTCCACCACACCATGGGACAAGAAATTGTGAGATGCCCCTGAATCCACCAACACCATTACCCTCTTTCCTTGAATGGTTCCCCACATTTTGAGTGATTTTTTGGATGTCAATTCTGCCACACTACTGACATTCATCTGTAGTGCTTGCTCCTCTGCCTTCACCTCTTCTTGTCCAAGCCCCTCCCCTTCATCTTCAGCTTCTCCTCCTTCCCCCAGAATCAGAACATGGATGTGCTTATTTCGACACACGTGCCCTGGATGGAAGGTCTCATCACATCTATAGCACAACCCTCTCCTTCGTTTCTCCTCAATTTCAGCCTCAGTCAACCTCCGGAAAGACGAGTTCCGGCGATTTCCGGCGCCATCGCTTCCCTCCAATCGTTATGCCATCGGACCTGAGCTCCCCTGCCCCTCCAAGCAACCAGCGGCCGCGATTCCAGATCCTTGTGGCCCGGTTCCTCTCTTTTGTTCTTGTCCAGCATCTACCGATCCACCAAGCCCATTCCACCTATTACTCAAAGCGGGCCTGTTCACAATTGGCCCAAATTTCCTAGTCAGCCCATCATTCCCACGCCCAAGCAACCGGTTCTTCTCCTCCACCCTTTGAGCCAATTTCATGATCGACCCCAAATCACCCGAACTGTGCAAACGAGCCTCCGCCCTCACCTCTTCCTTAAGGCCATTCATGAATGCTCCCTTCAGAACCTCCTCATCTGCATGTCGCAACGGAGAGGATATGAGCTCAAACAGCTCCTTATATTCCTCCACCGATTGGGTCTGCTTCAAACTCATCAGCACTTCATAAGGATTCTCCGAAGATGCATCCTGGAATCGTCCCAACAGTGCTCGTTTCAAAGTCATCCAAGAAATACACTCAGTCCTTGCCTCCCACCATTGGAACCAATTGAGTGTCCTTCCCTCAAAACAAATAGAAGCAGCCAAAACCTTCTCATCATCTGGAATTTGATTGATATCGAAGTACCTTTCTGCTCTGTAAATCCATCCGTTAGGATCTTCCCCTGTGAAATAAGGCACCTCCAGTCGTCTCATCCGCTCCTCCCTCCTGAACACCACTCTTTCTCGTCGTTCGCCATCATGATTACTCCCTTCATCCTCGCCATGACTGTTGGTCTGAGTGATCAACCACCTCAACTCCTCCACCATGGCATTAACCATCTGCCTGTTCTCCTCTCTGATTTCTCTTCCCATGTCCTCAATACGTCTCTCCAAAGCTTCAAGTCTGTTATCCATTCTCGTGGATACCATAAGCCCCAAGGATTAGAGCTTTGATACCAATTTAATAGAACACACACAAGACAGAAAGAAAAAATATTCGTTGTATTAAAATTCAGAGGAAGTGTCCCTGTCACAGCAACACTATGAAAGAAATTACTACAATGGATGGAAATGAACTCCTTGAAGAAATGAAAAATAGTACTCTCAAATAGAGAGACCCCCTTTACTTGAGATAGGAGTAACTCCTAACCAAAGACCCACCAATTCCTTACCTCACAATTTTCATGCCCTCCATTCCGTTACCCCTCCCCTCCATATCCTCCTTCTCTCTCTCCTTCTATGATTCCCGTATATCCTTCGCCCATTCTTGGATTGCCACCTGTCCATTCTGTTATTGTTTTCCTTTCTATCTCTCTTCCCTCCACCTCTGCTGCCATATGCTTCTTTTTCCTCACATATACTTGCGGGCCCTGTTCCTAGGCCCGTTATTTTCCTTGCCCTCTCTTCCCACGCTTCCCCCCTTTCCCTTCCTCCTATACACATTAACAATGGGTCTATCACCTTGCTTATTTTTCACTACACCTAGGCGGCGATGCAGCGGCTCTAGCTCATTTGACACTGTACTCAAGCCATACAACACGTTGCTTAGGGGCAACGACCTAGCATTAACACAATCACATCTTTGATCCATGCCATAAAGATTCGACAACGTTTTACGTTGGCTGTCAACTGCCTAACACAATCCTCCTCTTTTTTTCGGGCTTGGGACCGGCTATGTAAAGGAATTTGCAACAAAGCTCACACATAGCTAGAGTTACACAAAAGAACAAATACAACTTATATTTACAAGAACAATAATAAAGAATTAAAATATTTCCTATGGCTCTAATGATTCCAATGCTACATTAACTCTTATAATTCCCCATTCCATATTAACTACTATCAACATTTCCATCAGATCCAAAGAAAAAAAGAGTTGATTACTTTGAACTTCAGAACTGTTAGATGTTATTTCTAGAGAAATGCCCTGTAGCTCACATTTCTTATAATCTTAAATTTATCATTGTGCAAAAGTTCACTCTAGTTCCATTGGGTCCTTTGCTGGTATCATTTGATGTATTAGCCACTCACTTGTTTCATAAAATTATTTTTAAGTGTTCTTGGATTTTTTAATGTACTAATATCATTCATATGATTGTGCATGTTGTTATATTCAAGTAGAATTAATTCCCGCAATTCAATTATTAGGTTTGAGATATACTACTAACTATTGAAATTGTCAGGTTGAAACAAACAAAGTATTTCTACGGGATACTTCAGTCATTTCTCCATACTCTATTTTGCTCTTTGGGGGCTCAATTAACGTTCAGCATCAGGTATATGTTAGGTTACTCTTTTGGCTATAAATGATGTTTATTTAATGGAAAAAGGACCAAATCTTTAAGATGAAATAGTTATGATTTTCTTAGGGTGTAAGTCTGAGTAGGTATTGAGTAAAAGATGGTAGAGAATCTCACCTAAGATAGTTTGCCCATGTGAGAAGAAGACCAATAGAAGTCCAGTAAGAATAGTTTTTTCAAATGGAGGATAGCCCAGTTGTTAAAGGTAGACGGAGACCAAAAAAAAAACTCTAAGGGAAACCTTAAAAAAGACTTAAATCTAAATGGCCTTTCTAAAAATTAGGTTTATGATAGCTCACAATGGCGTCATTTGATCTATGTAGCCGACTCTACCTAGTGGGAAAAGGCTTTTGATGTTGTTGTAAGACTGAGTACCCAATAATAAGATGTATTGAATGACAATAATTACTACTTACACATTATCAAGGGATGTTTTGAGCAATAAATTATTTCTAAATGGGAAAAAGTCTTAAGTATTTTCTAAATGGGAAAAAATCTGTTGATTATATTGTTTAATGATGCTCTTTGTACAGTTTTTTTTTTTGGTCCTTTTTTAATTTTCTTTCCTTTATGTGATAGACTGGACTGGTCACCATTGATGGATGGTTGAAATTGACTGCACCTGCCCAAATAGCTGTCTTGTTCAAGGAGCTACGATTAACTCTCCATTCCATTCTGAAGGAGCTGATTAGAAAACCGGAGGTGCCATTTATTGCTTATATTCCATAGCTAATGATACGTTGAATTGTCATAACTCGAAGCTTTCTCATTGCTTCTTGATATGCATATCTGTACCTTGAACTGGATGGTTTGGCTAATCTGTTTCTCTTGTACTCTTTGGTGGTTGACTGGTTGTGATGCATCTGAGTCTACTATAATTTGTGTTTTCGGAGTCATGACAAAGAAGGGGAAGAAAAAGTATCTTTCAGTTAAACTCAACCCAATATAACTAGCATTAATGTCTTTGTCTGG
Organism: Ormosia emarginata; assembly: GCA_029884605.1. Lineage (NCBI taxonomy): Eukaryota > Viridiplantae > Streptophyta > Magnoliopsida > Fabales > Fabaceae > Ormosia > Ormosia emarginata. Next base: position 163,275 of record JAQQTP010000076.1, on the reverse strand, counting down.
AAATCAAGATTACAAAAGCTCATGATTGTTTCAGTTAAATGTGAAACTTCAAACTTCTATTCATCGGTGGCATATGCAATATGCAAAGAGTTTCACCGGTGTCTATTTGTACCCTCCAGTTCACTGTCAACCCCCCTCCCTCTCCCCCCCAAAAAAAAATGGGTATACTTTTAAAATCTTTCTCAATTGTCAAGATAATTTTGTTTATGTTTATTATGCCTGAAATTAAGCTGTTTATAGTACTTCAATTATATGATTAGCACTTCACTTATTCCCTCAAACTGTGAGAATGTATTAGTTGACATAATGCCTTTTGTTTTAGTAATTATATGCTATATGATTACTGCTTTCAACATGAGAATAATACCTGGGTTCGTGTTTGTTTTCAGAATGCGATCGTTCTGAATAATGAGATCATGAATTCTATCATCACTCTGCTGTTAGAAGAAGGCAGTATGCATAAATGATTGAGCATCAACTCGTCAGCAAAATCATTTCTTTAAATTACAGCTGCTCCAAAAATAACATGAAAGACCTTGTGGCTTCTTCTGTCTTTTGGACCTATTGAGTTTGAACCCTGACAATTGGAGTCATTTAACCAGTTCAACCGTATTGCTGGTCATGTCTGGACTTGAGCTCTGGTCGTCCTATGGTATAGGAATAGCACATTCATTTTCTAGCTGGGCAATAAACCGGGTCGTTCTTTGTATTGGCCTTGGTGCCGGCCCTATAATTGGTTTAGGACGTGTTCGTACATAAAAGTGTCTTTGGAATGTTCAGCCTGCTTTTGTAGTGACTGCAAATACAATTTGCAATATATAAATTATAATGTTCCATGAAATGTTAAATCACTTGCTTTTATATATGTATTCGGTTAAAACTTGTGATCTGCGTGATTGATTTGATGGAATGTGCTCTCTTCTTCCTCAACCATTTGAGTTTGGTTCGTGTTCTTGCCGACCACTCTCATTTCGGAGACGTTTTATGGATATTCTAATTGAGAGAAATGAACTAGTTGCTTCATTATTCTGGGTGTATCACGTATATAAATGCTAGTGGGAATGAACTAGGAAATAGTTATACTAGAACTAATACACGTGCTAGCCCTCACTAATGTTGTATTTTTATAATAAAAATATTTATTTCAAGGTCAATTTTTATCTTTGGGTTTATCTTTAACCACATCGTACCAATTTGTTTTAGCCGTTCAAGTACTAGCTTTTCCTCAAAACTTGGAGCTTGTTTTTCACGTTGCACACTAGCGTCTATCCTTTTCCTCCGCTTTTATTCTACAACGTTACTTTTAGTTTTATCTTTTGCTCAACAGTATTTTAACAACTTTGTGGGACTATTATAAATAACAAATGGTAGGTGATTTTCGAGAAGACACTCGTGCAAAATATCACAAATTCATGCTTTACTAAAAAAAAAAATGGGAAAACATCTATTTTGTACAGATTTTTCTCCTTATTCTCGTGAGTAATCTTATTTAATTGTTTTTGTGCCCGTATTATTTAAAGTACGAAATTAGTAAAAAATGATTGTTGTATTTAGGAGAATGTTAATTACAAAATCATTTGTAATGAGTAATTTATTTGCTATGACGAAATATTTTTAAGATTAATATTTTACACGTCTCAATCAATTCATATGATAAGTTTTTATTTAGGTTATTTTAATTACTTTTCTATCCATCAATTTTTATATATTTTCTATTATTTTTCCTACAATTAACTTAACAACTGCAGGTTATTGCTGATTGGGCATAGATCGTGATGAGTCAGCAAATACCATGACTTCATCCATTCCATCCCACTTGTCTCGGATCTTCCTTTGATTTCTGGGATGAAGACGAATTCGAATGCCTACCCATTCAGCAGATTCCCCACTGCACAGCATAGCTGTCACGATCTTATAGCAAGGATATATTACACAACATGATTGGTTACTGCACACCAGCACCAGGGACGAGATTACCTTAGGTTTATATGAATGACGATGATGGATCATGTCGTGTTTGCCATCATGGCCAAGAACCCAACAGCATGTCCTACGCAAGTGCCCACACTAAAAAATAATATGGATAGGACTGGAGTGACATGACTCTTGAGTCATGACTAATTAATTAGTCCAAAAAAAAAAGGAAAAATATTAAAACATTTACACCTCTCTATTTCTGTTTCTATGTCATTAGTTGCAACGATTTTAATAATTAGTTCATTTTTTGCCATAAAACTGACATATATATCTGCTTGCATATAGGAACTTCAGTTTAGGGCCTCCTTAAATCTCAACTGATAGACGAACAAAAACCTAAACGTGAAGGAAAAGGAGACAGAGAAACGGTATGATTTGGATATGGGGCTTCGTTCAATGTCATGTCAGCCATATTCCTTGAACTTGAGCTATTGCTAGGGGACGCATAAGGTGATTTGTTAACTATCCTGCAATTCACAAGAATCAACAATAAATATATAAATATAATAAGAATGATCAATGTAAATTGATTATTTATAATGAAATGCTTAACGAGAGTTCAATGTGGAAAATGATAATTAGTGCGTTAATTTAATTTGTATATATACCTGTTTCGACGTTTTTTGAGGAAACATTGGAGAGAATACCTTCTTGCCATCGGAAGCCCTGGAAGCCCAAATTATTAATTCCAATTGTTGGTGCTAGCTTACTAATTAGAAGCTATGGATATAATTAAGTGACATTAAATTAGTATAATCACTAAACAGCTTACGAACTAGTTCCATATGTAAGATTATTTTTCTTTATTTGATAGTTAAATAAACAACTTTAAATTAAAAAAACAAGTTGTTCATTCTGCATAAATGACTTGATTTTCAAGCAAATAAACCTGTTTTTGGTATCAGCGTCACATTAGATGGATAAGAAGGTGCTTCCGTGTCTTTTTTTGGAATTTCTGTTCCTGTAGTATTTGATAATGAGCTCTCGCTAGCAAGAACCATGATAGCTTGAGCCTAACAAATTGTAAAGTCACACCAAGTTAGGAGAAATATAACAAAAACAAATTCACTCCAAAAGACATTCAAGGAAAAGGGTAAAAAAGAAATAAAGAGAAAATTGAAAATTTAGAACCTTGTCAAGAGGAATATTATTGTAAACATTTATAGCACCTCCATAAAATATCGTAAGCTGTGCTGTTGAAGACCTATCTTCTGACACAGACGATGGCACTCCATCACACCTTGATATATACAATAACTATTGAATCACAATATCTATATACTTAATCCACACAAATTATGGAAAATTAAGTTTAAACAAGTAAAAAAAGTCAAATATGGGACTTAATGTGTTCATGTGCATCTTACCTCATTTGTGGAAGAAGCTTTTGCTCTAGGGAAGAAGCTTGTATTTGAAATCTAGGTTCACATTTTGTTGCATGTACTGATAGAATATTGGAAGGACACTTTTTGATGATTTCTGATTCTTCTGTGTTTGTTTTATTGATGTTACTTTGAGCCCTAGTGAGCAGGTATTTCTTGAAAAGACAAATAGTTTGAGACATGTCATTTATAGATCTCAAGCTGCTTTTTTGAGGCTCTTTCAGGGTTGCTTTCTCACCACAAGAGGTGAATTGGTTGCTTTTTACTTTTGCATCGGTAAATTCAACATTTGGGTTAGAGTGCTCCTTCATGAAGCTGTTTGCGAAAGCTGAGACGCTCGACATGGCTTCCCTTTCTACTGTGCCATCTCTGTAACAAAAACAAATGATGTTTTTTACTTTATGCTATTTTGTTAGCTACTACTGACAATTCTACGGTAAAATTTTATTGCATATATCATAGATTCATAGTTTAACAACACAAATAAAGGGATTTTTCCTTTGTCAATATAATCACGTATATATACCTCATGAGTAAGTCTTAAAAATAAAATCCCAACATAAAAGAAAAGAAAAGAAGTTACTCATGCATGAGAAATGTTTACCTGCGAAGAGTGGTGATCTGTTTTATTAGGGTTTAGAAATGTTACTCAGGCTTAAATCGCAGGTTATATAAGGTTATATGTGTGTGTGTGTGTGTGTGTGTGTGTGTGTACTAAAGACAAAGTGGATTGAAAATAACGCCTAGAAACGATGTCGGGGAGCAGGCTTTCGATGGATTCGAAATGAAGTTTTAACTTAAGTTAGTGTATGGATACTTTGGTGACAAGTGCATGGGTTTGGTGCAATGCAACTTTTACCACGGAGATAGTTTCTAAGTTCCACTTTGGTTGTAGGGTATTCGTCTCTGTGTTTCTTTGCCACCAGGTTATTTGTCTCTAATTCAGTTGTCTGATCCTTCTAACATTTGCGCAGCCAAAACAAGACTGAAACGTTCAATAGAGAGAAAAGCATACTTCTTGTTAGCCATCGACGTAATTTCAACAAGTGGGAGCCCAAATAATGAACAAAATAAACTTTGTCATCATTCATAGCGGATAACCCAATCATTGGAATTATAGTTGCCATCAATCAATGTTGTTACAGAGTAACACCTGGGCCTGGCTAATGATTACCCTTGTATCGTATATGCTTAACTTATATAGTAATAGAACCCAAATCGGTATCCGCGAATCTATATTGGTGACAGTAGTGATTTGGGCAAAATTTTAGATGCACATGACATGACATTGGTCTCAACTCTCAGCTCAAGTGATCCTGAGCAGTTCAAAGTCTCTGGGCTTTATCTGTTTATCTATACAACTTCATACTACGGTATTGGGTTGGGATTTATATAGATGATGTACTCTGTAGTTTATGGTTTGTTTCATTGGACTCTTTTTCAATTAAGTAATTAAAAAGATATGTAAATTGAATTGATGGTCAACTATTCAACTTCATTGGTGCCGAAGCCATATGCAGAGGGGATTTTTTTAAGAAACAGAGTAGCTTGCGGGCATCTACAATGGAGAAACAGATGAGTTTTCGCGGATTTGTGGAGAAACAGAAAAGTTTTCGCATTGCGATGGAGAAGCAGCTCAGTTTTATAGAAAGCGAGAGGAAAAAGAGCAAGGAATCACCCGGGAAACGTGGTGACTCACCCATCCATTTAGCGGCTTGGGCAGGGAACTTCAATAGAGAGAAGAAGATAATTCAAAACTATTTACCAGCTGTCAAAGCAGAGCCTGGAGGGGGAGACCCCTCTTTATTGCTTCAAAGAATGGGCATGCTTTGGTTGTTAGTGAGATGTTGAAGCACTTGGACCTGCAAACTGCTTCTATTGCGGCCAGAAATGGCTATGATCCGTTCCATGTCGCACCAAAGCAGGGTCATCTTGGTAAGTAAGATACATCATGGTATTATGTTTTGCTACGTCGATGGAGGGAACCTAACCCTAGTCTAAAATGATTTTTACTTATTCAGTATTCTCATGCCATATTCTTTCTTTGTACTCATTAGTTTGTATCTTATTGAATGGGAAGAAGGTCACAAATCATCAGATATTTCAATTCAATCTCTAGCTTCCTCACCCTGAATTTGTGTGGGGGCATTTGTCTTATTTATTCCTTCGTAGTTAGTTAAGATTTAAACCAAAACCCAAAATCCATATGATACCTCTATCATCCTTGACCATAATTTTTCTTGAATAAGCTGCATGTTAAATGTGTCAACTTCTGGGTTGTTTAACAAAGTTGTAGACTTGCAGGACACTTGTCTATCTTTATGCATATTGAAAATGAACCAAAAATTGGAAATTGGAGTCGAGTGAGAAAGAGATTGTAATATTGTGCTGGTCAGTCAGCTGACTGTAGATCTAATCTCAAATATAGTTTAGTACTACAACCATAAGTTTGGCTAGAATGACTTTACTGCTTTATCTTTCAGATCGTTGTCTTGTTTAAGTTTCAAACACTCTGGCATGAGAAGCCCAAGCAAGTAGTACCAAGGATATTTCTCACAAATGTAGCATGTATGTCATTCCATGTCTCTCACTATTATAGCTCTAACTGAGAAAAAAGAATCTTGTAGAGGTGCTGAGAGAACTGCTGCACTCCTTTCCAACCCATACCCCTTCTCACCCATCTCAAGCACACCCCACGCTCGCACCTTACATCAAACCCATTACCCTCAAGCACGCCCTTAAGGTGGGGTTTGCCAACTTGGTGCCTTGTTTGTAGGAATGGGTTTCTTCTAGAGGGCTTGGTGGTTTTGAGGGCCATGGTGGGTACCGGGTGCCAAGTTGGTGCATTGTTACTATGAGAGGATGTATGTTGTTGAGATTGAATATATTTTTATTATTATTTGAAGGAAATAGAGGCAATTATGTGGGTGAAGACAAGAAGAAGAAGGGGTTGGACAAGGATAAAAGAGGAATGGAAGGAGCATGGAAAGATGGAGAACAATTTATTTTAAATTTTTTGGTCTATTTTTTGTATTTTTTATTGCCTTTTCTTTGCTTGGGTTTTCTTTTAATTGTGACGGTAAATATAAAATTTTATTCATTAGTTAAATGGCCGTTAATGCTGTTATAAGTAAGGAAAGCCGATCTCATGCCTAAATCAAGAGGGATGTCGTGTGTATTGGTGCTAATGTTAGGAAAAGTGAGTATAATTTCTAAAAAATAACCACCATGATAAATATTAAACAATTAAGGTCGTAATACTGATGATTGACATCTTTCTCCTGTATCAATCCAGTACAATTGCTTTGCCAGTATCAAAAATAGAACAAATTACAATAGCTTCTTAGAGATAACCAAATATTAGAAAACTAGTTGTAATATCCGTGCTTTTGCACGGGTTAGTTATGACAAAAAAAAATTGTGATATATAACGGATAAAATTGAAGATATTATTGGAAATGACATGTTATAATGAGAGATGAAATTTGAGTGAAAATTATTACTGTTCATATTATTGACAGATTTTATAAATTAAGTAGATAAAGAATGAAAATTAAATTGAAGTACTTTGATTGTATAACGGATAAGTGATTATACAAGCACGAATTGCTAAATTTGACAGGCTACAAATTGTGTCATCGATTTCGAGATTAGATTTTTTTAAAATAAATCTTCACTTTAATTCTTAAAATTATATGCACCAGTCACATTCGTCCCTGATTTTAAAAATTTGATAACTTAATCCTTGAAACTTCAAAATGTCGATCATGTTGGTCTATGCATCAGTTGCCGTCAGTTAAAGTTGACAGAGACGCACGCGTAGCACGTTAAGTGCCAATGTAGATCTCACGTGGCAAACAGTTCTTCCCCCCATCAAAAAATGAAGTTGTTTTTAAAAGAAAAAAAAATTGAAGTTGTTATATAACGTCATGTGACCCATCTTCCTTCAAAATCATTTCCCCTTTCTTTTTGATCTCCATGACCGTTACTCGAAGAGCAGATTCTCCTGCAAATCCAAAAATTCGAAAACCTTAACCCTTATTTCCTAAGTTGCTTGCTTGGTTGAGATGATGAGTGGTGAAAACTGACCCCAAATCACATCACCACACTCGGAAGGAAGTTGGTCTGGGAGTGTAGGTTCCAAACTTAATGCTCCTCATTACAGGGGAGGTAGGGGTAGGGTTTGCTATTGTGATCTCAGAACAGTGGTTTGAACATCCAAAACAATGGCTAATCTTGGAAGACCATTCTATTGGTTCCCAAAGTTTAAGGTAAATGTAAAGGGTTGAGTTGGGTTATGTAAGGGGAAGCTTTTATTGTTATTATACTCATTTTTTAGGATGCTTGTTGTGTTATGTGTTTCAGAATTGTGACAACTATAGATATTTCTACTAAGTTGAGAATGGATCAAAGGACAGTGGAATTGGTAATGGAGGTGATAATGAAACTACTTATGAAGGTGCATATGAAGATGTTGTTGCAGTTGGTATTGCGGCTGCTACAAGTGAGAATGAAAGTTGCTTAAAAGATTGGTAGTTTAAAGGCTAAACTTAGGACCCTAAAATTTTGTGTAATTGGTCAGTGTATTATGATGCTAGTTTTGATCATAAAGTGAGGATTAGTTTGTTTGGGGAAGTAGGTAATTGGGGCAGTAATGTTGATTTGTAATGCTGTGTAATTGCCCACTTGGCCTTTGAAATGAAAGAATATGAGTTTTGATTATCATTTTTATTCAATTTGAATTGGAAGGAATTGCATAAATAACTTAATATGAAATGAACACAATTGAAAGGAACCTAATCAAGCATATTTCATTGATCTTTCAATGGGTCTTACAAGTGTGGACATGAAGAACATTTATAAAAAAATGTTGCCTCAAAAGTATCAAAAGATGTCTGTATAAGCATTATGACCATTTACAAAACAAAAGACCACTACTAACATCAACTTGTATAAGAACACAATCCAAAAGCACATGTATCATATCAAAATAACCCTTTATGTATAGCTTCCAAAATAACCTATACAGTTTCCAAAGTAATCCATAAACCGGTCAAGATAAACCTATACATCTTCCAAAAAAGAGGACCAAATCCTATGTCCAAAAAAAGGTCCAAATCCTATGCAGCTTCACATTGTCATCATTTGTCAATCTTTGGTGGAGCAAGCTTGAAACCGGGTGTGGGCATGAACTTGAGGAACCTTGATATTGTTGCAGAACTTGTTGTAGCAATGATTTCTACACTAACACGATGTTGTGGAGGTGGTGAACCAGATCTTGCAGTTAGAGCTTGAGCAGGTGTTGTAGTGGCAGATGGTGGTGGAACAAAGGTTGCAGTGGTTGAAGGTGGTGAAACTGAAATTGCAATTAGGGCAGTTGGTGGTGGAACTGAACTTGAGGAGGCAGAGGGTGTTGGAATTGAAGTTGCAGCAATTAGTTTTGGTGGCCTTAAACTAGCTAGCCTCACAAGAGTTTAGCCTTTAAACTAGATGGTCTAATAGAGAGTGGTTTGACAATTCCCTACAACATATGATGCACCCAAGTCAGTGATAAATCAAATATATTATATTAACTATGCTAAAAAAATAACAATAATGGTTTGGTTGTTACTGTTGGAGCATTTGGGACAGTTGGGGCTTCATTTGCAGCTTAAGCTTGAGTGGAGTGTGGTTTAGAACCCACTAAAGTCTGTGATAGGTCAATCTCATCTGGTATCACAGGGGCAATTGGTGCCCCAGGCTCACTTCCTTCTCAACTGCTAGAATTTGCAGGTGCAAGTCTGGGTACCCAAATTAACAGCCACCTTAGAAGGGTACCCATGCACCTTAAACTTGTTTCCATCATCATCACCCTTTAAGACATCATATATAAAGCAAATAAAAGTCAGAAATGTACAATTATGAGAACATAACATAATACATGTTATGGTTTCCATTACCTGACCACACAGGAGTCTATTTGTTACTCTCATTTTTCTCCTTCTCCAACCTACTATTTTGCTTAAGAGTTAAAGACCAGTATACCTTGACAACTTCATCTTAATTGTCTGCATATTTACTAAAAACTGTGAGGGGCTTGTTAACCTTGCACATTCCTACATCATCCCCCTTATTTCCTTATCCTTCCATTATTTTGTAAAATTCTTCCAAAGATGTCAAACACAAAATCTATGATGCACTCCAGACATCACCTCTAGCATTGATAGTATCTATCCCTGATAACACAAATAATTCATATCAGTCCCTATAACATACACAACTAATTCATTTTAGTCCCTATAACTTACATAACTAATTCATTTTAATCCCTATAATGAATAAAATGTATTCAAATTAGTCCTTGCAAACTAGCTCATTTACCTTTTGCATATCTGATATGAAGTTTCATCCATGTTGTTTGTAGTCCCCCAAGTCCTCACGCAACAGGGTCAGGAACCATTTCCAAGTCTCTTTGTTCTCTACCCCCACAATAGCATATGCTATGACCAAAATGTTAGTATTGGCTTCTTATCCCACAACAACCAATATCCCCCCCCCCATAATATCCTTTTAAGAAAGCCTCATCTAAGCCTATTAATGGCTTGCATCCTATCTTAAACCCTCTCTTCATACCTTGAAGGCATACATAAAATCTTTCAAACACAAGTGGGGAATAAGGAATAAAGATGATATTGAGCTTGACCGTAGAACCGGGTTACCAAGTAAGGGGACCACAAATACCAAAAAGAGAAGACAAATGCATGGACCACAACACCAAATTAGGGAACAATATAATGCACAAAAAACAGGAAATATTTGAGGTTTAGGGTTCATATCTTTTTCAATTTCGTGGGTCAGGTTCAAGATTTTGCATTAATTGCACTTTGATTAAGAGCAAATCCCCTTGAATTTCATAGTAGACTGCACTAGATATTGGGATTAAGAATATTTGTGGGGTGGGTTAAGGTTAAGAAGGTTTATCTGCTTGCAATTAGGGGAAAATTAGGTGTCCCCACCCCCTCCCCCCAAACCCAAAACGTACCGTTTTGGTTAGTGCCTATGGTTAGTGCTGGAGCGAAACGACGTCATTTTCTGATGGGAGGAGTTGTTTACAATGTAGAATTCACGTTGGCACTTAACGTACTATGCGTGCATCTCTGTCAACTTTAACTGATTGCAACTGATGCAGGGATTAACGTGACCGACATTTTGAGATTTCAGGAATTAAGTTGTCAATTTTTTAAAGTCAAAGATGAATGTGACCGATACATATAATTTCGAAGATTAAAATGATAGTTTACTTGATTTTTTTAATCATCGAATTCAAGGCTTATCTAACCGTTTGATGGCGATGTGGTGCAAGATGCGCTACAATAGTGGCACAGATATCACGTAAATCGTGATCCACCCATAAAAGTTACAACTCTGATATTCTTACCACAAACAATGTATACATTCATTTCACAGCTCATCTAATACTATTTATTATACTTACTTTTTCTTAACACTTTCTCTCTCTCAATCACACACTCTTAAAAAGAGTGTGCACAATACCCACACCTCTAAAAAAAATATGAGATCATCTTTTTCTTAAAAGTTATACCCAACGATAATAGATTCTTGTATATCTGAGAGTATACATTCAAAAAATTTTATGTATTTGAGAGTATACATTCAAACTAACAAAAAATATAATACACACCGACTTCGTAACTATACAAGCTGTCGATTAAAATTAAAATGTTATTTAATGAATTTTAAATTAAATCTCAACTGTTGAAAGTATTATTATCAAAATATATTAACATTTTTCCGACCCGATGGTGCGTATATCACATTTAACACCCAACGGAATTTTTTTCCTTAACCACCACATTGACTGTTCAAAATGTAGCAATTAGCATTTAGTTTTATGTCAAGCATTATGTTAGTGGTTGCTCAAAAATTTTCATAATGGTGCAAGTTATTGTTAATAAAGTTCTTATTGAAGAAACACTTTTAGTTAGACAAATTACTTTCACATTCTTGCAATTCTTAAAATTTAACTAGTCATGAGAATACAGTAACTTTGCCAATTTTATGGACACGTGAATGAAATTGCATTCATAGTCTGAAAATTTGAGCTTCTAAAACTCATGAGTTTAAAAGAAAAAAATCCTATTGATTCAATTACCCTGTTCATGGTTTCACCGCCCAGAAATTGAAAAAATGTATTACTACACTTTGTTCTGCTATTATGCTTACAAAACAGCACACCCACCAATTCTTACTTAAGTCAAGATTGGTGATTGCTGACAACATAGATACTTTTAGATCCATCAAGTACGGAAACACGATCTGGTCCATCCATTATTATCTTACAAGACAAGACGAGGCACTGGTTTCTCATATGATGAGACAATCATAATATCATTATTTTAAATGTATTAAAAAAAGATTCCATTTTAACCTTAATTAGTGTTACTCCTAGTTAGAAGCAATAATATAGTATATTAGATTTTAAAAAAAATTCTTACATAGATTTAGCTAATTATAAACTGCTAAATGGAGTGAAATGAATTTGAACTTGGCAAAACGAAGTTTATGTGCGACTAATAGTATTTATATATCAAACCAAAAACTCAAGATCCAGACAAAATGCATGTATATCTAAGTAATAATTTGCCCACTTAATATTTTTCTATCATGTTTAAAAAACTTTTCCACCTTATGTAACAGTTTTTTGTAGGTCTAATCAACACAAGTCGTATTAGTACATGCAAGAATCTCTCTTTAATCTAGATGAAAAACCCAAAGGTCAATGCTATTGCCAACTAAGCACCTAGGCAGAGATAACATAGAAACCTTAATAAAACAATATTAAAAGCTCCTATATCAAACTAATAGCACAAAGGTAGTAAATTACATTGACTTTAAACTTTCATCAAATAAATACCCCTTATTTTAAGTCGAGTGAGGACAAGAAAAGCAGTGTAGTTTGTAGAACTAGAAGAGAAGTGACTGTAATTTAAATAAACCTCAAAGAAAAAACAGTAACAATAATAACCATTATTAGGAAAGTAGGCTTCCATTAGTTAATCATTTTTTCCAAGGACTTTAAAACAGCGAATCAATAGAAAGAGATTATGACAACCTAACCTGTCCTAAGACTTACAGCAGAAAGTGGCTTTGGATGTTCAACAAAAGTTTAAACAATGCCTCTTATATTGTGCATCTGTGTCATTGACATTTCCCCTCCTTCCATTTAGGCATTTTTGGAATTTCACAAGTCATCAACCCCATAAGTGGAACTACTAAATTTCTGAAACTAATCTATGAAGTTAGCTTACTTGATTTCTTCTTGCACTGTTGGATTTTGAGTCAATTCGAACTGTCTTTGCTGAGAAGCAATGGCGCACATGGATTTTTTGACTGTAAGTTTGGACGGAGTAACTGCCTTGGACATGAACAACCAAGATCACTTCCTTATCTCGGGTGTCTTCACTCCACCAGTTCTGTGGTATGCCATCTACAAATTCTTCTGAGGTATGAAGGTCTTCATGACGTACTGAAACCTCTACGTTTTGCTCAGGTTTAATTATGCCAGCAGCTGGAGTAACCTAATTTAAAGACATTTTTAAAAAGGCATGATTGTCAATAGGCAAACTCCTGGAAGTTCAGATAAGTTTATGAATCCTAAATTCTAAGGCCCTTCGCTCAATAAGAAAAATCCCTTGATTTGTGCTCCCTCCCTCCCACTCTCACACGGACATATCACATTTACAAGCCGGGACGAAAAAGGGTTACCTAGAAATTCATATGATATATCTCCACGAACATGGCATATTTCAAGGCAAAAACTGGTAAACTTTATTTCAACAATCACAAACAAGAATCTATAGAAAAAATTCTTATTTTCATTTGAAAAGCTCTATTTAAATCCAAATGTCAAATTAATCTCAAACAACTAAATGATTTATACTATCCTAAAGGAGTAAATTAATTCTGTTAATTCTATTTGAATGACATTTCTGAAGACTTGGTTTATAATATAACACAATGACGTTGTTTGATCTATGTAGCCAACCCCACCTAATAGGAAAAGACTTGGTTGTTGTTGCTGTTGTTGTATTCTAAAGGGGAAAAATTGCAAACAGATTTAAAGATTAATAATTCAATGAGTACAATCTCGTTCAGATTATTAAAAAGTACTATAACCAAATTTAATCAAATACATCAAATAAAATTAAAAAAAACTCTTCATTTTATGATGTGCTTAATAAGATCTTGGTAATAAATAATTCAATCTGCTGGCTGACTTTTATTTTCTCTTACCAATTGAATTTAAAAATAGAGAATGTATAGCGTAGTAGAGTATTATCATTTAGTATATAAATGAATCTTTCAATTCCTTATATAAATTATAAATTAATATTAAAAAACGGATAACTAATATTTCATATGTGTTTCATTTAACTACAAATAAATGAAGGAAAGTTTAGTGTCTTTGCTAAGTAATATGAAGAAAAGTTATATAGTTTTTCTATTGGAAGGTATCTCAGGAGAAGGGGCTTTGAGGCGTGGGATAACATGGAGGCCTTCCTTACGATCTCAAAAGTCACACACTAGGAAAATGTATTCTAAATTTTAGTCGTTGAAAACTGCAACACTGTTCAGCCTGATGATTGAGTAAGGCTAAGCATAAGAAGCAGGAAACAAGACACTACATTCACAAAAGGAAAGAAAACTACTATCTGCAGTTTTAACAAATGGATCATTTTCTCTTCCACTTACAGAAAATGCACCCTAATGTTTGTTAACAATCACGTATTATATAGACTTCAGGTTGGAAATTATAATATAAAACTGTAAAGACATTGAATTCTGTATTAGCAAAAGTTTTGATCTTAGCATGATCTGTTCTGAAAATTGTTGACTTCAATTTAAAAGAATAAGATATGTCACCAAAACTTTTTCAAATGCAGTTGGATTTGCATCTTACAAATATCCCTCGCCAACTTTCAAAATTAAAAAATAACATGAATAATTAAGTAAAAGATACAGTACCTCAAGCCATCTAGGAAAGCCAAAGGCACCTCTTGGGCTATAATCAGGTGCTTGTCCATCATTCTTGACTATAGACTGACCTTCACAAGTGATCTTATATACAGCCTTATCCTTTGTACTTCTGTTTGTTATAAGCAACAATGAAGTGTCCTGGTTTTGAAGGATTATATTGTTCGGGCTGACAGTGGTTTCTGGAACGTAACATAATTCTTCAAGCATAGATCTGATTTTCTCATTTGATGTCATAATTTCCCCAAACTCCTTTCTCCTTATTGATCTATCAGCATGAGAAATTTTCACATTGAATTTACACCGGACAGGTTTGTGATCACTATCAGTCACATCCATGCATGCATCATACCTGTTAAACGGTTTCAATGATGACAAACTGTAGCCAAGAGGAAAAACTGAATAACAGAAAGAAATCGTGACCATGTAACATACTGTAAAATTGATGAAACAACAGGGCAGTCTAAATTGCATTCAGACACTAGAGCTGACCGAGTATCACGATATATTATTCTGTCACACCAGGCAGGAATTCGCTTTTTCTCTCCAGAATCATACCCTGAAAGAATATATGGAAGTTGTGCCATTGTCATTTTTCCTTATGCAAAATACTAGAAATCATGACCATGAAACATACTGTTAAATGCATATTGGCAGCAGACCACATTGAAACTATCATGTTCATTGAGTTACTAATTCTATTTCAGTTAGACAGTGAGGAACCGAATTGAAATCAACATCTAACAAATAGGCACCAAAAGTAGTGCTGGACCTTCCATCTATTTACCTCCTAAACCTGCTTGGTGCCTCTCAAATTTATAAGTTGGAGGAAATTTGATGAGCGCCTCCCGCATTCCCTGAAAAACTTTTCCAGCTTTCATTTCCGCCCTGAGCTGATCCTTTTCTCTAAGCCAATCAAAGCATCTTTGAGAAACAAAGTCCCTGGCTTCATCATAAGATATACCAAAAAGCCGGTAGTTGAAATCACCAAAAAATACCACCATATCTGCTTCAGATAACTCAGGTTTTGGTTCTTCAGAGTTGACCCCCATAGCCTATGACACAATGAAGGCCGTGTAACAGTTATGATGATGATATTGATGGAAAGGTATGGAGATAATCAAGAGCTGTAAGCATAAGACTCACATTTGTACCACGAAGCATATGAACAGCAGTAGAGACACCAGCTGTAACAGAGAGGACCAATGGCAAGCCAGAAGAGTAAAGTAGCCAAAATAAATATGTGGAGAAGGCAAGAGAGCAAGACAAGAACAGGTATGGCACCATACCAGCTGCGGTATTAAGTAGGTTGGATGATCGACTGAAGACCATATTTCGATAAATGTGATCAAAATCAGCATTGCGCCGATTAACTGCTTCCAAATGTGCAGCCAAGTGACAATTCACAAAGCACATTATCCTATCATAGACTCTGATTCTCAAACCCACTCCTCCCTGCTTGACCAATTTTTGCCATGTAAGTGTTCATTTCAATGACGAGAAAAACCAAAGTTTATAAGTGAAAAAAACTTGTGAGTGCATTCTTTTTTTTTCTTCCCAAGCTAGTGTTCGTACAAGTAACATCAATATGACTATTGTTATAGACGAGAAGTCACAATAAAAGCAGGTTAAATTTAGCCCCAAAAGGGAGAAGGGAAAAAAAAACTTTATCTCATCAACTATCATACATACCAGCAAAGAATTTTAAATAGGGATGGCAATGGGGCGGGGCGGAGACGGGTAGTAGCTCCCCGCCTCCATATTCGTATGGGTACTCGTTTATTATTCTCCTACGGATAAACGAGTATCCATGGATATCTGCGGATATATAATAAATTGTAAAAAAAAATCAATAAAATTAAAAAATAAAATGAAAAAAATAAAAAAAAATATAATATCATAATATTTTAATTTATATAATGAGGTTTTTAATAATTTTATATAAAATATTTTTATATTTTTTTTATGGATACCCGCAAATACAGAGGGAACTACCCCCACCTCCGCCCCTATTTATTAAACGGGAATAATATAAACAGGTATACCTCCACCCCTATTTATTAAACGGGAATAATATAAACAGATATTTATACTCGCGGGAGAAATTAAACGGATATTACCCGCTTCTGTTACAGGTATTACCCGCGGATACCCGCAGGAGCAGGTAAAATTGCCATCCGTAATTTTAAAGCACCACACAGGGGTAACTCATTATTGCAAAAACAATTATTTAAGCAAAGCTGCAAAAGCATTCCGTCCAGCATTGTGCAATAAACAGAAAAGGCAATCTATGCTCTCCGGTCGTTTCTTCCATGATCATTCTTTTCATATGTATTTTGATATTTTCCCCTCATCATTGATTTCTCCCGGTTAAAATTGTAATCAAGCATCCCTAGCTTTCTTTTTTTTTGTTTTTTGTTTTCTTTGCCAACAAAATAAGTGTGACAATGCAGGTATGACCAAGTTTGATAAGATATACATCACAGAACAAAGGCACCCCTAAACAGCAGTCTAAAAATTGAAATAATATGCCCAACTCCTTAACCGCAATCAAGATAAGGAGAAATAGGATTCGAGTAATTGGATGAAACTTCACAATTAACCTTCAAGCACCAGAATAACTAGAGATTATACATGGCACCAAATCGAGAAAAAAAAAAAGTTAATAAAGAGAAAGCTTTTAACCACTTGAGCCTTACCCCCTTCAACTTCATTGTAACAAGTGACTGAAATCACAATGACTGAGAAATTTTGACAGAATGGTACTGCTTTCTATTGGCAGAATTAAAGTACCACCTTCTTATTAAATAAGTATTAAGTAGTCAGGGAACTGATACAAACCTTATTACCAATTGCACGTCCAAAACCACATGGGACTGCTCCAGCATCAATGTCCCCAACATGTGTTCTAAGATTCTTTCTTACCCTAATTGAGGAATGTCAACTCATAATATAAGAATGGAAACAATATTAAAGATTTAAATCCAAAGAAGATGATAGGGAGACCTAAGATGCCTTTCCATAAAGAAGGAAACAGAAAAAGCAGGTTTATCACACTAATTGATTTAATCTGCGACACACTTTCATTTCAATCATTACAATCACTCACCAAAGAGATATAACCAAGCCGGCAAGCTGCCTAGAACCCATACGCTCAAACGCTTTTCCTTCTTCTAAGGCCTTTCCTATCGTATCCAGCCACCACTGCCCCATTGCACTGCCTTCAAGCCCTACCTACAATTGGGATATAGGCAGTAAATGCATGCACAGAATATACACATTACACAAGATAAGTTGAACCTGAGATTTATATGTAGTATACGATCATCAAATACACATGATTGTAAATTTATTGAGAAATTCTTACATAAACATAGTACACTTAGTTGGGTGCACTAAACCAATCAGAACTTAATATTTTCATAGAGTACTGTGAAATTAATTGTGAGACATAAAGATCTATAAAAATGCTAAGTTTTGATTAGCTTAGTGCACCCAACTATGATACACCATGTTTAAGTACGAATTTCTCAAATTTTAAAAAGAGAGAGAGAGAGAGAGAGAGAAATATTGTTATTGGTCACAATTACAACCACTTGGAAGCATCATTATTGTACAGTAAGTTAGAGAATGTAAGATAAACAAACATAAAACTGGATTAAGTTCCTTCTTTTGTTTTCAACTTCAACAAACCTTTTGAAATCTGCCAACAGACCATTTTGTCCACCAACTAAACAGAAATCATTAATACACAGTCTCAAGTTTGTCCACATTATTTAAAAAAATAAAAGACTTTTTTCTCTTTTTAATTTAATTTCTATTGTTGAAAATTAGAAAATACTGAATATCTAAAGAAAATTAAATTAAAAAGTGAAAAAAATAATCTTGTTCAAAATTTTCAAAATAAATAAATAATGTAGATAAATGAGAAACTTCCAATGCAAAGTGTAATAATGAGCATGTACAAGTCACATGGTAAATGGTTTCCATTTAGCTGATGGATGGAATGTTCTGTTTGCAGGTTTCTGAAGTTTAAGGACCATCATCCAGATTTGGAAGTTAATGGTTGCTACCTTAAAACGGGATAAAGTTCAGGAAGCGTCTATACATTTTTCCTTATGTACAAATCCACATCATGTTTCCAACACAAAAACTAGTGTCAATTTGTAAGGCAATTTACGTGTAAAGCTAAAAGACTTCACAAACAATAATTTAACGGTTCAATGCATAATCAGGCATATGAATAAAGTCTTACAGTTTCTTTTGCAGCAGACATTGCAAGAAAACCAGCGCCCATCTCCACTTCTTGCAAACCAACCACAACAATGCCTACATCTGATACAATGGAACCCAACCACGACAGAAGAGAATCCTGAGAAGCTCTACCTTGACCGACATTCCATGTGCCAATCAAAATTCTGACATTGTGCCGTCTTGTATAAATAAGTTCCTTTCCTGCCAACTCTGATCTTATTATGTTGTCAACAGGACCTGGAGATGCAATATTCCATCCGCGTATTCCACCATGAGTAGCCAAGCTAAAAACATAACCATTGCCAACAGCCAATTTAATCACAGGACTATTATGAGCAACCCATCCTGCAATTAGATTGCCTTCTAGGTCTAGTACTTGGATAATACCACTCACATAGCCTACATATATCCGTGTTCCAAAAGTGCAGAAGCATTGGACAGCACAAGGATGGCGATTAAAATCTTGCACACGGGTCCCACTCCAATCCCATTGCACAAGTAAGCCATTTGTACATCCACTCCAAACCATTCCATCGCTTGTTTGCACAAGAGCTTCTGTTCTTTTAGTATCTTCAACAAACGCCCCTGCTCCCTTGGTTGCAACTCGACGGACAGCATCTGCAGCTCCCATTATAGCATTACGTGACCGCTGCAGAAAGCTAGTACCCTGGGATTTCTCCTTTTTTGAGGTGGAAACGAACTTTACCTTCATTTCGTCTTCTACTGCTTGATCCTGCTGCACGGATGACATGTCAACTCGATTTTCCACCTGACCATCGATGTTAAATACTTTCAGAAGGTCCTTTGTACGGGCATCCCTATAAAAAGATCAATTCTTAAGTTATTCAAATTCATATTGGAGATATGGCATATTTTTGCAAGTAGAAGGAAACACTTGTAACAAAAGTTTAGGAAGTAGAAATAGACGTTACCAAAAGTATCGTAAAGTGCATTGATACAAAAGAACAACGCAAATTAAAGCAAATTTAATTACCATATCCGCTTATCAACCTCAATTAATATAATGCAAGAACAGGAAGCATACCACAGTGAAAAGGATAGAGGCCCAGCACACCAGACTCGAGCTCTAACATGGTCAGACAACAAACACTTAACCTCTTGAGAAGATATACTGCAGACACCATTAACGGTGACTTGATTTCTGAGGTCGATGAACGACCTCTCCACAAGTAAGGCTGCCATGTGCCTTTCTTCTGGAGACAGGGAAAGAGATTTTTCTACCGATTCCCATGGCCAGATCTTAATAACACCCCCTTCAGAACCTGACCAGAGATCGCCTGGATGAAGCACCAAGTCAGAACTGGCAGGGTGAAGTACAGTAGTTGTTGTACGTAGCGAACAAAAGCTATATATGATATGAATTATGAAACGAGAGAGAAGAGGAAAGAGAATGAAGTACCATAGGAACTTATGACCATGGCAAGAACGGGACCTCTGTGTGCCTGCCAAGAAAGACCTTCCTTAAAGGGGGTAACAAAAGGTTGATCCATTCTCCAAGACCTAATCTTCCCATCCTTATGGCCACTCCAGACCAACCTATTCCCATTGTCAACCGCCAAACATAAGGTGGGAGAGATATCCGCTGATTCATAAAATGGCGCGGCATCCTCGTCGCCCCTTCTCACCCTTCCACCGAGACCGTTACCAGGTTCATAGGCATTATAAAACTCCCACACCCTCACCCCACTTTCCTGTCCAGCCCACAACTGTGCTTCAGTACAAGCAATGTTTCTGAGGAACTTTCCAACCTGAGTCTCCCTTAATGGGTGAGGCCTTAACTCAAGGCAAGGCGGTCGGCAGGGATGAACGGCAGCTCTAATGGGAGCCTTGAAGATCCCAGTTCCGCCGCCGCTGCCTATAAATTCCTGCAAAGGCTGATATTGATACAAATCATCACCACCACCCCCTTCAATGTATTCATCAGTAGCAGAGTTCGTAGAGGAACGGGGGAAAAAGTCATCATCGGAGTCAGAATCGTAAAAGGATTTGATGTTATTGGGTATACGGTCATCGTCGAGACTGTGCTTGCGGACTTGATGGTGGCGTTTGTGTGTGGAGGTGCCTCGGAGCTGTTGGCTGTAGGAATGGGCTTTGCGGTGAGGTGGAAGAGAGCTCAAGCCGGCCAAGGATTCCTTGTCCTTGTCATCGTCTTCAATTCGGTCATCCATGATTCTTGGATTGGATGATAACTATATGTTGTTGGAAGTTAAAGAAGGAAGGAGGACTGGTATTGGTAAACAAAGCAGGATGAAGAGAGAGAAAATAAAAATGGAATTTGCAGTTGCAACAGAGAGTGAAAATGAAGAATGATGGAAACGGTCTAAAGGGGTTCCCGAGGGAGAGGGAAGCACGTAAGATTGACAAGCGGGAAGTAAGGCGGGGCATACTGGAAGCTTACGGACAGGAATCGTTTCCTTTCTTTTTAACAGATTTTCACCAGAGAACGGGATCATCGAATGGAATGCAGTGGGGAGAGCCCGATGGGTTACTTCCTTATTAATTATTATAGGTTTAAATAGATATGGATTTGTCTTAAGGGAAAAGTGCATTTAGAACTCCTAAGTCTATAAAGTAGTACCGAATGGATCAACGAAGAAAGTGTGACATGTGTGACAACAAGAAATTTAGTAATTAAAATATAATACAAAATAATTAAAAATTTAAGTTTTATAAGAAAAATAAAAAAGATAAAGTAGGATAATATTATTAAAAATATTTTTATAAATTTAAAAAATTGTAGGATGAAAATGTAATATAAGTTAATACAAAAAATTTAATTAATTAAAAAATAATTAATGAAGATAATGCTAACAAAATTAAAATAGAATTTAAAAAAAAACAATAAAGTAGTATAACTGACATATGTTAGTATGATAAATTTAATAACTAAAACATGATTAATAAAAGATAATGTTAACAAATTTAAAAACTTGAACTTAATTAAAAAAACTAAAGTATGATAATGTAATTTAAAGGATTATGTAAATTTACTATTCAGGTGAATTTTGGATTTGTATATACGATGTTAATATGAGAAATTTTACAAATAAAAAATAATTAATTAAATATAATACTAACAAATTTAAATTTATAAGAAAGGATTAAAAAAATAGTATTATTGAAATGATTCGTAGAAATTTAATAATACTAACAAAATTAAAAGGTTTAGTTTAATAAAAAAATAAAAAAAGGTAGGATAACTGCCACATGTAAGTAAGTACAAGAAATTTAGTAAATAACAAATAATTAATCAAAGATAATTCTAATAAAAAAACTTGAATTAAATAAGAAAAAATAAAAAATAAATTAAGATAATACTATTGAAATAATTGTTATAAATTTAGAAGTCGATGAATGGAAAAAGCGGTGCATGTTAGTATAAGCAATTTAATAAATAAAAAATAATTAATCAAAAATAATGTTAACTAAATTTTAAACTTGAATTTAATAATATGAAATAAAATATTAAGCGATACATATCAGTACAAACAATTCAATAAATAAAAAATAATTAATCAATAATAATGCTAACAAAATTTAGAATAAACTCCTAAATTAATTTGAGGGAAAAAAACTCATTCTAAGATTTCTAATATTCACACTCATGAGACACGCTAGTCTCTCAATTATCTTTGCTCTATTAATCTTAAAAGAAAAATAGACGTGACATGTTAAATACTTGACTTGACACTCACTCTTGACACGAGGAATTTTTTGTGTCCATGTTGGTTATTAGAAATTGAGTTTTGTTATATTCTTTTATATATTTTTTTCTAATAATCTTCTTTAATATTAAATAAAAAAATATTAAATAAAAAATTAAATATATTTAATATTTTAAAAAGTAAAAAATATTCAATAATTTTTTTATTTAATAATTAAGAAAATTAATAAAAAAAATTAGAATTATTAGAAATTATGTTATTCCCAACCCCCATTTTTTTATTCCATATCCCTTGAAGGATTCTACTAACAATGGGGTTGGAGCTTTGATTTACCTGCAACTGTAGTGGAACCACCAGTGGAGCAGGCTGTCTCAAGCCTTCTTCGTCGCACAACTCTGAGGAAACCAATGGTTTTGATGTTGCTGCTGTAGTGGCTGAGGAAATGAAGGTAGTCATTGTTTTGTGGACCCAAGATGGGTTAGATGGACTTGGGAATTAAAGTAGATTATGTGTGTGTTTGGATTGCAGTTGATAAACTTAAGTTTAGTTGAAAGTGTGTTTGCAAACTTAAGTTTGGTTGAAAGAGAGTTTGCAGTATACGATTTATGTTTGGGAACTTTTGTTTCAAAAGAGTTTAATGAAAATGAATATTGTTTGGATGAAAATAACCAAAATCACTTTTAAATGTGAAATTACTAAAAACGGTATGAGTTTATATTACAATATTAATATTCTTTTTATTTTATTTGATTATTTTTAAGAGCACATGAACAAATTATATAAATATTATCAATTTTTTTTTACTTTTAATAGTAGAGTTAAATTATAAATAAAATATTATAATAAAATATTAAATTATATGCTTAATTGAAAAAATTATATAAACATTATTTTTTACCAGTGTCGATGGTCTCTGCAAGGTTAAAAATGTCAAAATTTTCTAACAGCCTTTTGGTACAACGTAAAAGCAAGAAATAGTTGCCTCAACTCAAACCCAAGTTTGAAGGAAAATCACGTTGAACAAAGGACAAACGGAAATTTTACCAAACAACAAGTTATCTCTTTAAACATGTTTTTGGAACTGTCAACGGACGTTTGGTTTTTCTAACTTGAAACCAAACACACACTATGATGTTATTATTGATGTCGGTAACATTATGAGTTTTGAAAAAATTTTATTTACATATGGGGCATTTAGTTAGATTCATTAAATCAATCAATAATTTTTATAAAGTATCGTGAAATTAATTATGAGATATAAAAATTCATAAAAATATTAAATTTTGATTAAATTAGTGTATTCAACTATAATACATCATATTTAAATAAAAATTCTTTAAAAATTTGTTAGTGAATCCAAGATGAGTTGGATGAACTTGGGAATTGAAGTAGATTATGATATTATTATTGATGTTGGTAACATTATGAGTTTGTTATAACTTGCTTAATGTGCTCCATGCCTTCTTAAGTATTTTTCCCTAGATTGAAATCATGTTTTGGTTTTATTGAATTTTTCTAGAAATTAGAAGTTCTTGTAGGCTAAAATTTCAATATTCTATTCTTTTTTGAAATTTGATGGTAGAAGTGGTTTATTGGTGGCTTTGCCCACCTTCAATTGGATTAGCTTTTGGTCACTTATCTTAATAGATTTGATCCCCTTGACCAATTCAGTTCCCTATATGACATTTATAGTTAGGTGAAATCTTCCATCTTTGAGCTCTTTGATCTCTTAAAATAGTGTAGTTTTTGTAACTTGAATTTCATTAATTTGAGTATGCAAGAAGCATGGTTTATCTTTGTAGATGTGCACCCATTTTTTAATGGTTCCAATTATAGGTTCTATGAGGTTTATATGTCTTATTTTGAAAGTTTAATTTCTTAATTCTTGATTCTAAGTTACTTGTTGTAAGTATAGTTACTCTCTAGACTGTTTGTTATATTCAGTGTATTTTTTTTTTATTTGCTGTGGTTTTTTTTTTACACATCTCACAGCTAGAGCAAAATAAAAATGTGATCAATGTTGACCTTTAGAATTTACATAATAATACCACAATAATTGTGATTTTCATCTCTGTCTTGTCATTTTATTGATTTTTTGGAGTATCATGATGTCATGTATTGTTTCTAAATGTTGAACTTCGGGGATCGTTCGATTCAATTGTTGTTGCTTCCCTTCATTTTCCTTCTCCCAA
This sequence comes from Ormosia emarginata, assembly GCA_029884605.1. NCBI lineage: Eukaryota > Viridiplantae > Streptophyta > Magnoliopsida > Fabales > Fabaceae > Ormosia > Ormosia emarginata. The sequence goes on along the minus strand of JAQQTP010000076.1, from coordinate 138,750 downwards.
TTCTGCTATTGAGAAAATTGTTGTAACATTTTTCGTGTTATGGTGATTAGATTGAGGAGGAGTTGCAGCACTTTCAAATCATTTCCTTGGTGTTAGATAGGGGTAGGCAAAGAATTTATAAACTAAACTAAAATATTAAATTGTACTGGACCACTTCACTAAAAATTGAACTGTTGTGATCAATTTTGCCATTGAATCGAATTCTTATTCTTAAAATGGTTTGGTTAATTATATACTCATGTCTACAAATATTGGGTTATTATCGCATCAGTTAGATACATGTATATTTCTTATATGCTTTTAACGATTTAATCATTCGAGTGTATACTTATAGTTAAGACATTTGATTGCCATAGAACCTTAGATTTTTTTACGTGGCCACCATGCAAGTGTGAACTTGAAGGATAAATAAATCAAATGAAGTTTTGAAAATTAAAACTAAAAATCGATTCAATATAATTAATTTTTTAAAAAAACTAAATTTATTCGATTGTAATCGGATTTTAATTTTTAATTTGACTTTCGGTTTAAATTGAATTTGAATACCATGATCTGTCGATTATCTCTATATCTTAAGTGTCTTATATTTGATTTAATTGGACTTCATGTGTGTTTAATTGTTAACTTTTAGCTAAGTTTTTTGATATGAAGTTTAATCGGATCTTTATTATGAAACTATGCTTAAGTGTGTTTATAAATACTCATAATTGCATTGTGTTTTTCAGGAGATCAATATCACTCCTAGAAGCAAAGAAAGAGAGAGGAATTTAAAGAAAGTGAGTGACACGGCCCGTATCACATGACACGGGTTGGGCTGTGTCCTTCTCTGGATTTTCAACATGGACTTGACCAACAACACGGCCCTTGTCGTATGACACGGGGTAGGCCATGTACATCTCTGTCTTCACAAGAGGATCCAGTTTTGAGCATTGACAATCAACACGACCCGTGTCACATGACACGGGGTAGGCCGTGTCTTCCTCTGACTTGCAAAACACTTGAATTTGTGTTACCAGAACCTGGCACGGGGTAGGCTGTGTCAAATGACACGGCCCGTGTCATCGCATCAGAACATTAGATACGAATTCTAATGATGTGTTAGGTATCCAAAAATATAAATAGGGTTGCCTAGGGTCATAAAAAGGAGTCTGGACTGGGAAACTGCCAAGAGGCTAAGGAGAAGACCAAGAACAAGGGAGAAGGAGATTGGATCGAAGATTGGAGTCTCGGGTTCGAGCAATTGGAGATCAATCATCCCCAACCTTTGGAAACTAGTTTGATCTTTAGTTTTCTTCCGCACTTCTATTCTTGACAATGTTTTTCTTCTTCTATTCTTTTGGTTTTGAATTTGCCATGTGTGGCTAGTTTTCTTATATTGTTAAGGGAAGATGAAACCCTAGTTTTGATTATGTAATTCTTGCATATTTCTTTATATCAATACAATTACGTTTTTATTCATATGTTTCTGTTCTTAATTTAGTATAAAGGTTTTTATACTCTTTGCCAATTTCAAAAGTGGTAAAACTATGATTGCTATGCGCGGTTGCGGTAGTAGGACTAGTGAGGCATATGATCTAAGTAATTTAATCCCGGTGTGAGATTGGATGTTAGTGTGATTAGTTTTCTAAATCTTAATGCAATTAATAAGTAGGTGTAAGAGCGGTTGCTTTACAAATAATTATTGATTAAGGATTGATTTGAGCAGTTGCTGAATTAATCAAAACTTAAGGAAAACAGAGAATTAATCTCATAATCACATAAAAACATAATTGACCATGTTGGTATAAAGGATACGTGGGTTAGCATAATCATATAAATCTAGTGGTGGATTCCATCTCTTAACCATTGTCTTTTAATTGATTTTTCAAATCATATTTACTGTTTTTTATTTTGGATTCAATTTCTGTTTTTAATTTCAACAAACAAAACCCCCCATTTTATTGTTTACTATTTTTTAGTATTTAAATTAGGATTCAAATTATAGTGTTAATTGAATTAGTTCTCTGTGGATCGACTCTTGCTAACTACAACTGGTTGCAAGGTTTTATTTTTTGTGGAACTTGGCAACTGATTTTCATTCTAAATTTTAATCACAATCTACACCACACCATACCACTATTTGTTATATTATTAGGACATTTTATTTGTATTTGCACAAAACTTTAAAAAAAAATTAAAGTTAAAAGATGTAGGCAAACATATATATATAGGAGATTACTAACTTTCACACCTTCATGTAGAGGTTAACAATCTCTACATTTTCTTTCGGACTAAAAGACTAAAATTCTTCTTTGTAAAATAATTAGTCTTAAGGGTATTTCAATAAATTAGAATTATCAACTTTAATTAAGAAAAAAAAGAGAATAATAAAACATTAATAAAGAGATAGAATAAAAAAAGATCATAAAAAACATTAAAAAGATTTATATCTAATCTTATACATTTTATTTTATTGTGATCATGTGGCTATCATTTATCTTATATCGTAGCCACAAGATCATAATAAAATGAAGGGTGTAAGATTGAGTGTAAATTTTGTTTACTTATACTAGGTATAAGTGAATCTCTTCCCATATATATATATATATATATATATATATATATATATATATATATATATATATATATATATATATATATATATATATGATATCTAGTGAGATTTAGTTTTTATTGTGAGAGGGTGTGAGGAGTAAATCTTGACCATACAACTATACATGGATGGTCAAGATTAAAAGTTACTTAAAAGTCATGTGACCATTTAAAAAAGTCACATACATTTATGTTATAATCTTGACCACTTATGTAAGATCCAATGGTCAACATTCACTCCTCTCATCTCTCATAATAAAGACCATTCATATATATAATTTTTTATTAAAAGTAGTGCATTTAATATATTGAGAATTCAAAAGTTTTACTTTTCTATCTTTGATTCCTTAGGATAATTTTTAAAAAACCATATATATATATATATATATATATATATATATATATATATATATGAGAGGATCAATTTACACCAGTATAAGTCTTTTTTGACTTACACTGGTGTAAGTCGATCCCCCTTTTATATATATATATATTAAAAGTTAGGTGAAGGAAGGTTATAGAACCTCATCCCCACCACACACTAGGCTACATCACCACCCTCTATTTAGGAGGTGAGGCAACTATAAATACAATAAGTGAGATCTTATCAAGTCAAATCATAAAGAATTTTGCACTTTTAAGCCAAACCATAAAAAATTTTACATTTCCAAACTATTTTTTACCTTCCGAGCACTCATTAACCTAAGTCTCTTGGCTTCGCCGCTAAACCAAATGTTGGATATTAGCTCATCGAGTTCAAATAACTTGTGTGTTTAAGGTAAATCGAGTAGCTCGTGAGCTTAATGTAAATTGAGTACATTCTAAAAAGAATCAAGGATGACGTACTTGATTCGATTCAGAGTGGTTGAAAGTTGTGGCTCTTCCTTGTGCGGCAACGACAGAGAGGGATTAATGTACCTGCAAGGCACTCTGGCGCTCAAATAAAAATTACACACTTAGAGAAAAAAGTATATTAAAGTATATACAAATTTAAATGGCGTAAACTTATATTTATAAAATGTGTTTACTTATATAAAAAGTAATATCAGAAGAGATATTATTTTTTTATAACTAGAATTGGTAATTATGATGGGGATTTGATCCCTAAATGTCTTTATTAAAAAGAAATTTTGTTAAGAAAAGGTACTTATCAGCAAGTAGTCATTCGATAAATGGGTAATTAATTATGACAGCTATGATATCTTGAGATCGCGACGAGGCTAGTCATGTTGGATCACTCATGTTGGGCTTATATATGAGATACTAGTACTAGTCCAAAACAAAATAGCACGTAAGTTTAAGGAAAGTTGACCTCGAACCAAGAAAATGGTTTCAATTTCTCATTGAGACTTGACTTAACTAATTTCCAGTTTCACCTTGACTCATTGGTGCCACGTTAGTGGTTAATGGCAACATAATTTTTGGGGTAAATTTCACTCACCAGCCTCGAGGCTTGAAGATGACAATAAGCCTTATCCTTTCTAAAAATTGACACTCCCCCCAATTGACCAAGTTGAGATCAATTGACTAATACTTCTGTTATAGAATATTCTAATTAGTCATAGTTAAGGGGCATGAGGCTCAGGATGATGGCGGTGGCACCTCTGTTTGTGCTTGGTTGACGAGGGGGTTCGGCTGTGGGTGTGGCTCAGGCTTTCAATGGGCTCATCCATCTGTTCTGCCACAACCACTATCTCATTTCCACTTTTTTCTGCTCTGGTATCCCCGTTTTCTTTTAATCATCTTCTTCCCCTCCTTATAGCTCAATAGCTCCTTGTTCTTTTTTCCTTAAGATCTTCTCTTTCATTTTTCTTTCTCTGTTAGAGGCATCAATAGTTACTTGTGAAATCAAATTTTGAGGCTTTTCCATAAAATCTATTTAAAGTTCATTGCTTTCTTTTATTATGATATTTGGGTTTATGTTATGGTGATGAGCTACCACGGGTCGCTGGCAACTTCCTCTCAACTTGCAGTTGAAATGCTGCTCTGCCGCCACTGGCCACCCAAGAATCAACACCCTATGACTCAGCAATTCTAGCACCATATCGGTTCTTCCCACTGTGCTCGAAAGCCATAGCCATCTGCATCATTTGTGAAGCAGAGATTGTGTTCTGTTCATCGATCCAAAACAAACAAACAACATCGAATTCAGAGGTTTTGTGCTAAGTCATTCACGACAAATCTCTGGGTTGATTCCATCAGCGATGGGGGCTCTGGCTCAGATGGTAGCTCAGCAGCAGCAAGGAGGGATGACGGCGATGCTAGCTTGTGAGACTTTAGGCTGAGACAGGTGGCTGCTAGATTGAGGTACTTCCGGCGGTGGTCTGAGGACAGTGGTTTGCAGCGAGTACAGTGCGATGGAGGGCACGCACGCTGGGGTGTTCTGTTGGGGAAATCGATTTGGTGCTGATGGGTAGATGTCATATTTGGGTTGCTAAGAATCCCTAGCCTGATGGATTGCTATTATTGTAGTCATGGTTGTTCAGATTTGGGTTCTGTTGTAGCCACTGTTTTGGGTTTTGGGATTAGGATGATCGTCATAGTCATACTCTAAATCATGGCTAACTAAAATGGTAATGTTAATTAATAGAATAGTTAGTCAAAAGATTAAGAACAGTTAGTCAACTGGGTGAATTGGGGAGAGGTGAAGGAAGTGTCATTTTTTAGAAAGAATGAGGTTTGATGTCATATCTTAAAACTTGGAAGGGCGAGTGTAATTTACCTTAATTTTTGAGTCATGGCCTTATATTAACGTAATATCTTTGTATAATTTTTTAGTTTTAATGTACTATTAAAAAAAAGATAGTTATTATGTAAGTCTCTAAATTTTTTGGGATAATTTAGATAGGTTTTTAAATTAAAAAAATTTATTATTAAGTCCCTAATATTCTAAAAATTTGTAATTAGGTTCTTAGACTCATACATCTGTTAGTGTTCTGTTAACCAAAATGACCTGACATGTATGATGTATCACAATTCTGATGTGGTCATTCAAGGTGTCAAAGTCATGACAATGTATATCCCCCCAAAATATATCGTTAGGTTGTGTTTAGATAATGTATTTTGAAATTTCAAGATATTTGAAATTCAAAGAATTTCAATTACATCAATTCAATTCTCTTCATTTGTAAAATATTTTATTTGGATAAAGTAATTAAATTCTCTTGAATTTTAAATTCTTTGTTTAGATAAAGCAATTCAATTGCCTTCATTTTAAAAATCTATTTTTAAGATATTTTTGTAAAATTGGGATTTCAATACAAGTAGTCAAGGCGTATACACAGTCACAGGGCCCTTACATCCCTTCGGTGGTGTCGTAGATATCGTGGTGGTGGAACAGCCAGATGGCACCTTCAAGTCCTCTCCTTGGTACGTTCGATTTGGGAAATTCCAAGGGGTTTTGAAGGTAAGGGAAGAACTGGTTCATATCACTGTCAACGGGGTTGATTCTAATTTCCACATGTATCTCGATCATAAAGAGGAAGCTTTTTTTCTCAGGGAAATCGATGCACATGAAGGAGAAGTAGAATCCGTTGTGATGTATCCTTCGTCTTCTGGTGATGACACAGATCATGATAATAATAATAAGCAATCTCTCAAATCCAAAAGTTGAAGGGAGAGATGAGAACGGGAATTTGGGAAAAGGGAGAACGGGCTGATATGAGAGAGAAGGGAGATGCAGAGAACGAAAATTTGGAAATTTCACCTAATTAGGTGGGAATTAAAATTCCTTTTTTTTAACTGATAAAATACCTTCTAAAAATACCTAGAATTTTTAAAATGATTTCCTAAAATATCCAAACAAGTTATTTTATCATAAAGCATTTTAACTCTTATAAAAATATATTCCTTCCTTAAAATACTCTATCCAAACACAGTCTTAGGGTTTGAGAAATCTCACTCACCCAATCTCTCTGCAACTCCATTCTCCCTCACCATCACCACACCATTTTCTCTACAACTCCATTCACCCAATCTGTCTGCAACTCTATTGACCGAATCTGTTTGCAACTTCATTCTCCCGCTGCAACTCCATTCTCCCTCTGCAACTCCAATCTCACCATCGCTACAGTCATTGGCTCATGAGAGACTCACAATTTACTCAGCCATCAACCTCCACCCAGTCGAGTAGCAGAAGGAGACTACCAACTCACTATTATTGTGGTGATCTAGTGTATGTTAGTACATCGAAGACAGAGGCCAACCCTAGAAGAAGGTTTATGGGATGCCCTAATTATAAGGTTGGTTTAATTTTTATTGATAATGATTTTAGGTTTATGATGAATTTGTAATCTGAAGTTATTCTGATAACTATACATTTTGATTGTGTAGACAAGTGATTGTGGATTCTTCCAATAGATAGAAGCTCTAATAGACCAAAGAGCAAAGACAATGTGGATACAACAAGAAAGGAGAATAAGAAAATTAGAAGCTGAAAATCGAAAGTTGAATAAGTACATGATGTTGATGTGGTGTTGTTATATGTTGACTGTAATTTCTTTGCTATTTGGTATGGTGAACTTGGTTAGGTGTGGTGGTGTGTTAAGGCTAATGTAAGACATTGTTGTTATGTAGGGTGAGATTTGGAATGGAAGACAATGTAGTTATGTAGGGTGGAAGACATTGTAGTTATGTAGAGTGGAATATATTAAGATATTGTAATGTAGGGGTTTTAGTTTTATAATGGAAGTTAATTGTTATGTGTTTGTTGTTTCTGTTATTGTAAAGCAACCAAATCTGACTTCAACTAAATCTGACAGTATAAATTAGAGGTGTTCACGGGTCCAACTCGACCTGCGAACCCGATCAACCCGAACCGACCTGATATAATATATCCAGTTGGTTCGAATCATCGGGTCAGTTCGAGTCCAAATGAATCAAATAAATGGTCCCAAATATGTGGTCCAAAATCATTGTTAATGATAAGAAAAATTCAAGTGGTCTCATACTAGCATTACAATAAAGTGGTCCAAAAGATCTAAATAAGTGGTCCCAAATATGTTGGCCACATTACAGACATATCTTAAATATTCTAATTTAATGCAAAAAAAAACACAAAAAAGTAGCCCCACACAATTGTCCCAATTGGCTATTGGGTGGTGTAGATTTTCTCTTTGTTGGAAGCTTTGGTCTTCTTAATTTGAGAGGGATAATGGTTGGTGCAATTGGTTGTGCACCTCTGCCTCTCTTTTTTCCCCTACCAGCAGAATGAGATGCACCAACAGACTGAGATGATCCAATATCAGCTTGAGATGCACCAATAGATTGAGATGCTCCAATATGAGCTTGAGCTGCACCAACACCACCAGATCCAAATACAAATGCAGTAGCCATAGCAGTAGCAGATCTAGTAACTCTAGATGGAGTACCAGGTCCATATAGTCCACCGCCAGCAGATGCAGTAGCATATTTAGTAACTCAAGATAGAGTACCAAGTCAAGATGCAGTGGCAGATCTAGTAACTCTAAATGAAGTACCAGATGTAATAACTCTATATACAGAGGGTACCAGCAGCTCCTTCACCAATAGATCCAGTACCAGATCTAGTAGCTCTAGATGCAGGCATCATCTCCTCAAAAATCTGAACAAGACCCTATAAATGTGCAGTAGTAACAAGTTATAGCAATAATTTCAGTATTGGAAATGTATTATAAATAATTAAAAGTAAAGGTAGAATAATACCTTCTAGTGGTTAGAAATGAATACCCATCTTTTCTCAGGTTCTGACCCTATATCTTCTAATAGCAATGTTAAAAACCAATCCCATGAGCCCTTTGTTTCACTTTCTACTGCTGCAATAACTGCTAAGGGAAAATTATTATCATTTGGATCCCTGCCAACAGCAACCAACAGTTGTTGTCCATATGGATTGTTTGTCCCTTTATTAAACCACAAGTGCACGAGTCATTCAAGTAATACAATAAAGAGTAAAGTTCGTTCCCTCGAGGATGATTGACTTCCAATACAAAGTATCAACAAATAGTTTATCTAGTTCTGTTCAAGAACATAAAAATAGAGAAAAGTGCAATAAAACTAATCTATAGACAGAAAAGCGATAAATGAAATTAAACATAATGGTTTAGAGATTTAGGGAATCCTTCTTCACCATCTACTTCAACTAATATTATGTAATCCTATAAGCAACATTAATGACTAGTTAAGTTAGCTTGAGAATCTGATTTAGTTAAAAGCCTATGTCTAGGTCAGTTAACCCTGGCTTCATTCACCTAGCTCATTATGTTTCCATGAGAACCAGTGTAAACTCCACTCATGAACGATCTATTCTCAAACACACGCTATGCATGGCTAAGAGGTATATGTCTATCCCATTGGCGAATCAATTTATCCAAGCAATTGAACTCATCGAACATGCATCAACCATACATATGATCTCAAATCCAAATTCTTATGTCTAGGTTCATCAGATTTTATCAAATCACTTAAAAGTTGATCAAATAATCAAGAGCATTAAGATCCATATGATTGAACAAAATCAAACATCAATATAAACTCAAAGTAATACATAAACATGAATATTCATACAAGGATCCAAAGTAATCTCTAAATACAGCTCAGCTAATCATTGAACACGAAATTACACATAAAAAACAGTGCTCAAAGGATAAAAGGAAGAGAAGATGAAAGGGGAGAAGGAAGGAAGCTCATGGATGTCATCTTTGAAGCTTGAATTTCCTTCCATGAAGAAGATGGCCTCCAACCTTGGCTCCCCAAGCATCCTCAGCCTTCAAAACGTGAATTCCAGCTGCAGCTTCTCTAAAACCAAAAAAACTCTTAAAACTTTCTCGTAAAATCTGTTAAAAACATATTTATAGACTCAGAAAAACAGAGGCACGCCACGACATTAACATGCCTACGCCGCGACGCGTGTCAATTTAGGTCACAGACGCTGCGACATTAATGTACCACGTCGCGGCGTGCAAATTTTATAGCTTTCTGTCTAGATGCAGGGGATTCGCCACGTCGCGACATTGATATGCCTATGCCGCGACATCAATTGCCAGAATGTTTTTTTGGCTTTCTTTTCCAATTTTAGCTCAAATGCTCTATATATCAGCTTGTTTGGAGCCCTTCCTGTAATAGAGAAATCATCAAATCATTAACAATTGCAAATCCACTTAATTAATAACAAAATAATCACAAATTGCTCAATATCATATAAGAAAGGTATCAAAGTTGAATATAACAAATATAAGCATAAAACCTTCTAAATATGCATATAATGAGGACTTAAGCAATCAATGAAAGCATAGATATGAGGCAAAAATAACTACATTTCATGGAGTTATCATGGATCCTTTAGATGACACTTATCAAGGCCAATAATGGGTCTACAACTAGCCAAAAAGCCCACCTTAACAGCATCTATGCACATATATAACCTTTGGAAACATGGCTCATTGGTTAGTGTAGATTTGTCTAGCATTACTTTTAGAGTGGATCCAGGATTTTTGCTTCAAACCTCCTCGCAGTAGTCTCATATTCTACCATATTGCTCAATGGCTTCTCCTTGCAATTTTTCATATACCTTTCTCCTTGCCCAATAGGCCTTAGTAACGGAAATCTCAGTCATGTACTTATCTTTCACATTTTGTATCATATGTGAAAGAGATAACTTCCCATCCATCTTTATTGAGGCACTTAACTTATTTGCAACCCAATCAGAGGAGGCCAAATAACCCTTAAAAGTTCTCCCACATGTGTGTTTACCTTTATAGGTCTTAAGCCTATAAGTTAGGGAATTACCAACTTTGCTGCAAAAGGTCATCCACTCACAATCTTCCCCATTGCACTTCACTCTACATCTAATCTTGTCATTCTTAACATATCTAACATCCCTTCCATTCAACAAGGCCCATTCTTTAATAGGTTCCTTGAATTGGTCAATAGAGGTAAATTCCAACCCCAATTTCCACTTGTAATCCATACACATGTCTTTAGGATTATACAATGGATATTTTGGTCTGCTAAGTCCTTCATCTGAAGATCCATCCATGCTATCCAAAGATTCAAATTCATAGCCAAATGAAATTTCAGAGTTGCCATAGTGTAATAAATTGTTACCAAGTGACTTCAATACTCAAGAGGGGGGTGAATTGAGTTTATAAAACAAGTTCATAATTCTTTCGCAAAACACTTTACTATTGAATTTCGTTGAAGCTATTGACTATTTGAAATGAATGAATTGATAAGAACTATAAATATTGCTTAATAACCAACCAAGAGAGAAGTAATCAAGTAAGAAAATAAGCAATGCACAAATGTAAAGAGAAGGGTTTAGAGAATCAAACATAATAGTTTATCTTGGTTCGACCACCAATCCACTTATGACCTACGTCCAGTCCTCAAGAAACCACTCGAGATTTTTTACTATATCTTCAAGTTTCAATAGGTGCTTGACAACATTTACAAGCTTGAGCACTCAACTCCTTGGGATGCCTCACCCTTGAGCTTGAGCCTCTTCAATTAAAGGGATGCCTCACCCTTTACAATTTGGAGGGATACCTCACCCTCTTCTTACAAAGCAATCAAGATTGATAGAATAAAACTCTCGTTAGAGTAAATGATACAAATTGAAGCTCTTAGAATGCTCACAAGAGATATCTCAAAGATTTGTCAAAAACAGAGCAATGAATGATTTCAAAGATTGATTCTTGTTTTGATGTGTTACAAAGATGTTTCAAGTTGAAGAAGACTCATTAATAATGCCCCAACATCTGTATTTAAAGAGATATGCAGTTAAGGAGCCGTTGGGGGATTAAAGCCAAGTATTTAATATACCTAATATAACCGTTGAGCATGTCAGAACACTGGTAATCAATTACACATTTCTGGTAATCGATTACATGGTAGTTAGAACGTGTTCTTGGCTTTCTGGGCTTGTGGTTATTGATTACCAGACCTGTGTAATCGATTACACGCCCTCTGACTTGATGGTAATCGATTACATGTTTGATGGTAATCGATTACTTAGCTGTTTGAACGTGTTCTTGCCATTCTGGGCAGATGGTAATCGATTACATGCTTGTGTGTAATCGATTACACGTCCTCTGACTTTCTGGTAATCGATTACATGGTTGAGGTAATCGATTACAAGGCTTCTGTTTAGCTTGTAATCGATTACAACACATGTGTAATCGATTACTTTACACTTAGAACACATTTTTCAAGCCTAAATGAGAATTTATGACATTTCTAACTTTAAGAAATATGGATTTGAACAATATTGAATTATGTTTAGCATGATCCATGATTAAAAACAATATCTTTTTAGAATGTGATCTTTCAAAAACATATTAATTAAAAACATCTTTGAAAAACCATTTGAGATATCTCAAGAGCATTTAACATTGATATTTTAATGCCTATGTCTAAATAAACCTCTTGATTTCTTTCTTTGATCTTGGTTTTCTCTTTTGCACTTGATCTTCATCTTTGACTTTATTATCATCAAAAATCATTTGACATGCTTCAAGACACATGCATTCACATAAATAAGTACTGGGGTTTGAGGATCCAACTTGATTAGGGTTTGAATTGTTTGGTTCAATTGGGTGTTGTGCAGCTTCAGTTGCTTCCTGCTAGTCAGGGTCATTCACAAAGTCATCTTCGTGTTCTCCATTATCAGCACTATCTTCAAATTAAATCTTCGTGGCACTATCATCGTTACTACTATCACCTTCATCACTTTGCACTTCATCACTTTCAATCTCATTTTGATTAGGCACATAGTCTAAATCTAATGATGTTACTTTAATCCCATTTCTCACATTATAACCAGCAACCACCAATATTTCCACATGTTTCATAATTATGCTTAACACTAATCTGACTATTGCCATACAATCAACATCATTCTTCAACTCCTTTAAGCCATTGTCCATGCATCTACTAGGCTCCAAATACCAAATTTTCATATACCCCTTATAACCTAAATCTTTTAATATAGCAACAATTGCTTACAGTGGCCAATGATCAAAATCAAATTGAATGCATTTTTTGGTCATACCACCCAAAAATTCTAAATATGATCAAATTTCAAAAACTGACCCCTATGATGGAGGTCTACTTCAAACTTGTCGCATGTCATTTCTACATAATAAACAACAAATAGACATGCTATAAAACATTGTAACAAGTAAATAAATTACCTCAAAGCTATAAACAAATATTATTACTCAATTTTTTTAAAAAAGTTAGCATTGTAATGGATGGACACATTGCACACCTGAGCTGCTATAAGGGACAAAATCGAGATGCTGAGATTCCTTCCTCACGTGCTGTTCACAACCAGAGATTCTTGCACAGTATCAATGCTTCAACAATGAATAGCAACAAAGAATGAGGAAGTGTAGCACATGGGCACTTCTTCAACAACGCACAACAACACCGAAGGACAATGTGTAGAACATGGGCGTAGGGATTTGGGGGAAATATGCTTCGGTTGCTGAAAATGGAGGGAATTAGAGAAATGAAGATGGATTTGGGAAAAAAATTAGGAATTTAGTACCCTAATTTACTGTATAGAGAATGACGTGGATTAATAGCATGACATGGCAATCCAGCTATACAGATATGTGACAACTAGGATGGAATTAGGGAATATTTTATTTGCATTGATGGATCAGTAACGGACGTCTGGGTCGAGGGACTTAATTACAAACTTTTTTTAAGTGTAGTGATTCAATTACAAATTTTTTTAGTTTATGAACCTATTTGAATTATCTCAAAAAGTTTGGGGACCTACAGAGTAATTATCCCTTAAAAAATGAGTATGTATTTTATTTATTTTCAACATATGAATAACTTAAGATTTACAAAATAGTTACTTTTGTAATTGTGTCACCTTAACCGTGCGCTAGAGCGCGAGAGTGAGAGCAAGAACTAAGAAAGGAAAGAAACACACCATTAGGGTTTTCAATTTTTACATCTTAAATCTTCTAGAAGAAGTATCTAATTTTTATAGGATTTGTTTTGGTGGCAAATATTGTCGTAGTAGTTTGACCAAGGATCGAAATCAAAGTACGTATAATTAAAAAAAAAATTAACGCATGATAATATTATTGAGAAGAAAATTTATAATTGAAAATATTCCATTTTAATTATTTGTGTATTTATACATAATTAAAATATTTATGCTATCACTTGTTTCAAAATTAATATATATATATATATATATATATATATATATATATATATATATATATATATATATATATATATATATATATATATACAACACACAAAAAATTACTCACAATTTTGGGTCGAGAGACGGTAAATAGGTAAAGTCTTTCTAAAGTGGCGATTGCAAGATTTGAACGTCTGACATTACAAGTTAAGTTCACTTAAGGTCATAATCTATTTCTACTGTATTTATATATATTATGAAAATTATATAAACAAATTAAATATCTTCTCTTTCATCATCAAAAGGGGCATTTTACATATATGATGGATTATGTGTTAGAACATAAATGTATGTGACTTTTTTAAGTGGTCACGTGACATTTAAGTAACTTTTAATCTTGACCATTTATATATGATTATATGGTCAAAATTCATTTCTCTCACCCTCTCACAATAAACACTCTCACTAGATATGTTCCATATATAGATATATATATATATATATATATATATATATATATATATATATATATATATATATATATATATATATATATATATATAGTACTAAAAATCTATTAATAAAATATCATTTTCTCTTTTTCTATCTTCTTTCCTATTTTTAAATAAAATTGATGATTACGTCAAAAATTATACTTTAATTTTAATTGTCAATAATTTATCTATTAATTGCCAATTTCATGCTTTTAATTGTTAACTTTTTAAAAAGACAAAATATTTTATTCCCAAAAAAATAGCATTGAATATAACAGGACATGTATGACAAAAACTTTTTTTTTTCAAAACTAAAAATTCATTAATAAAATACCATTTTCTCTTTTCCTATCTTATTTTCCATTTTTTTAATAAAAAACCATAATTATGTAAAATTTTATACTCTAATTATTTTTAGTATTACAGTCAGGTGATATCCAGACTAACTTAAGTACATTTTAACTAATCAATCTCTCATATCCAGTTAGAGGTGGACTATTCACGTCAGAATTAGAGCATTCATCAAGATTTTATACTCTATTTTTAACGAATAATAATTTATCTCTTAATTGATAATTTTATTCTTTTAATTGTTTATATATATATATATAACTATAATAAGATATTCAATTTAACAAATTTTATTTCTTAAGATCAAATCAAATACTGTTTAAAGTAGTTACAAAATAACAAGCCAAAAAATTGTAAATATTAACAAAATTCATTAAATGTTTTAATGCACATGTGGATATATATATAGAGGGAGAAAGAGAGACACACACGATTGAGATCACAACAAAATAGTAAAAAGTAAAATTAAAAAAAAAGTGATTATTACCAATTTTATTTAAATTTAAAAAAATAAAAAAACTCTTTTATTTATGAAAAACTAGTATTTTGAAAATGAGATTGGAATCATAAGTCAATTTTTACACAATGAAAAGTGAATCTCACAGCACCTCTAATACATCCATTCTGAGATAGTTACTTCAAGTTAATTGCTCAAATTATTTGTAACTTTAAAATTATTTAATTTAATCCTTTAAAAAATTAAAATGACAAAACTGACTCGGGAAAAAAATAGTTTATGGATTTATTGATATTATTTGAGGGAGAAAATGATTTATTTAATTTCAAAAAAATTATTTGATTTGGTTGGTGAAAATTTGGATCATCAAGTTGTCATAGCTTAAATGATCCTTGATAAGTATAATTGAATTAACAAGTTATCGCAATTCAGCTAATATTTTTTTTTTGTAAAAAGATGTTATTTTTAATTCTTTTAATTTTCCCAAATTAGTATGAGATTAACAATTGAAAAATGACAATGTCAATAATGCAATTAAAATAAACATGTTGCTAAACAAAATAAAAATAGTCAAACAAGACATAAACTAAAAGCTTAAATTAGGGAGACAAATATTTTTTCTTTGTTTAACTATTGCTCCAAGAGTTTGATTTGAAGATTAAAGATAAAAAAGGAAGTGAAAACCTGGTAGCAGACCATTTAAGCAGGTTGGTGACTGAAGAGGAGGACATACCTATCGAAGAAAGCTTTCCGAATGAGCATTTAATGGCTATCACAACCATCATTCTGTGGTATGCTGATATTGCCAATTACTTGGCCACCAAGGACTTTTCGGAGGGCCTGAACAAGGCATAGCGAGACAAGCTGAGGAATGATTGCAAGTACTACATTTGGGATGATCCTTACCTTTGGAGGCATTGTGCTGATCAAGTGATTTGGAGATGCATTTCGGATTCAGAGACTCGCTCCATTCTTTCTTTTTGCCATACCTATGCCTGTGGAGGACATTTCGGCATGAAGAGGACAACCAATAAAGTACTTGACAGTGGTTTCTACTGGCCCACCATCTTTAAGGATGCTTATAACTTCTGTAAGTCATGTGACCATTGTCAACGAACAGGTAATATTGGTCCGCGAAATCAAATGCCTCAAACTCCAATAATCTTTGTAGAAATCTTTAATGTGTGGGGTATTGATTTCATGGGACCATTCCCTCGTTCTTTTGGTTTCTCCTATATTCTTTTAGCTGTGGATTATGTTTCAAAATGGGTGGAAGCTAGGGCCACTAAATCTGATGATTTTAAAACTGTTGTGGATTTTGTGAAGTCTTCTATTTTTTCCAGGTTTGGTACTCCCAGAACCATCATTAGTGATCAGGGGACACATTTTTGCAACAGAATCTTTGAAGCCCTTTTGAAGAAATATGGTGTGGTGCACCAGACCTCTACTCCTTACCATCCTCAGACGAATGACCAAACTAAGGTGTCCAATAGGGAGATCAAGTCTATCCTTGAAAAAACTGTGAATCCAACGCGCAAGGATTGGAGTACTAGACTTGCTGATGCTTTGTGGGCTTATCGGACTGCATACAAGACCCCGATTGGCATGTCCCCATTCTGATTGGTGTATGGGAAGCCCTGTCACTTGCCAGTGGAGCTGGAACATCGATCTTACTGGGCTATCAAGCACGTTAATTTGAACTTGGACGGTGTTGGAAAGCAAAGAAAGCTCCAAATACAGGAGCTGGAAGAACTGAGGAATGAGGCCTTTGAGAGTGCCCTCATTTACAAGGCCAAGACCAAAGCATTCCATGATCACATGATCTCCAGGAAGAGTTTTAACAAAGGCCAAAGCGTGTTGCTATACCAATCCAGACTCAAATTATTTCCAGGTAAGCTACGTTCTAAATGGATTGGACCATTTGTAGTAACTATTGTTTGTCCTTCTGGTGCAATGGAAATCATGAATGAGGCATCTGGAAAGACATTCAAGGTCAATGGGCACCGCCTCAAGCCTTACCATGAGCTTCCAGATAATGCAGAAGTTGAGGATGTAATTGGCTAGCTGACATGGAAAATAGTTTTGATGATAACAAACATGATGAAGATGATGTATAGTTCAAGTACCAAGAGTAAGCATTGCAACAAGAAAGCAAAAATCTGATTTATGCTTAACTCACAGAGAAGAAGGTTTTGATAACAACAAAATCATGTCGAAGACCAAGTCCAAAGGAAGATTAAATGGTATAGCTTATAGGACTTAAGGTCTTTTTGTAAGAAGCCCTCTAGATATCTCAAATATGTTTTCAAATATTTAAAAATAGTTTTCACATATTAAAATACCCAACAAACAAGTTTTGAAGGTTTAGTTATGATGGTAGTCCAAATTTATGAAAAATAGCAAAGTTTGAGTTTTGAAAATCTGACCTTTGGTTACTCTTTTGATCATAACTTTCAAAATAATTTGATTTTTGTTTTGAAACTTATTTCATTTGAAAATAGACTCAAATATCTTTCCAATGACTGGTCATTTGCTTTAAACGGATAAGAAATGAAGAAGTTATGACCATTTAAAGTTGGATTTCAAAATCAGAGTGGTGTATTCGAATACACCATATAGGTATTCGAATACCACACCCCAGAAATGTCTCCAGAACGTGTTTTTAAGGATCTATTCGAATACCACACAAGGTATTCGAATACCTAACATAGAAAACGTTCCAAAACACATTTTTGAAGGATCTATTCGAATACCACAAGAGGTATTCGAATACCACAACCCAGAAATCACGTAACGGCTATTTTCTGGAGCTTTTAATGAATGAAATTAATACCCAACGGCTCTTTTTCTTGGAACACTATAAATACATGGTTTTGGTCATCTTTTACACAAGCCCCATGATCTGAACTATTTTTGCTTGTGCCAAAAACGTGATTCTCTATTTTCTCATATTTTCTGTGCTCTTTTCGCCAAAACCTTGAGATATCATAAGAGAGCTTCCTAGTGCTTCAATTTGTAACATTTGCTCCTTGTGAGAGTTTCTCTTCATCTATATTCTATTTCTTTGTAAAAGGGTGAGGTATCCCTTAGTGAAATTGTGAGGGTGAGGTATCCCTTGTTGTAAAGAAGATGAGGTATCCTTCAAAGGGGTGAGGTATCCTCTAAAGTTTGTGTAAGGGTGAGGTATCCTGCAAGTGAGGCTTTAGCACAAGGGTAGAGTTTCCCTGTGTGTGAAAAGTGCTCTATTGTGTAAAGGTTGCAAGCACTGTTGTTAAGCTTGTATTGAATAGTAAAAAATCTCGAATCGTGTTTCGGGGGGAGTGGACGTAGGCCACAAGTGGTTGGTGGTCGAACCGGGATAAATATCGTGCCTGCTTTTCTACCCTTAATCTTTTATCTTTATGCACTTTATTTATTCTTGCAATTTAATTATTAATTGTTCTTCTTATCTTCATCTCATTCACGACTTTTAATAATTAAATTCAGTATAATTTATTTGTTTAAGGCTTTTGCGAAAAATCCTTAATTACTCAATTCACCCCCCCTCTTGAGTACTGAAGCCACTTGGGTAACAGAGGACATGCCTCTTCTCCATCCATCTTATGCAGAATAATGAGGAACACAGCAATGTCTGGTTGAGGACAATAAACCAAGCGCTTATTGGGAGGCAACCCAATCAGATTTACTTTCTTTTCCCTTTCTGTTCTGCATTGTTTAGTTTTTTTTAGCCATTTTAATGTGTTTCTTGCTTAATGATACCTGTATCTTTGCCGGTATTTGTGTTTTGACTTACTCGGTTTTGGTTTGATTGCATGAGTTCATGGTCTGTTAAGTGTGTGCATTCATGAGAAGCAAATTGGAGTGATTTTTTATAAGTCAGAAGCCTACACGGGGTGGCCCGTGTCACATGACACGGCCCGTGTCCCCGTGACAGTAACGCCAGTTCTTGACAGAGAGGTACACGGGTGGGCCGTGTCATATGACACGACCTGTGTTTTCATGGATAGCAGGTTCTGTATTTTTTCAGAGAAGTTCACGGGGTGGACCGTGTCATATGACACGACCCGTGTTGTTGTGACCAGCAGAATACTTGTTTGGCAGAAGAGTACACAGGTGGGGCCATGTCACATGACCCGGCCCGTGTACTCATGACAGATTTCACTTAACCCTATTTTAGGGTTTTTTTTCCCCAAATTCCTAATCTTCTGATCTTCTCTGTGCAGCCCCATGTCCCCCACCACCCTGTCCTCCAAACACCTTCTTCTTCCATTTTCACCACCCACATCCACCATTTTCAACCATTTTTCACTTTCCATCTCTTAAATCTCTTTTCTTTCTTTCTTTCTCCTTTTCTTTTCCCACCATTGTCTCCATTATTCTCCCTACCCACGCGCCCACCATCGCCACCACCACAATCTTCCATTGTTCTGTCATTTTCAAACCCCATTTCTCCCTACATTTCTTCTCATTCTACTACCTCCTTTCCATACCTCTTTCCTTCACATTCCCTATCTCCCCACCATTCTACCGTTCACGGTCCTAATCCATTTCCTCCTCTTCTTCATTTTTTCTGATTTCCTCAGTAATGGGCCCTAAGAAGCGCATCAAGGTCACAGTTGCTTCCTATTCACACCACCCCCATCGTACCTCCTCTTGGCGTGCACGGTCTCCATCACCCTCGCGTGAGCCCTCACCACCTCAGGTACCAGTCAATCCTATAGATAGAAAGGTAGTGGTTCCTACTCGATTTTTGGATGTCGTTACCCTTAAGGCTATAGGGTTGCATGATGAGGTTTTTGCTTTATTGAGTAGGATTGGTTGGGTAGAATTTGCACTATTGAATAGGCCTACATTTGCTGAGTTGACTAAGGAGTTCATTTCTAGTTTTAACCGTAAGTTGTATCCCCTGTGTGATCAGGACAAGTGGCCTAGTGAGATCACATTTTGGCTTCTAGGCAACTCTCATTCTGTTGACATTCACTTGTTTCGTGCTATTTTTGATTTTTCTGAGGGGCACAATATGTTATCCCGTGATTTTAATCCTGATCGTGTGTGGTCTGCTCTGACTGTGTCTGGGTCTAGTAACTATGACCCTAAGATGTCTAAGGCTTCTAGGCTTAGGTCCCCTGCACATCGATATATTCAGAAATGGTTGGCTAATACCATCTGTGGTAGGGGGAAAGTCAAGGCACAATTAGCCGTTCTAAATTATTTTTCTTGCACTGCATGCTTCAGGGAGAACCTATCAATGAGGGATATTGGCTTTGTAATCAGTTTCACCATGTAGGGACCACTTTAGATGGCCGTATAGTGATGGGGGGATATGTCTCTGCTATTGTTGCTCATTTTGATTATTTGGATCTATTGGAGGAGGCCCCGGTCCAGGGTCCCAATGCTATTGATGGGGCCATTTTGGTGTCTATGAAGTTGTGCACCCGTCAAGATGGTGCTCTCCTCTTGATCAGAGCTGATGGAGTTGCCTTGCCTAGGACAGATCCAATCCCTGAGCCTCATGAGGATGTTACAGTCTCCCCACCTCCAGAGTTTGTTGATGATGCAGGACCTTCCACTCAGCCTGGCGCAACCTCCTATGATGCTGTTTTGGCTCGTATTGACCGCCTGAAGCTGGACCATGCTACTCGCTTCCAAAGATTAGAAGATCATTTTCAAGCATTGGAAGTCTCTCGTGATCAGTGGATGGATGCCATTGATGATAAGCTTGATCTATTGCTTCAACGTTTCTCCTATCCCCCTCCCCCATCTTGATGTATTTTTCTTTTCTGTTGGGATATTGAATTTGATTTTACTGGCGTAGTGGATATTGTATTGGTTACTATTTTGATTTTGACTGTGCTTCTTGATGCAGGAATCAATTTCTTTGCATATGCTTTACTGATTTATTTGGGTTCCTTTTATCTATTGTGTATGCTTTGACATTGAGGACACTGTCTATTTTAGGTGTGGGGAGGAGTCTGGGTTTGACCTTAGGAGCCTGGGTTTGACCTTAATTGTACATTCTGACATTCTGATCTTAATTGCATATGCGCATGTCTTTCTAACTGGTTTTTAGAGTATATTGAGTAATGAGTAAGCGATTGATTTTTATTGATATGTTTTTAAGCCTAAAAGAACTGACTTTCTTGCTTCTAAACCTGCACTGGGAGGTTTTGAAAATTGAAAGGGTTGATTCAAACATATGATAAAACTGGGACCTAGTGAGTTTTTGGGCCTTGATGTGAATGACTAATTTTAAGGCATTTCTGTTCTTTGTTGAATGATTCCACTTGTGATTATATGTCCTTTAGAACTTGGTTCGACTCTCTTTTAAACTGCAAATGATCACTGCATATTTTTGAGATGATAAAGACATTTCTTTATTTCAGCTACTGGCCAAATAGCTGTCCTTGAATTTTGATCCATTGTTTCACCCCTTTTGAGCCTAAATGATATCTTTTCTTTTTATTATGGCTCAATACAAGCCTAACAGTGAAAAACCATTGCTACCCTACCTTAGGGAGTAGAAGAGCTTGATAATTATGTTGGGAATTGTATTTGAATAAGTGTGGGGGTGACTATACTTTGATTATTTCTTTATTCAAAAAAATAATAAATATATATATAAATATATATATATATATATATATATATATATATATATATATATATATATATACACACGCACACACACATACACACACACTCTCAAAAGAAAAAAAGAAAGAAATGAAAAAGAGAATGGAAAAGTTGATTGTTGAAGGAAGAAAGTCAAGCAAAAGATGAAGATGGATTGAAAAGTGCTGGGGTGATTGTGCAAAAGCGTTTGATTCTTATATTCCCCTTTGCTCTTCTATTTCCGATGGTTTAACTTTGTTTATCCTTTATATATCCTACCTTGACCTCGACCTCATTACAACCGGATTAAAGACCTTTTGATCTTTGTGTGTTTATGATTTAGGTGGTGGAGAAGTAGAAGCTTGTCAAGCCTATGATAGGGCATGTTTTCATAAGTTGGTTGAGAGTAAATACAAGCTAAAACACTTGAGTAAAAGAGAGTATATCAGTGAGGATTTATCATGTTGATTTCACCCTGATATTGGATTAACCTAACTTGCTGATTTGGATTGTTGAGAGAGGAAATTCTTGATTGCTTAGATTCCTTGTAAGGACTAAATTGAGTAGATCTTTGCTCATTGTTTAGTACTCTTACTACTTTTTGGGAAGCATGTACTTGATTTTATGTTTTTACCAAGGAGTGCAAAAAGTTAAGTGTGGAGGTATTTGATCTGTTAATAATTTTAGTATCTTAAATGCCTTTTGTTTGATCTAATTGGACTCTATATATGCTCAATTATTGATATTTAGCTAAGTTTCTGCTTTAGAGCTTAACTGGATGTTTGTTGTGAAACTATACTTAAATGTGGTTGTAAATACTCATAAATGAATTATGCTTTTCAGGATATCTTTGAGTGTTTGAGTCCATTACCATTGAACCGAGATTGATGACCATTTAAGGAGAGAGATGAATGCTTAAGAAAATTAGTTTTATCCCTAGAAGCAAAAGAAGAAGAGCAGTTATGAAGATTCAAGGTTACATTTGAAGAAAGTGGTCAACACGGCCTGTGTTAAATGACACGGGGCAAGCCGTGTACTCCTCTGACTATTTGAAGACTGGGTCAAATGTTATTTTTGGATCAACACGGCCCGTGTCAAATGACACGGGGTAGGCTGAGTACGTCTCTGTCTTCACAAGGAAAATCAGTTTTCAGCCTTGACCGATAACACGACCTGTGTCATAAGACACGGGTTGGATCGTGTTTTTCTCTGATTTTGAAATTAGTTAGAGTTTTGTCTCCAGATTCAGACACGGGTTGGGCCGTGTTATATGACACGGCCCGTGTCATCGGCTCAAAAATTTAAATTCGAGTGTTAATGCTAAATTAAGTATCAAAACCTATAAATAGGGTTGCTTAGAGTCCCTAGGGGGATCTGGACAGAGAGAGCTGTCAAGGAAACTGAAGGAAACACGAAAACCAAGAAAGAGAGAGGTTCGATTGAAGATTGGAGATTTACATTCGAGCAATCGAAGATCAATCATTCTCAAATCTTGGAAACTAGTTTGATTTTTAGTTTTCCTTTCTTTCTCTTGTTCTGAACAATGTTTTTCTTTAAATCTTCTTCCATTGTTGAATTTGGCATGTGTGGCTAAACTTTTTGATTGGTTAAGGGAAGATGAAACTCTAGTTTTGATTATGTGAATCTTGTATATTTCTTTATATCAATACAATTATGTTTTTATTCATATGTTTCTGTTCTCAAATCAATATGAAGATCTTTATATTCTTGCCAAATTTCAAGAGTGGTAAAACTAGGATTACTATGTGTGGTTGCGATGGTAGAACTAGTGAAATAAATAATCTAAGAAATTTAATTCCAGTGTGTGATTAGATTTTAGTGTGATTGGTTTTCTAATTCTTAATGCAATCATTAGGTAGGTGTAAGAGCGGTTGCTTTACAAATAACTAATGGTTAGGGTTTGATTTAAGCGGTTGCTGAATTAAGCGAAACTTAAGGAAAACAAGGGATTTATCTCACAATCACGTAAGAATATAATTGATCATGTTGATATGAAGAGTATGTAAGTTAGCATAATCATATAAATCTAGTGGTGGATTCCATCTCTTAACCATTATCTTTAACTTGGTAATTCAATTTGTGTTTACTATTTTGGTTTATGTTTAATTTTTTTTGTTAGTTTTAATTAACAAAACCCCCCTTTTTACTTTTTACTGTTTATTGTACATCAGAGTTTAATTTAGGAATTAGATTGATAATGTCAATTGAATTGATTCTCTGTGGATCGACCCTTGCTTACTACAACTGGTTGCAAGGTTTTTATATTTGTGGTGGAACTTGGCAACTATTTTTTATATAATTCTTAATCGTATTCCACATCACATCAGTTATATTCTTGATAAAAAATATGAAAATGTAAAACTATTCTGGATAGAGAGAGGACTTGGTTTCTTTTCTTTTAGTCACTAAAACTAACCATTCCTATCAAGCAGTTGAGAGGTTAAGAAACATCTTCCCAATCTTCATTAACCAATTACCATTTAGCCCCTCATTTATTTATTAAATCATATACATTTGTCACTGATAATCTACTAGATTATCTGTTTTTTCAAAAGCCTTTTGAGTGGGTTTCACCGCTTAAGCCTAACTTTTGGTGTTGTTTTGACCTTAAGACAACTTTATTTTATTTTTTTAGTTGATCCATTTTAGTTTGTTAGATTGAGTTCATTTTGATTAGAATTATTGGTGCTTTAGTTCATTTGGTGTTGTTTTGATTGTGGGCACCAAGGGAAACAGGATGAAGCTTAATATGGCAAAGAAAAACACTTAAGAAAAGAGGACTAAAAGCCTTGAAGGAAGATGAAGAGCACTTTTGATGGACACTAAGCGCCTAGGCGCTACAGAATTAGCGCCTAGGCGCCCTTGAAGACCTCAGAAAACATTCCCTGGATGTTGAGCGTCTAGGCACTCAAGACGAAGTGCCTAGGTGCTCTGGATTATAAAAGAAAAGAATGTGCTAGACGTTCAGCGCCTAGGCGCCCATAACAGAGTATAAATTCAACATTTCTGACCTAATTTGAGTTAGTCAGCAGAGATGAGGCAACGAGGTACGAGCGAACCCTATTTTGGAGAGTTGTAGGGTATTCTGAAGAGAAGAAAGCGTGGAAACGATTCGGATCTTCACCTACCTATAGAGTTTTCTCTATTCTCTTCCCTTATTCTAGTTTTTGTCATTGTTGTCTTTTTATCCTTTTTCTCTTCATCCAAACAATAAGAAAGAAAATATATTTTTCTCTTCATTTTCTCTTCTCTCCATTTTTTTCCTTCCATTTTCTCTCTTTCCATTTTCTCTTTGCATCCAAACAAAGAGTAAAAAAGTCGCCATATGACACATCAAAAGGGCAACATCTGGTCATTAATGCCTCTAAAGGCAAGGAGATTGAGCACTCGAGGTAGTAAAATGGGTTCAACTCGTTGGGTTAATCCGTCAATTTGCTATATTTTAACGGGTTGGGTTTAAGATTTCAACTTATTTTTAATTTTCAACCCGCATAACCCGTCCTGCATAACCTGCAGGTTAAGTGGGGTGGGAGCGAGTTGGCTCGTTGAGTTGAGTTTTTTTAAAAAAGTGTTATAAATGAGTGTTTTTATTTGTATTTATGGTATTTTTATAGGTATGATACTAATTTTATTTTTTTTTATTTTTTTAGTCTCTATAAATTATAATTTTTCTATTTTTTTTATATATTTTGTTTTTGTTTTTGTTTTTTAGGCGGGTTGACCCGTCAACCCGTCTACTTTTTCTCATTTTCTCTTTTAGACGGGTCAACTAGCCTACCTATCTTAAAACGGGGTGGGTTGAAAAAATTATTAGTATCCATAACTAAC
Organism: Ormosia emarginata; assembly: GCA_029884605.1. Taxonomy (NCBI): domain Eukaryota; kingdom Viridiplantae; phylum Streptophyta; class Magnoliopsida; order Fabales; family Fabaceae; genus Ormosia; species Ormosia emarginata. The sequence continues at coordinate 113,246 of JAQQTP010000076.1, read as the reverse complement.
GTTCAATTAGTAGGCCCGTAATCCACCCAAGTCCAATCACATGACTGATGTCCCAAATCACTATTTTCACATATTAGTATTTTAAGTTTTATCTTTTCACATGCATTGTGTTACCTCCACTTCTTTATCTATTATATGGAATGGTTCTAGACTTCAATCTTTTTCTCATACCCGAGGGCTTAGACAGGGTAACCTAATGTCTCCATATTTGTTTGTCTTATGCATGGAGAAATTGGCTATGTTGATTACTAAAAGGGTGGAGGAGAAGAAATGGCTTCTAGACAGGATCTCCAAGAATGGACCAACTATCTCACACTTTTATTCTCTTAAAGAAGAACTCCACTAAATCTCGATTTACCTAAATCTCTAAGGAGGCTACCATCCACATTCACCTTAATCATTCCCTCCGATGGAGGAGTCCAGCAAACACAAATTGGTTCCCTCGTAGAATGATTTTCACTTTGGGAACATTTCATCCAATCCCTTTTCATTATAAGGATGTGGCCAACAATTTTAGAATCTGCCATAAACAAGTTATCAATGATAGAATTATTCCTTCTTTTCCATAACCACCAAAGGATAGCAAGGAAAAAAAGCCCATTGTTATCCATAGCAAATTTATACACCCAAGCCAAGGCATCCTGGTGAAAGAAATCAAGCATCTGAGTAAAGCCCATGCAAGACCAAATTCGAAAGGAGCTAGAACAATCCCTCAAACAATGAAGACTTGTCTCGGGAGAAGTATGGCACCAAAGGCAAATAGAACTTTGGACAAGACCTCTCTCAGCTAAAAGATAATTTTTGGGAAGAGAGTTATGACACAAAAGCCAAACCATGAATCTGCATTTCTACACAACAAGAAGCTTCCAAATTCATCTCTAAGAAGTTGAAGTTTCCATGTCTTTACACTGTTTCAGAAGCCAGTCGTACCTATTCTTAGCTTCATACACTCTAGACAAATTCTCACCCTATACAGCACAATCCTCTGCAACATCATCTAAAACCATGAAGGTGTCTTGGAGAAGTTGGGCAACATGAGGCCATCATATTCAGCATTTTAGACCTCTCTTGTACTTAATCGATTGATTTTGGCTACCGTTTATAAGTTTTGGTTCAAATTAAGCTTAGTTGTATTTTTCAACATTGTGGCAATTTTATACTGTTTCTGTATTTCAGGTATAACTTGAGTTATAGATATCTAATAATTATGAACTTTACCTTGTAGGAAAGCTGAGAGGAAGCTCTACAACTTTGATGAGAGTTCTAGAGCTGAATTGGATGTCTAGTGGGTCATATTAGGCCTGGAAGTTAGAATAAAGGTGCTGACCCTGAAACCTGTGTAGTATGCAAAGATTGAGTCGTATCTTGAGCTGTAGGAGTCACAATGGGTTGAAACCAGAGGCATTAGAAAGCTGAGACAAAATCGTTCAACTTTCATAAAGATCACTTACCTAAAAGGTGATGTTTTGATAGGTTTTTAACGTCTGAAGTTAAACAAGGCCTTGTGTCAACTTAGAAGTGATTGACGAGTTAGACATGACCCTGTCTAACTTGGAAAACGCTTCTATCAAGGACACACGGTTGTGTCTCTAGGTTACACGGCTGTGTATCCCCTTACGGTGTAAGTTACATGATTTTTCAAGTCACACGGCCGTGTCGTGTACTCACACGGCCGTGTGAGGTCTTCTAGAGCGAAAAATAGGCAGTTTTCCCCCCAGACTTTTATAAATAGAGTAAATCCCTAAACTTTTTGGGGAGACTTTTGCGACAACAATTTTTTAGAGACAAAGAAGTGGTCTTTTTCTCAATCAAGGATTGGAGGCTACAGTCTTGAAGACAAGTGCAAGAGTAATTAAAGTTCAACCATTGAAGACATCTTCTCCTTCTTCATGTTTTGTTCTTGTTCATCCATGGTTGCTTCTTTAACTTTTGTTCTTGTTTGTGCTACATTAGCCATGAGTGACTAAATTCATTTTTCTAGGATTATGATGAAACTCTCTACTTTTCTATGTTGAATTGTTAATTTGATTCTTTGTTAACGAAAAATTATTATTCTTGATTCATTCTTAGTATGCTTAATGCTTGTTGTATGTTGCTCATCATATTTACATGATCTTAGGCTTTAGATGAAGGATCGAAAGATGAAGTCTAACTGTTAGATAATCTAAGAATTGAACTTGAGAATTGAGACTTAGACATAAGCTTAAATCATTCGAGGAGCAAACGATTGTCATAAAACTTAATGAGTTAGAATTTAGATTAATTGCCATGAAAATGAGATTGATGGAGTTTTAGCACGTTTTTAATGCCAAGAAATTGGGTTTTAAATAAGTTAAGACAAATCTCTTTCAAGAACATAATTGACCATTAGCAAAGATAGGATTACAATTTATCATAAGGGATAGTGTATTGAATTCCTAGTCCTAGGCCTTTAAATCTTGATTGAATCTTAACTTTTCTAGATTTATTTGCTTACTTTGTTATTTTAGTTTCCGTCTTGATTTTAATTCAGCTTTCACTATTATTTTTAACTGCTTAAATAATTAAAGTCATTGTAAGAGTTAGTATTTGTCCCTTTATAGGTCGCAAGTGTACATATCAAACAAGTAATACAGTTATAGAGTAGGATATCGCTCCCACAAGGATAATGGAACTTCCAATGCTAAATATAAACTAATAGCTTAAATAGTTCTATTCAAGAACATGAAAATAAAAAAAAAGTGCATTTAAACTAATTTAAAGACTGAAAAGCAATAAATAGAAATTAAAAATAATAGTTAGAGATCAAGAAATTCTTCTTCACCTTCTACTTCAATTGATAACATGCAACCCTTAAAGCAACATTAATGAATGAGTTAAGTTAGCTTAAGAATCTACTTTCTTTAAAACCCGATGTCGAGGTCAATCAATCATGCTTCATTTACCTAATTCACTATGTTTCCATGAGAACTAGTGCAAACTCCACTTATTAAGGTATATTCTCAAACACCTGAAATGCATGGCTAAGAGGTATATTTTTATCTCATTAGTGATAAGCTTGTATTTTGTAGCCCTTAAATGGATGAATTATGATGATTTGATTGTGATTATTGATGAATTTTGGATAGATTCTTATTAACTATCTTCGTTTGTGCAGAATAAGAGATATTTAACACATTTGAAGTGAAAGCATGCGAAGATATCTTATTTTCAGAGCAAAAAAGGGTAATCTTGGCTTAGACATGGCTCTGTGTTAACTCAGAAGCGATTTAAGAGTTAGACACGACCTTGTCTAATTTGAGGAAAGCTTCTGACTAGGAGACACGGCCGTGTCACTTGGTCACACGGCCGTGTCTCCCCTCAACGTTGAAGTTATGTAATTCTGGCATCAGACAGGACCCTGTCTTAACCTGATGAAGCTTTTGACTTTGAGAGATGGTCGTGTCTCAATATCACACGGTCGTGTCTCACTTAAAGTCTTGAAATGTTGTTTTCAAAGGACATGCTCATGTCGAAGGGAGACACGACTGTGTGAGTCCCTCTGACATTAAAAAAGGGAAATTTTGCCCTAAATCGTTATAAAATGGGCAAAAACAGCAAACCAAAAGGGACTTTTGACTAGACTTGTGTGACGACAGGTTTTGAGAGGAAAAACGCAATGATTCAGCGGCGAAGGCTTTGAAGGAAAGAGCAAGACTCTTTGAAGATCAACCATTGAAGTTCTTTTCTCCATCTCCATCTTCCCATTTTTTCTATTTGTTTATCAATCATGATTGTTTCATTAATCTTTGTTCTTGTTTGTGTTACGATGACCATGAGCGGCTAAACCCCTTTTTCTAGGATTAGGATGAAACTCTTTATTTTCCTATTATGAATTGTTAATTTGATTCTTTGTTAATAAAATTATTGTTCTTGATTCATTATTAGTATGTTTAATGCTTGTGGTATATTACGCACCATATTTACATGATCTTAGGTTTTAAGTGAAGGATCGAAAAATGAAATCTAATTGCTTGATAATCCAAGAATTGAACTTAGGAAATGAGATTCAGACATAGGCTTAAATCCTTTGAGGGTTAAACGATTGTCATGAATCTTAATGAGTTGGAACTTGGATTAATTACCATGAGAATAGGGTTGATGAGGTTTTAACATGTTTATAGTGCCAAGAAATTGGACTTTAAATAATTTAGGACAAATCGCCTTCAAGAACATAATTGAACATTAACAAAGATAAGATTACAATTTATCGTAGGGGGTAGTGTAGTGGATTCTGAATCCTATGCCTTTTAATCATTGTTGAATCTCATCTTTTCTAGTTTCAATTGTTTACTTTATTGTTTTGTTCTTCGTTTAATTTTAATTGAACATTTTCTATCGATTTTATTCACTTAAATAATCAAAATAGCTATAAGAGTTAGTAATCAATTGATCTTTATGGGAACGATCTTATTTTACTACTTGTACGACCTGTGCACTTGCGAAAAATTCACAACAATTTGCAAATCAACTTATCCTGCCATTAGAATGAAATCGAACATGCATTAACCATACATATGATCTCAAATCCAAATTTATATGTTTAGGTTCATTAGATTTCAATAAATCACTTAAAAGTTAGCCAAATAATCAAGAGCATTAAGAGCAATATGATTGAACAAAACTAAACATCAATATGAACTCAAAGAAGTACAAAATCATCAATATTCATACAAAGATCCAAAATAATCTCTAAATACAGCTTAACTACTCATTGAACATGAAATTATACAACAAAAACCATGTTCATGATATAGGGAAGAGAAAGAATGAAAGGAAAAATGAAGGAAGCTCATAGATATGATCTTTGATACTTGAATCTCCTTCCATGAAGAATATGGCCTACAACCTTGGCTCCCCAAGCCTTCCTCAGCCCAGAAATGAAAACCTATTCGCAGCTTTCTAACATAAAATAAGCTCTCCTAAAGAAATCTGATAAAATAATATTTATAGGCTCAGAAAATAGAGTCACGCCACGACATTCACACATTTGCGTCGCGGCGCGCGTTCAGTTTAGGTCACCATGCCGCATCATTCATTCCTATACGTCGCAGCGCTCTAGCCTCGAGTTTCCAGTATGCAGTAGGGGAATGCACTACGCCGCGGCATTAACATGCCTACGCCGCGGTGTGAGATGTTGAACTTCACACTTGGCTTTCTTTTGGACTTTCTTATCCAATGTTGGTCCAAATCTTCTACCAATCTGTTTGTTTGCAGCTATTCCTACAATAGAGAAATCACTAAGTTACTAAAAGTTGTAAATCCACTTAATCAATTGAAAAGTATGCATAATTTGCTCAAGATCATATAGGAAGATATCCAAATTGAATTTGACAAATATAAGCCTAAAATTTTCTATATATGCATAATAACAAGGACTTAAGCAATCAACAAAGCATAAATATAGGGCACAAATAACTACATTTAATGGAGTTATCAATTAGTAATCAATCAATCCTTCTGGAAATGATATTTATTTTACTACTTGTACAATTCGTGCGCTTGTGGAAAGTTCACAACAATGAGCAAGGCATATGATATAATGGTATAGGATAATTTGTGTTTTATGATGGGAAAGTTGGGGTTTCATCACTCGTGGATGGAGTTAATCTTGGAGTGTGTGTCTTCCTCTTCATTCTTTGTTGTGGTAAATGGACAACCCTATGGTTATTTTAAACCATCTGAAGGGCTCCATGAAGGAAACCCTCTTTCCTTTTACCTTTTCTTGATTTCTGCTAAAGGATTCTTCTACTTGTTAAGCCAAGCAGAGATAAATAGGACCCTGTAAGGGCTAAAAATTAGTGGACATTGTCCTTCAAATAACCACTTATTGTTTGTTGATGACTCTTTATTATTTTGCAAAGTTGGAGATTTGAAACTTAATGGTATAAAAAATGTGTTGTAAAAGTATGAACAAGTAAATGGCCAGAAAATCAATTTTGAGAAATCCTAGTTGTTTTTCAATGCCAATACACCTCATAGATGGCGAGATCAAGTAGCTAGAATTCTGGGGATTAGACATATTGATGGTCAGGACAAATATCTTGGGTTACCCTCTTTAGTAAGCAAATCTAAAAGGCAAACATTTGCTTGTGTCAAAGAAAAGGTGTTAGAGAGATTGAGTAGCTGGAAAAGGTCCCTACTTTCAACGGGGGAGAAGAGGTGCTTATTAAGTATGTAGGAATGGCTCTCCCTGTTTATTCCATGAATTGTTTTAAGCTTCTTGATGGGCTTTGTAAGGAACTTATAAGACTGTTGTGCAACTTTTAGTGGAACCAATAAGGTGAAAGAAAGAAAATTTATTGGATCAGCTGGGACTCTATGTGTTTAAGGAAAAAAGTTGGGGCTTAGGATTCAAGGATTTGAAGGCTTTTAATCTAGACATGTTGGCTAACTTGAGTTGGCGGCTTGCCAAGAATGAGAATTATTTGTTGGTTAGATTGTTATATGGGAAGTATTTCCCTATTCATCTTTTATGGATGCAGAGGCTACAATAACCCCTCTTGAGGTTGGAGAAACATTGTAGAAGGTAGAAAAGTAATTAAAAAGGAATTAAGGTGGCAAGTGAGCAATGGTAAAATCATTTGAGTGATGGAGGACCCATGGATACCAGCTAACTTTCCTTTCTTATCAACCACAAAACTGAATGTAATAAATGTTCCTTACCTAGTTGATGAATTAATTAATCATGAGGCATGTAAGTGGAAGGATGAAGTAATCAAAGACATCTTTGTGGATTCAATTGTCGATTACATTTTGTCCATGAAAGTGTCTAACAATGATGATAATGTAGTTTGACATTTCTTTAACTCTGATCTCTACATGGTTTCTATTGGGTATTGGACCAGTTTTTCCTTGCTTCATAGTGAGTTATCTCTTGATCATCCTAGGAATGATCCTTCTGTTTGGACCAGCCTATGGAAACTGAAGTTACCTAGTAAAATTAGTATTTTTTTTTTGGAAAATGTTGCATGATGCACTCCCTGTGGCTGTAAAGCCATATGGTTTCTTTGATCATGTTAATCCATTTTATTTTGTTAGTGGAAATCATGATGAAACTATGATACACCTCATTGTGGATTGCCCAAAAGCAGATAGGGTGTGGTTTTTGTGGCTGCAATCAAATAGGGTATCGAATGGGCCGACTTTTAATACATCATCTATATGGTTTTGGTGGACAAACCTCAATTTGTTGTTGCAAAATAATAGTCAAAGGAAAAACCTAATTTGTAGTGTTGCTTTTATACTTTGGAGATTTTAAAAAGTTCGAAACTTAAAAAAATTTGAATGAAAAGATTGGATAGATTTAGACATTATGCATAAAGCTAACTCAGACTTCACTGATTTATTGGTTTCTCTACACTAAGACCATATAGGTTTCTTTTGTTGTGCCCTCCTTTCAGGTGGTGCTATTGGGTGTAATCCCTTATTAATTTGATTCTGGTTTGGGTTACCATTATTTTGTATGGTTTCCTTTGTATCATTTCCTTATGAATGAATGAGATATCTATTTTTTCCAAAAAACAAATAAAAAAGGGTAGGCCAAAGTCAAAATAAAAATAAAGCATTCTAAATAAATTAAAACTAAAAAAAAACACACAAAAAGACACTTAAAATGCAGAAAATAAAAAGAATGTTTGGTCTTTGGTGTTATGCAAGAGGTAAGGAACATCAGAGGCAGCGACACAAGGGCGATGAAAGCTGAGGTACAGCTCACCGGCTACGATGGATGGCGGCATGGCACAGACGGTGGGCGCGAACTGGTGGCAATTGAGCCTATTGATAATTACACAAAGTGTAGTTATTTGTGCCCATATCTGTGTTTTATTGATTGCTAAAGTCCTTGTATTCATGCATATTTGGAAGGTTTTATGCTTGTATTTATTATATCTAATTCTGATACCTTTCCAGTATGTTTATGAGCAAACTGTGCATATTTGATAGGTGATTAAGTAAATTTATATGTGTTACTGATTTGGTGTTTTCTCTATCATAGGAAGGGCTCCAAACAAGATGATATGTGGAGCAATTGAGCTGAAATTGGAAGAGAAAGCAAAATCAGCATATCAGCAGACAATGCCGCGGCGTGTACTGTTCAATGCCGCGGCGTGGAGATCCCCTGCATCCAAAGTCAGAGGCTACGAAATATTAACCGCCGCGGCGTGGCAAATCAATGCCGCGGCGTCCCTGAACTAATTTAACACGCGCCGCGGCGTGGGCAAATCAATGCCGCGGCGTGCCTCTGTTTTGCTGAGTCTATAAATAGATTTTATTAGATTTTGTAAAGAGAGTTTGGAGAGCTCCGTAGATAGCTTTAGGTTTTAGAGGAGCTACGGCTTTGTGCTTCATTTCTGGGCTGATTGGAGGCCTAGGGAGGCTAGGTTGGAGGTCTTCTTCTTTAAGGAAGAGGATTCAAGCTTCAAGGATCTCATCAATGGCATCCTTCCTCTTCTCCCTGAGTTTTCTTCTTCTCCTTTATCTTTTGAGCACTGTTTTGCTCTGTAAATTCGTGTTCAATGGATTAGAAGCTGTATTTAGGAAATACTTTGAATCTCTATATGATTATTGATGTTTATGTATGAATTTGAGTTTCTATTGATGTTTAGCTTTGTTCTTCCATACCTATGCTTAATGCTTGCTTCTGTTTGATCAACAATTGCATGATCTTAATTGATGCAAATGAACTAGACATAGGGATTTGTGGAGATGGACATGGTATGGTTGATGCATGTTTGACGAGTTCAATTGGCTTGGATGAGTTGATTCGCTAACTGGATAGAAATATACTTTTTAGCCATGTATTAGCGTGTGTTTGAGAATAGATCGTTCATTAGTGGAGTTTACACTAGTCCTCATGCAACCATAAGAACCATAGTGGATTAGGTAAATGACACCAGGGTTGATCGACCTAGACATAGGCTTTTGACTAAATCGATTCTCAAGCTAAACTAACTAAGCATTGATGTTACTTGTAAGGATTGCATATCATTAGTATGAAGTAGGAAGTGAAGAAGGATTCCCTAGATTTCCAAACCCTTATGTTATTGCTTTGGTAGTTTAGATTTAGATTAATTGCTTTCCTTTATTTTATATGTCCTTGACTAGAATCTAGCTGAGCTATTGGTTGCTACTTAGTAATGGAAACCTTGTCCTCGTGGGAACGAACTTTTACTTCGTATCTGTATTACTTGAACGACCCGTGCACTTGCGGTACACAAATGGTCTAACACCTATGGCTGGTGTGTGGATCTAAGCAACAGTGCAGCTCACAGTGGTGGTTCAGGGCCGTACACGAGGGCTCAAATATGGGTGAAATTTAGTGATTATTGACAACGACTTCGTGGGTTTTGGTTTGGGTGGAAGCAAAGGTTCAGTGGTCTATAGGCAGTGGTTATTGGTGGCTCGTGGTGGTTTGGTAGTGATCGGACGACGGTCTCTAATAAAGGACAATGACTGCGGGTAGTTCGTGGTAGAGGTCTGATAATACGTCTTCTTGGTGCTGGGATGACTGGTTTCTTGATGGGGGTCATCTGACTTTAATGATTGGGGTTATGCTTCCATATTTTTGGCTCAAATGTGAAGATTTGGATTCTCTGGGATCTCTTGCTTTCTGTTGAACATTTTAGGCTATAGAGTGTGGTTGATGGCCATTTGGATAGTGGTGGAGGCTCTAGGTTGTGTTGAATGGTGATGGCTGGTTTATGGGTTTTATGATGAAGATGAGTGAGGTTTTGGTTGTGATTTTGCTCATGTTATGGTTGCTAACTCATAAAGATCAATTGGGTCTATTTGTGGTTGATTGATCAATGAAGATCAATGTGGTTTGTTGGTGCCTTGATTTAGGTTAAAGCTTTTAGGTTTATGTTAGGGGTTGTGTGGAAGAAATGATGAAAGCTTGGCATGGCCTAGTGCTACTACTGTAAAGGTTGGGTTAATAGTGGTTTATGGCTAGTTGAAGAGGATGAAAAAAAATAAATATGAATTTAACTTTGTTGTTTCTTCTTGTTTCCACTGAAAATTCTCTCTTCTAAAATCGGAGACCAAAGCTTCCTTTTATTCACCCCCTACCTATCTCTTGCTTTTTGTTAAAGTTGAAACAAAGAACATTTGAAGCTATGGAGTATGGTTGATGGCCATTTGGATAATGGTGGAGGCTCTAGGTTGTGTTGAATGGTGATGGGTGGTTTATAGGTTTTAGGATAAATGTGAGTGAGGTTTTGGTTATGATTTTGATCATGTTATGGTTGCTAGCTCAAGAAGATGAACAAGGTTTATTTGTGGTTGATTGATCAATGAAGATCAATGTGGTTTGTTGATGCCTTAATTTGGGTTAAAGCTTTTGGGTTTATGTTGGGGGTTGTGTGGAAGAAAGGATGAAAACATGGCATGGCCTAGTGCTGTTGCTGTAAGGGTTGGGTTAATAGTGGTTTGTGGCTAGTTGAAGAAGATGAAAAAAAAATCTGAATGCAACTTTGTTGCTCCCTCATCTTTCCACTGAAAATTCTCTCTTCCAAAATGAAGACCAAAAGCTTCCTTTTATCCACCCTTACCTCTCTTCTTTTTTATACAAACAACAAAAATGGTTTGTTATAAAGTAAAGAAAAGAATAAATGTGTCTATATGCAACACATATGCAGCATACGTGATAGAGTGGCTTAATTGGATTCCTTTCTTTTTCCTTTTTATGCTTCTACTCTTCTCCCCTAATCCCTTCACTTTTTTCCCCCTTTTTATTTGTATATTTTAGTTCAAGGCTCGATGGGAAAGGGCACAGTTGCCTTCTCTTACTTTGATGTTTGCTTTTTGAAGTATTTTTACCCTTTGTTTGTTTATCCAAATAAACCCAATTTTATGCCTATGCTTTTGCCATATCTCTGTCTCCTTTGGTATTCTTCTATATATATAAGGAATGTATCTGGTGAGAGAAATGTTTATTATAAGAGATGAGAAGAATGAATCTTGACCATTTGATCTTACATGAATAGTCAAGATTAGAACATAAATGCATGTGACTTTTTTAAGTGATCACATGACCTTTAATTAACTTTTAATCTTGACCATCCATATATGGTTGTATAGTCAAAATTGACTCATCTCACCCTTTCACAATAAAAACTTCTCTCACTAGATATGCTATATATATATATAAAGCGTATCGAGTAAAAGAAATGTTTATTATAAGATATAAGATGAGTGAATCTTGACTATTAGATTTGATTTGAATGATCAAGATTAGAACGTAAATGAATGTGACATTTTTAAGTGGTCACATGACCTTTAAGTAACTTTTAATTTTGACTATTCATATATGGTTGTATGATTAAGATTTATTCATTTCACTTTCTTATAATAAAAATTCTTCTCACTAAATATGTCCCTATATATATTATAGTTATTGATTATCGTCTTTAGTTAATTGTAAATAATTTATTGTAGGCATATTAAAATTGCATATTGACATCTCTCAATCTTTGTGTATTCAAAATTTTTCTTTTACTAATTACTCTATATATATTAATAATATATCTATGGAGCAAGTAATTAGGATACTATTGCTTGAGTTTAACTGAAATTGGGATTATGGTATTAAAAGGATTCATATAAAATTTTGATTCAACTGCGTCGCGATTTCGCAACCGAAATCGCGACGAACTGTAATTAAGAAACTCATATAAAATTTTGTTCCAAGCCATCTATTGTCACATCATATCAGGTACTAACATGCCCTCCTCCGTGTAATATCAATTGCTAGCAAAGCAGTATTCCATCCTACAAAATTCCACTATGCCATTTAACATTGATGCCACATAATGTTGGGTGCTTATGTGATCTCCTTCAAACAAATATAAAGTTTCATTGAAGAGAAGACACTTTTGATATTCGATCATTGATTTATACTTAGGAAAAAAATGATTAACTACACAAATTGTTGTGGTTGTTTTATTTAATTTTAATTTTAACTTTGTATAATCACAGAAGTATAACTTATAATGCAAAATCACAGTTCAATACCTTTTAAGAAAGAAAGATTTGAACATATACATCAAAATCCCTAATCAGCCTTTCACCCACACACTTGTACACACGATCTTCCACCATATTTTTGATGAGTTTGAATGACATGAACCCTAGGTGTGTATGTCGTGAACCCTATGATTTTCCTGATATGAGAATGTGGGAGTGGGCACTAGTTTGGGTCCTTACATTTTGACCATTTTTGATTCATGTCCTGTACATACACTTTAATGACAATTTGGCATCCTACATGGACTCAAAGTGATGCCATGTTGGATTAGTATAACATATGGCAAGTATAATTTGAACTTATGTTAGTCATATCATCACATAACAGAGTCATATCATCACATAATAGAAGTATCCAAATGACAAGGGTTGAAATAGCTTAGTTTTTGAAAAAAGTTAGACCCAAATTAAAATTGAAATTAAAGAGATATTAAAACTAAAATGTGATATATTTACATTGACTAAAAATATATTCAAACTAACTTTTTTTAATACTTTTTCATGAAACTGAATATTTGATTCTCAGTTTATAATCATCACATTTTTTTTCAATTTGGGTTTAATATTTATAAAGAATAGAGTGGTTGTTGATATGATATTCTTGCACATATTTTCCCCCTTTATTTTCTTTACTATTAGTTGAAACAATTTTAGTAAAAAGGAAAAGTAAATAGTCATAATATGAATATTGTGGTGCAGTACGGTATAAATTCAAGAGAAGTAAGTCATCATTTTAGTCTCAAAAATTATAAATATTAGTCATTGACTTTAAAAAATTACTATTTTAGTTCATGAAATTATAAGCACTGATTATAGTCTTTGAAATTATTAAAATTTATATATTCTAAAAACTTATTTAACTGAGGGATTATAATTTCAAAATTAATATGATTGGTGTTTACAATTTTAGAAACTAAAAAAAATAATGTTCTAAAGCGAGGAAGTAAAGGGTGGAAGAATGGATTCAAATAAAAAAGAGTAAACACAAAAATTGGTCTCTAAAAAATACATACTGTATGCATTTGGTCCCTAAAATTTTTCGTGTGCTCAATTTGGTCCTTGAAAGTGTGAATCACCAACAAGTACATCATTCCGTCAATTGGGGTTAATGAGCACTAATGGAGATACTGATGTGTCACATTAAATGCACATGCACCATGTTAATTTTTTGTTAGTGAAGCCTATGTGGAATGTTAAAAGAGTAAATACAAAAATTAGTCCCTATAAAGTACATATTGTGTGCATGTGATCCCTAAAATTGTGTTTCTTCAACTTTCTAATTACTCTCTTTTACTTCTCCACTTCTGCTTTCAGCTTCTCTACTTATGCTTTTTGCTTCTCCACTTCTACTTCTGCAATTGGACTTTTGCTTCCAGTACAATTTTTTTTTCATCTATTGTTGGAGTGGTTGAGAATGATTCATCAACCCATTCGAAGTAGTCACATTCTTAGTCCTCTCTCTACACAAAAACACACATTATCATTCAAATATTCAATAAATAACAATTTAACCAACTGACGAAAGGATGAGCTTCAAGATCAATATCAATATCATGCTCTGACCTGTTCACCTTCATCAGTAATGTGGACCAAGGTTTCTAGTCCTCAATTCCTTATAGTAGCCATAATTGTTTATACTGATCATTTTCAGTCCCTTCCACAATTGTCCTAGCTAGCCTCAATGCCTATATCTAAAAATCATCAACATGAACGCACATTTTATTCATGAGGTAATTAAAAGCCTCATCTTAATTAAGCTTAGGATAATCCCTTAGCACCTCAACTTGTTGTTTTGTTAATCACCTCTTATTTGATTGAATGTTCATCCTTCGGTCAATTGGTGAAATTGCCTTTGATTGAATGTTTGAATGATAATGTGTTTTTGTGCGGAGAAAACACTTAGAATATGACTATTTTGAATGGGTTGATTGATCATCATCAATCACTCCAAAAATAGATACAGAAAAACTTGCACTGGAAGTATAAATCCAAATGCAAAAAGCAAGTTGAGAAGCAAAAAACATAAATAAGGAAGCAAAAATAGAAGTAGAGGAAGCTGAAAGCAGAATTGGAGAAGCATAAAAGAGTGATTAAAAAGTTGAAGAAACACAATTTTAGAGACTAAATGCATATAACATGTATTTTTAGAGACTAATTTGTGCATTTACTCTTTAACATTTCATATAGGATTCACTTTTGGAAGATTAACGTAACACATATATATTTAACATGACACATCAGCACCTCTATTAGTGCTTATCAACATTAATTAATGAAAGGATAAACTTGTTGGTAATTTCACACATTCGATGTCCAAATTATACATTCGAAAAATTTTAGAAATTAAATACATACAACGTATATTTTTTTTAACAATTAATTTAAGATTATATCTTCTCATTTTCTTTGGGAAAAGGAGAGAGTCATGATCTACATCTAATAACTTAAATTTATCAAGTTATATTTATAACTTTTATTTTATCATAATTCAATAAATTTGAGTCATTAAATATAAAATATGACTCTCTCTTTTTTTAAAAAAAAAACTTATCCATTAATTTGTATATTTAGTGCATGTTTGATAGCATTTAAATGTGTTTTTTTTTAACTTTTTTTAGAAAAAACTGTTGTAATAATATTTAATCACGTGTTTGATAAAATCGGTTTCGATTTTTGCGATAAAATTCAATGCAAAATAAAAAAAATTAAAACTTTTTTTCATAATACTAAAGATTGAAACTTATAATTCTACATTATAGATTATTCATTACATTTTGATATTTAAATATTATTTTGTCTCAATCAAATAATTTTTTTAATTATTTTATACTTATTTTAATAATTTAATACATAAAAATAATTCTTTTTATATCAATTAATCTAAATAAATTAATTTAAAATTATTTTTTAATTAATATATCTAAACATAAAAATAAATCAATTATAATTAATATAACAAAAAAATTTATATAATAAATAATTATTAAAATAATCAAAATTTCCGTAACTAAACTAAACACTCACTTACTCGAATAAAAAATCAATGATAACTTGTATTGTACCGTAAATTAAGGGATAGTCCAAGGGCAAAGAACCTTGGGAGACACGCGGGCATCATTTTCCGAAACCAACAAATTGCGTGCTGGCCCCACTTGATTTTTGAATTCACTGAACACAACCCTTTCTAATAATAACACAAGCGGCATTTATATGGTATTTACGGTGAATTATTAAATATTTTATTAATTACTTATATTTAAATATCTATTATAAATTATCATTTAATAAAATATTTAATAAATCATTTTTAATATCAAACTTATAAAAGCACCGTATCATTCCCCTAACCCATGAATAACAATTGTAGAAATTCGCCAAAAAAATAAATAAATCATACTCTCATTTTCTCTCCATCACTTTATTGTTTTAAGTCTCCTATAAGAGTATTAGAGCATAAAATTACAATTTTCTTTTTCTGATGGTAGCTCACCGTATCTTTTTCTTTAATTAACACTGTTTTTTTAATAATTTTCTCATATGTAATAGATTTTGAGTTTAGTTATCTAAATTTATTTATCTCAATAATAAATTTTATGGCTTTGATATTCTTTTTATGTGTATTTTTCTTGTCCCTTTATGAGTATTTTTTCTTATTTTTATGGTTTTGCATATAATAGAGAGTTTTCATATCTACTTAGAAAAGAAAATTAATACGCTCCTCAAGTTGTAATATTTTTGTGTTAGTCCTTGTTTTGAAAGATATTTAGACATCGATAATTTTTGAACAAAAAATAGATCTACAATATCATTAGTTAATTTGAATAATAAATTATATTTATTTTTTTATCTTTATAAATTTAATATATCTTTTTTAATTTGTAAGTATTGTTGAGTTTTAATTATAATAAATTTTCTTTCTTATTAAAAAAATTCACCCAAAAAAATGAACAATGAGAAAAAATGCAGTGTAAGTATATGGCAAGGCTTATCAAATTTCTCACAGGCGCATTAACTTTTTTTTTTTAATTTGGTTAATAAGTATATTTAAGATATTTATTAAGAAATACTAAATATATTTAATTTAAATAAAATATATTTTTTAATTTCTTAACCATACCATAAACACTCCTTTTATATATGTATATATATATATATATATATATACATATAAGATATATATTATTTGCCCATCAATTCATTCATTTATTATCAGAGCCAACCTTCTACGGAAAAGCAAACGGCTCGTTTTCTCTTTTTCTCCCACGCCTCCGCTTGTTCTGACATTATCATTGACCGTGGCAGTTAGTTTACTTTGTTCCAAGCCATTGAATACAAGGATCTGCCATCTGCGAGGGAGAAGATCGCCTTGGACAGCAATAGCACCTGGAGGCCGAGATATGCAGAAAGTGCATAAGGAGGTCTCTTTTTCTTGTTGCCCCATTCCAAAAGCTTCGTGCCGTTTTTGCCTACACCTTCGCCCCTGTAAAGGACTGTGGCATTGGCATCATCATCACTGGTAAGAACTCTTATCCTTTATTTGTCTTGTTCTCTGCTTGCACTTTTATTGCTCCTGCACTGATTACCTCATACAACGTTTTTTTTTTTGGTTAAACTCATAACGCTTTCACTCGTCTCATAGAAAGCTAACATTAACTATCTTGGCATTCAACAATTTATCAGTTGCGGAAGTTAATGATAACAGGGATTAATTGAGTAGACGATAACCCTATTACCTCTTTCATCAAAGAAACTTCAATGCTAGCTTCTGCCTTTTTTCGGTGGGACGGGGTCGAATTTTGGTGTCGTTTTCATAGATCCATTTTTTTAAAATAAAAATAAAGGTAATGTTTTTAGATCCGGACAATTTTATGTTAGATTAGTTTATAGACTTGATTCTTTTGTGTCTGCCCCCTTCCTAGTTCCAACATTTTCTTGTAGATAGATATTTCACGTTTATTTCGCGTTTGCCCGCAAAAACTCTTTTCTGAAAGTGAATGAAATCAACAAGTAAGTAAAAATGCGGGGAGAGAGTTCACAGAAAGCAATTTACGGTACTTGGATTGTTTGGAATTGAAAATTGAGATTAAATGAATTCCTGCCTATCCGAGCTTAAAATAATCATAATACCCATAATAGCTCGACTTTTCTAAGATACTGAGTCAAGAGAGTCGTTAATTGTATTTGTTTCAAATGTTTATAACATTTTACAACCGATTTAGGTTTTAAGATGTTCCATATTTGTAGGACTGTTGAAAAAAGTTTCTAACTTGGGATTCTGGAACCAGATAAAACAAGCTGTCCGTTGTTGAAGTTGAAGGGTTAAATAAAAGCTCTGCAGTTCAATTGCCAATTTTCCGTCGAAGGTGACTTTAGAGAATAAACGTTTCATTTCTACAGTTGAGGAGATGGCAAACTGTGGATGGGCAACTTCTTTGACATGTAAATGGATGTTGAACTTCCTGAGGCAGGTATAAGATTCTTGAAACTTGAAAGTGCACAAGGCGCAGTATGAATACAAGAGCGAGGAAGATCATAAATTCATCGCTGGAAGGTAAAAGAATAGAGCATCATCCAGGGAAGAGAATGGAGTACCAGAGATCCCTGTCCCAGGGGAATGCCCGAAGACGGCTGCCAGCAAGTTATTTCAGCTTAGAGTCATTGCTTTTGCTTCTATGTCTAACAGCTTCTTTACTTATCCTCCCACTGATACTGCCACCATTACCTCCCCCGCCTTTCCTCTTACTCTTATTACCCATTGGCATTTTAGTAGTGCTAATGATCTTGGCTTTTATGCCATCTAATGTAAGAGATATTACTTACACGTAAATACATTTCAGAGCTTTGCTCTTACTAATGTAAATTTTGTGCTTGAGCTTATGGTATCATGGAAAATAGTCATCCATCTCTTAATTATTTCTCAGCTTTGAGCTAAGGATTTAACGGTTTTTGGACTTCGGAGTCATTATTTGTGGCTACATCATATGAGGGAATAAGTTTGGGATTATTGCCCTTCTAAAATTGTTGGAAAAGATTACTTCCCATAGTTGACTTCAAATTAATTTTTTTTAGAAGGTATTCTCACATGTTCGACTCATTTGAATTGTCCATGAAACTAATTCTTGTTTAACCGCAGAAGCAGGAGGATTATGCAGTCTCTCTACAAGAATTATTTTCCTAAAATATGAACTCATGTCTTCATCCTATCGAGTCGAGGTTGTTTAGAACAACTACTTTTAATATGTGGCAAGCATTTTCAGTTGAATAACTTCTTCATAATATAATAATTATAATAAACATGTGATTATTCAGTTATAAACTGATTATTTCATTAACAAAATTGGGTAAGAAGAATATTAAGGTGATATTTTAACAATTCGCGTTTTAACTTTAGCGCGGTTATCAATGGAGCTTTATACGCAGCTAAGCAGCTAGTGCCAGAAGAAACAACTTGCAAATAAAGGAAGGATTGCACAATTTTTCAGACCTTGTATGGTAGAGCTTCAAAAGTTATTCAAGGTGATATGTTTCTTCACAGCTAAGGGTTATAACAAATCACAATGGTTCTTGTACGCATCTGGTACTGGGGCTTCGATTCTGCTTCATTCCGCAATGAGGTGAGGGATAACAATGCGTTTGGCACCGGAAGCCTTAGATATTTAAATTAGTCATCTGCAGCAACGTAAGGACAAGTTAATAGTGGAGTAGAGGGAGAGGAGGAAGTGGCCAACTAAAATAGACATGGACATGGTCTCTGATCAAACTTCAAAGAAGAAAAGTTTTAAAAAGAAAAACGATTGAAAAAAGGAGAAAAATGTCATATAATTAGAACTTTGCCAAATAAAAATTAACAGACTTAAACCTTACAGAGAAAGTGCCTCATACTTTATTAGCTTAAACAAACCCCCCCCCCCCACTTTTTTTTTACTTCAACAACCTATGAATACTTCATTTTCTTCATGTTTTTCTCTTTATTCTTTTTAGAAATGAATACTTTGTCCTTTTAGACAATAATTATGACAAATAAAAAATATGCACATTTAAGACATTGTAAGCTGTAAAGCAAGAAGGAAACCAACCATAAAGGCCTGACACCCAGCTAAAAATTGTCATCACTACTGGCATACATTACATAATAAAGGAGGGCGAAAGGAAATAAAAAACATAACATTGGTAACCGAATCTAGCTAAGTAATGCGGGTGGGATGAAGTAAAAAGTGGGGAAGATGATGCTCCAAAACGACCACTAGTTCTCTGCATTGGGTCACTTCATCAAAGACCCTATCATCAAGCCTTCTTGCAGCTTCAACCAGTTGTCCCCTAAGCCGTTGTGAAAACAAGCAGCCACCGGTCTTGACACACTCTCTATAAAGTGGGAGGTAAGCAATTGCCACCGTCAGTGGGGCTGGAAGATCTCTTAAGCAAATAGGAGACCCACCCCATTTAATGATTCTCACAAGGTTCATGTAATGCTCTTGCCCTAGCCTTAATCCCTCCATGTAAGCTCCTTCTGACCAATGCTCCTGAAGAAAAGTCTTTAGCTCAGGAGCAACAGCCTCATCCTCTGATTTGGCAATGATATCTGCAACAGCATAAGTAGCTGCAGGATCGCCTAAGAAGTCAGACTGGAGGAGAAATGCTACACCATCAAGAGATCCAGCGCTACGTTCACCAGCAGCCTTAAGAATTTCGACACTAAGCGCTGCAAGAACCTGCTGGGGTACATGTGGAAGAAGATAAGCAGCGATGTCAACTTGGCAGCTAGAAGTGGCCGCTGTAAGGGCAAGGCAGAGCTCCATGTCTCGGCAACCTCTCTGTACAAACCACTCAACAACCTGCATGCAGCCCCTCTCAGCAGCTCTCATCAAAGGGCCCAAAAAGGCTATGGCATTTCCCTCTTCCACCAGGCACTCCATAGTGCCTATCTTACAGTAATGGGAGGCAAAGCCCAATGCCAAATCAACATCAACATCCAAGCTGTTCCTTTGTGCAATCTGCATAATTTGATTCCCAGCATGCCACACAAACGTGAACCAAAAATATTCATCAGATTTTACATTATAAAAACACCCAAAAATCAATGATTCTCTACCTAACTTCACATGTATACATAAATGGGGCAAAGTAGTAGTGTCAAAACCTCTCACCTCCAAATTCTTCCAATATATGCAATACAAAGGCTACCCACTTATATAAGAACATCAATATTAAAGACAATAACATATGTAGACGTTCGTTGGATATGACACTCAATAACAGTCAAACTGCAACTAAATGCACCAGCATTTTAGTAAGTATGCCTTCAGCCACCATGGAAAAGAGTTGCTTTTAACTAATCATAACAAAAGAAGTTGGCTAATGCCACTAAAAGGACTGGAGAAGCATTAATTGATGGATTGAGAAAGAAAAGAATGAAAAGAAAAAGGTCAAAGTCAGATCACCTGCAATAGTATGCGCACAAGTTCTGTACTACCAAAACGTGAGGCCTCCAAGAAACACTGATTAACATTGTCAGCACCCCCCTCTACTAACATTCCCAGCAACCCTTGGATCACAGTAGCTGACACACCAAATGCCCAACCAGGATCAAATGAGCTTGCAAAAAGAGTAAGAGGAAAGCAAGCCGCATCGAAGGCCTCAGTGAAGTCCTTCCCCGTAAGGCGGTTGCCAGCAAGATCAAGGAATGTCTTAAAGGCAGATAACTGGAGCTGGATCTCAACAGCTGAGCGGTGTATCACATTATCCCTATCATCCTGAAGTCGTGAATGGATGCCTACACATTTCAGAGCCCATTCAGTAAACTTTTGGACCTTAGCGCCAGCTTCTGCCTTCAAGACTTCATCTCCATTGCAATCCTGGAGACACTCATGCAACCTAGCAAAAAGCAAAGTTCACATATGAACTGCACTTACAATACCTGCACAAATTTTAGCATAAACACAGTTGTTTCTAATTTCAACATAATTCAAACCCCGCTACCATATGACATGAAACTTGCAAGAGAACATAAAAAGGCATACTCCTAGATCATCTAGTTGCAGACCAAGTGATAGAGAAATAAAAGCTCAGACTAGAAGATACATATATATATATATATATATATATACACACACACATATATACATCCAATAACCAATGGTTAGGATTCTCTCCTCTCATTCTCACTAGAAACATGCTCTCTCACCAACCCCCCCCCCCCAAAAAAAAAATACACACACATATAAATGTACACACTCTTCCAAACCAACTAGTTTGTTGGTGACCGAACTCTTTCCAAAACATTGGTTTACAAAAAATACGACTAGATGAGTGAGTTGTACCTTTGCGCCATTACAGTAACTGTATCAGCAAGACTCATTGTTCTGCTCTGGCAAGCAGAGACACATGAAGCAAGGAATGAAGTCCTTAGAGCAGCTCTTGTGAAGTCATAAGCACCATTAGCAATTATCTTCCTGATAAATCCTGTTATCCCATTAAGCTCTAGCTCTGTGCTCAAGAACCAGATAGAATCCAGTGTAATACACAAGGCATCATTAAGTGTTTGTGGATCAGCAACCAAAGTCAAATTCTCTGCAAGTTCCCAGTCATGGGAACTCACTGCCCCCTGAAACAACCGACCCAACTCAATCCTGTCCTGTCTACACAGTTTCTTCTCAAACCCAATTTTCTCATTACTTCCAAGCTCGCAATCTATTGTAACCACACCGGATTTGAGCTTCTTGGCATTGCAACAATAAGGAGTGGACATTCTTGACTCTTTCCTCATAAGTGGTGCTTCTCTCGAGAAAACTACATTGCTACCCTCTCCTTTCTCAGATGCAAAACCTTGATTTTCATTTCTTTGGAATTCAAATTTGTTATGTTCAGATTTAATTTCCATAAATATGGGATTTTCCAGTTCAGTTTCATCCATCACAAGTACATCATTACTCCCCCCTAGTCCCTAGACAGAGGCCATGTCCTCTTCCATCATCATCCTGTATTACATAAAATTCACCTCTGCCCTTTAGTCAAGCCTGATGAAGCTAACAGCCACTCTGAAAAAAGAGAACTCTAGCCTCTGATTCTCAAATTCATGAAAAGCAAGTACTAAATACAAAAAGTAGAATTAATAAATCCCTAGTTTTGTAGTACAATTTTGAATTTCATCAAGAAATGCTCCAAATGGCTCTCAAGTCTCAAGGAAAACAAAAAGAGACAGTAGTCCCGTCTAGAAGTAAACCCAAATGCCATCTGAAAACTCGCAAACGAAATTACAAACCCTAAATACGGGAGTAAATGTTGAATAGTGGAAATAAAATTTTTGCTTGCACTATTTCGTCTAACTGCCAATCGAGATATATATACATATGCTTAAAAAAGTAGAAATTACAAAGCATTAAAAAATTCCAAATCTTCCGATCATGGCCATCGACAAATGAGTGCAAATATTAACGTCAAACCTGTAGTTGTTGAACAAATAAACCCTATTCGGAATCCCAATGAAGCACAGCCATATGAGGAGAATCAGTAGCCAATCCTAAGATACCAATACCACATTAATCAGAATTGCACATTGCATATAACAATTTCAAAAAACAATAGCTGTACCCATCTGTTTGGAAAGGAAGACAATAAAAAAGCCAGGAAAGAAGAAATAATTAATCATTAATAGCAAAACCTGATTGCAAGAAAGAGATGGATAGATGGAAGACCTGATTGCTAGAGAGAGAAATGGAAACGGAGGAAGAAAACTCACAGCCTGACCTGTTATGCACCTTGAGACTTCATTTCAGACGCCAAATATAGATGCATATCCTATTTTAAACTTCCTTCTATTATACCGTAAAAAAACACTTCCTTCTATTATTCTTGAGAGTTTTGTGTTTTTGGTATAATAAAATGAATAATTCTATAATATTTTTAATAATTTTTCTAATTACTTAAAAAATAAATATTTTATAATCTTCTAAGACTTTAAATATTTTTATTTTTTCATTTACTAGTAATTAAGTAATTAGAAAAAAACTATTTAGGAAAATATAACATTGTTAAAATAAATTCATTTAATAAAAAAAGAAAATCAAGACATACAAGTGAAATTATTTTGAAATCAATTTGGTAAGTTATTGTGTAAAATAAGCACAATTTATGGTTCAATTAATGTAATAACAATAACAAATTATTTTAAGATTGTAAATTTCATCACTAATATTTTTTATAACTGCTACTTAAATTCTTGAAGATTATTTTTTTTATATGATCCATATATTAAAAAATAAAACTTGATAAAAAAAATAATTTTCATATGTAAAAGCATTGAATGTAACTTTGGCAATAAAATGAGAAAAAATTAAAATATAAACATAATAAAAAGCTTCTTTTTGGTGGGGTGATCTTGTATTTTTGTTCGCATTTCCATAATTATGGGAAGAAACAAATCAAAATATAAAGTGTGGGCCTATGTTCTGTGAGGTTAACGCTTAAGCCTGCAGCTTTGTGTGAAATGGTCACATATCATGAGGTGTGTGTGTTTAGCTGCCAAGTTTGTAAATAGCAGGAGATGCTTTAACTAATTTGGAGCTGGCTTGCTTGGAAAAGTTTTGGATTGGGTTTGAAGCTACTTTACAAGTGAAATAGGGGTGAAAGGCCTGAGGCTGATATTGCTTGTTATGTTTGCTGCATTTGAAAGTGTGTACACTTTTCTTAATGCTGTTTGAAAATTAAGAGCAGCCAGCTCTGTTTAATTTTTCTTTTTTCGGGGAAACTTTTAAAATGCTCTTAAATGAGTTTGGAGCATGGTTGTTCCATAATTTTTCACCATTGATGTTGTGTAAAATTTAATTAATAATTTATATTTTTTACCTGAAACTTAGATTACAGGTAATACTTTCATATATTTTTCTTTCACTTTCATAATTTTTTTCCCCAACAATTCACTGTTTTCATTGTTTTCAGGTTTTCTCCTTTGAGGTGTGTTCCCCATGTTTCTGTTTAAAGGCCAAATTCGTGAATGGTTAGACATCTTGAAATTATTTATCTTTGTAAAAACTCATTTCATGGTTCCATTCATGAGACTATAGGAAATCTATCATCCTTTATTTTTCTAGATGTCATATCCAACCACCTGAACGACAGAAGAACTATGCCACTGCAACGGCAACCACCTTAACGTCAACAATAACGTTGTATACTATATATAAAAGGAGAGAATTAATTTCAATATTCCACTGCATACACAAAAAGGAGAGAATGTAGTTTGGGAAAGGGCCAGTAAATATCTCCTTACTCGAACAATGCCAGAAATTCAAATCTGCAACATGGATCTATGAATCTGTGAATTCTCTGAAAAGAAACAGATTGAATTGAAGTGAGAGAAAATTTATCGATTTTGTTGAAGATCTGCGATCAATTGAGAAATTTTAAGGAAAAATAAAAATTAGGGATGTCATTTCGACTCACAAGTCTTCACAATGAAGATCTGTGAAGAGAAAGAAGAAGAGAATTATGTCAAATTAAAAAAAAAATTAAAGTAACTGGTTTTACCTATTATTATGAGTAAATTGCTTAAGTGCATTGATGTTCAAACTTCTTTTGGTGTATTGTAAAAGCCTCCTTTTTTGGAGGCTTAAATTTAGGGACGGATCCAAGGTGGGAGCATGGGCGTTGGCCTTCCTTTTTTTATTAATTTATTTTAAATTTTAATAATTAAATTAAATTTATTAAAAAATAAAAAGATAATTATATTAATTTTTTATAAAGTTAATACTTATTATATTGACAATATTATTTAAAAATTATACACACATTCATGATTTTATATATTGTTATTACACTCTAACATCCTTCTTTGTTTACAAAATTATATATAACTCTTCTACTTTATACACAAACATTACACAAAGTCTTATTAAAAATACAAAGTAAAGAAAGTATAAGTAATTTTTCAAACAAAAAGAGTGTTAATATTATAAGTACTAATATAAGGAGATGTCAGTATAATTATACAAAAGATAAAAATGATGAAGTTAAAGGAGTTTATACTTTATATGTATTTAACACGTGATTCATAATTATTTTATATACAATAATATTATAATTTTAACTCATCTTTCTATTAATTTTTAATCTTTATATAATAAATCTATTAGTTCCTCTCATTTTTAGCTTCATTCTCTTCCTTTTTTAAAAATCTATATATATAAAAACTTAATTTTACTTATAAATCATAATGTAAATGACAACTACTATCGCGATACATTTAATATCTAATATAATTTTTTTTTCACTTTATTCATAAATCTTTCTATATAATGAAAGAAAAATATTTTTTAAAGTGAAAAAAATAAGAGTATATTTACCTTTAATTTAAAATAGTATATTTTAATCTTAACTCACTAAATAATTTAAAGATGAATACATATTTATTTACTAATTTTATTTTTTTTATATTTAATAATATGATTCATAATTTTTGACTCTTTCACTAAATATTTTTTAGATCCGTCCCTGCTTAAATTGGCATTGAGATGGATGATGTTCATTTGATTATCGCACATTTTACTTCTTTAAATGTATTGTGGACTGTTTAGTTAAAAAAAATAGAGGAAGATGTCTTTTCTGTGAAGTGCCATTTGAGACGTTCAAAAATGAAATTGATATGCTGAAATAGTATCCATGTGCATTGCTTTGTTTGTAGTTAGGAGCTGGTTTGAATCTTTATCTTTGTATTTTTTTTTTCTTTGCTGGAATCTCATTAAATGATGAAGTTGTTACAATGGTTTCTTTGTCTGAATGAACTTGTGTCATAACTTTTTATTACCGAGGTTGTCATCATGCAATGTGCTGTGTGCGGAAACATGACTTAATTTGACTTGGAATTTTTGCTTGGTGGGGTTTTATGTTGGATCTTTTATCTTGGGGCTTGGGAAGCACTAGTCATATGCCTTATAGCTGAGTTGGTAAGGGAGAAATTTGTGTTGCTTGCTTTGTTTGGTAGACTAAGTGACTAACAGATGGATATTGTCAGCAATTTTCGGGTTAGGTAAACTGATCTTCTGAGTTATAAACGAACAAGGTGGCGGAATGTTTGTTTATGATAAATTGGCATGTTGGTTGCTGTCATGAATTTGATTTATACCACTCAATCCATCTAATTTAGTTAATGTCATGTAGTTGTCATTTGTTGTATAGTTGCTGTCGTGTTTAGTGCAACTCTCCTCCGATTGTAGTTCTGTCGTGGGTTGTGGCTTTATTTTTCTTCTTGGGTTCAGGTTGCTTGGTATAATGTTTAGAAATGGATTGAATACAACAAAATCATATAACCTGCTATCACTTTGAGATGATGAAGGAACATGAATAAATGGGATGCTTCCACGTTGACTTTGTTTTAATTTTAGTCTATTAATAATTAATGCCATAACTGAAAATAATAAAATAAAGAACAAAAGCTAGTAATATCTGTAATAATAATTGTTTTGAGTAATTGTTGTTATAAAAATAATATTTTTTGATTTAGACAATTTTAAGTGTGTAGTGTTTAGTATGAACGAAATTCACTAAGTCATGAACATGTACATATTTTGACTTTATTAGAGTCAAAATTGAAGTAAAGACTTGAAGTTATTGAAATAATAATTTCAATTTGATATCAGAAATGATAATTACGAGTTGGTCTTGAAAATCGAGACTTCAGGAGTTACTACACTTAAGATTTTTGAAAGCTGAAATAAAGGTGTCAACCATAAGCTAGTAATTATTTGAAGATTCAAGTTTAAATTCATTTAAAGGAATTTGAATTTAAAACAGAAGTTAGTAGCATTTATGAAAGCAAGATCCAGACAATACAATGATTGCTGACAAAGATTGAGCAGTTACTTGTAGTACAGAGATTGCTGACAAAGATTTAGCAAGTACTTCACAAGGATGACTGAAAATTATTAGGCAGTTTCCTTTGTTTTAGACACATGTGTTATGACAAACTTTTGTCAAAAGACAAATTCGATTCTGGATTTCAATTCGAGGAAGAGAATCACTTCCTCAAGGGATTCTCTAGTACCTAGACTGACCTTTTAGGCAAGAATGTCAAGAATAATTTCAAATGAAACAAAAGACTGTTCAAATCAAAATTGAAGTATTGTAGTGTGGTAATAAAAAGATAATTAAAAGAACTTGCTTTGAAAATTAAAGATTATTTTTAAACTTAAGAAAATAGTAAAAAGAAAGCAATAAAATGGCATGAAATGCAAAGAGAAAAGTAATAAAGTGCAGTGAAGTAAACTTAACATGCAATGTAAAGTGTAAAAATATAAAGAACAAGATGGCGAAAGAAAGCAATGTAAAAACACCGAAACTAAAGTTGCAAGTATTTAAATGAACAAAAAAGTATATTTGCAAAAAAGCAAAAAAAGCAATTAAAAAAAAAACTCAAATGATTTTTTAGAGAATCACTTGATTGGGAGTAAAAGGGATGTGTAAGAAAGTAAACTGAGAATGTAAATGGTATGGAATTTAAACTTGCATTGAATTTGTAAATGATATAGAAATGAAATTGGATGAAAATATACTTGACCAGACTTACATGCTTTTGCTTAATATGTCAAAGTGACGTGAGAGCGTGAGTACAAATGTTCGTGAGTAATGATTTTTCAACCTCTAAATGTTTTTATCCTTTCGATATTTATAGAATTTTTAAGTAACTACTATTTCTACATGATCTTGACATATGTTTAAAATAAAAAAAATTACATAATGATTATTAGTAATCCTTGTGAAATAACTGTCTGATCTTTGCTAACAATCTGTGTGTTTCAAGTAACCGCTTAATCTTTGTCAGTAATCGTCGTGCTACATGCAACTGCTACTAACTTTTATTTCAAATTCAAATCATCTTGTATGAATTTAAATTTGAATCTTCAAATAGTTACTGGCTTTTGATCGAGACCACTTGTTTCTATCTTTAGAAATCCTAAGTGTAGTTACTTTGAGTCTCATTTTTCGAGACCAAATCGAAACTACCATTTTGGTAACTTCCAAATCAGAAATATTATTTCGATAATCTTATTACAACTTTGATTCTAATAGAATCGTGTAAGTTCTCAAAGTAATTTTTTGACTACACCTCAAAATTGTCTGAATAGAAAAATGTTATTTTTATACCAATAACATGTCAAGATCTTGTAGAAATGGTAGTTACTTAGAATTTCTACAAATACTGAAAGGATGGAAACGTTTAGGAGTTGCAAATTCTGTATTCACAAACACTTGTAAGCATGCTTTCACGTCACTTTGACATTCTTGAGCAAACATGCAAGTCTAGTCAAGTATGTTTCTATCCTGTTTCATTTCTGTATCATTTACACTTTCAATGCAAGTTTAAATTCAATTTCATTTATACTTCCAGCCTTTTATTTTCTTACAAATTATCTTCTACTCCAGATCAAGTAATTCTTCCGAGATCATTTGAGTTCATTTCAATTACTTTTCTTTACTTGCTTTCATTATTTTTCTGCAAATTTATGTTCCTGTTCATTTACATATCTGCAACTTTGCTTTTACATTGCTTTCTTTTAATTTTTTGTTCTTTATCATCCTACACTTTATATTGCCTGTCAAATTTACTTTGTAGCACTTTACTTCCTTGTCATTTACATTTAATGTCATTTAATTGTTTTCTTATAACTTTTCTCTTTATCATAAAAGCAATCTTTAACTTTCAAAGCAAGTTCCTTTCATTACACTTTCATTGCTCCACTTAATTTTCTCTATTTTTACTAAGTCAATTACAACACTACTATTATTGTCTTTTCGATTTGCATACCATCTGTGAGATACTCGAAATTATTCTTGGTTTTCTTAATTAAATAGCAGTCCAAGTACTAGAGAATCTCTTAAAGAAGTGATTCCCTTCCCTGAATCAAGATACGAAATCGAATTTTGTCCTTTGACAAAAGTTTACCATAAACAGTAATATTATTGTTACATTATTTGTGTGAATACTGTGTTTGAAAATCTAGTTAATTCATCTGTTGGACTTTATTGTATAGATTTATTTCTTTATTGTACAAATTTATTTCATGATTTCCTTTATTAGGGTAGATTTTATTCTTGTATTAGGACATATTTATTTCCTATAATTTAGCTCTATTTTAGGAAAGTTATTATTGTCACAAGTCTATAAAATATAGATCATACATATATAATTGTAATTCAAGTAATAATATTCAGAAATATTCTTTCAATTTGGTATCAGAGCTCCCGATCTGAGAGCCTTTTGTTTTCGCTGCAATCAGCCTTCATTGCTGATCGGACCAGCCTTCATTGCAGGGTTTAGCGCCAACCTTTATTGCTGAGATTCTAGCAGCCTTCATTGCTTCCTTTAATCAGAACCTTACCACTGTCTTCTTCACAATTGTTGCTGTCGCACTATCCCAAAACCCCCGGACGGGAACCGCACCATCATCGAGAATGATGTTGTTCTGTGACCCGCTAATCGCAAACATTGCTCCTCCGCGACCAATGACCCGCGAACAGTGCTCCTCCGCGACCTATGAATGGCCACACACCCCAAGCTTGCTACCCGATCTCACCCTCGTTCTCTCTCGCTGCCACCATCGTTTCCATCTAAACCTGTGATTTTTGTCGCGCACCTCACAAATCCATGATAGATTCGTGATAGACGCATCACGCCAAGTAGCACACCGTCCTCACCGTCACGCCATTTGTAGCACCCTTGTGGGGATGTCACATATATAAAGAAAATAAAAGAAAGAGAAATAAAATCTACCCAAGTTGTAAAACAATTATTACGTACTAATACGGGTTGTAAAATAATTCCTGTTAAACAAAATATTATTAAATAAAATAACGCGAAAACATAAAATAAACAGAAACAACATCACTCATAATATACATATGGTCCAAGTTATAAGTTATACAAATAATTTATAACTATATCTACAAATATTTAAAACAGAAAACAAGATAAACAAAAAACAAGAAATAGTCAATATATACATACGCGACGCGCAAAAATACACATCATAAATATTTAATCCTCTGATGGATCACTCTCAGGAAACTCATCAGAAGATAAATATCCAGGATGCCTCGACACTCGGCGGAAACGAGACCGCACAGTCGACACGATAGTCATCTCACTAGGCTGAGCGGATACACCACCCCAATGACGCCTAAGAGATAAAGGTAACTCTAAGTATAGAAACACAGTAGTCATCATTACTGGCTCTCCATCAAATGTAAGTCGTATAGACACAGTCAACCGTCCCACGTAAGTCACTGAGTCTCTATCTCCACACAGATGCCAAGCTAACGATCCACCGTGAAACTCGAGTGTCACAAACCCCAAAAATCCTGGCACCGCCATATCCAAGCAAATCAGTCCAATGGATATGGATGATCAGATGGTTCTTGGTCGTCGTACTGGTCTTCAGCTTGCTGCTCCTCTTCCTCCTCAGGATATAAAATCTCAAGAGGCTGTTCCTCTTCCTCAAACTCTTTACCACGTAAAATAAATATACAGAAAACACATACAATAAAGAGGTAAGACAAACTAGAATCATCACAAACATGACAAATAAGAAAACGACAAACAACAGATATACAGTTCATGCAATATAAAAAGTTATAACAGTAATTAATAATAGAATAGTATCACAACAACATATAATATCACGTAGATAAAATAATATCACGAGATAAAATAATATCACAAATAAAATAAAATAAGAAATAGACAAATTATCATAACAATGACCAAATAAAATAAACAGATACAATAAAATAATATCCAAGATATAACCATATACAATATGACACGATCCTACTCCATGGAGCTAAACACATACAGATATCAGAGAGAGAATGACTTGCAAAATCTATTAGTACCACGGCTGCCCAACCAAACTATTGCGCTGTCACACGTTGCGTCTATAGCCCCATGTCACATGGAATCCATCATCCAAGGCGTGGTGTAGTTCACGGTCTCACGTTGTGGCACTACAAACAATGTACTATTAGACTTTACAAGATCTCGATTAAAAATAGTGTGTGTCGAGTCCATTAGTGTGCTATCGGTTACCACGGCCCAGCGGAGCGACCGACTGTCCATATATGGGATCCCGTACACTAACGGCTCCAAGTTCATAAGGACAATGAACCACACTACGTTTATCGCATCGACAACACGATGTGATTCACCTCGTCAACCAATCCACCAAAAATTGGCATAAACTCAATATATGAGAAATTTCCAAAATATCCTCAATAAAAATATATTCTCAAAGATAAAAAGATACAGTAAGTCCCACCGGACAAATACTGTTCCAAAGCCTGTACGGGTTCACCTCATAGCCCGACAGCAGAAAAAAAAAACAGAAAGTACCATTTTGGTCAATCGCGTAGAAATTTTATCGCGTTTTCACAATCTCGTCATTTTTACAAACGTTTTTAAATCGCGTAAATATATTTTTCTGTTTTTAAAGTCGCGTAGAGTTTTTAATACGTTTTCTCAATCGCGTAAGATTTTTAAATCATTTTATGGTCCAAATCCATTAAAAATTACTGTTTAAATAAACAGAAATAATAAATAATACGTTTAAACTACATAAAATATTTTCCATACCGTATACTGTCTTTTGGACATCTTTTCTATCTTATTTGCCCGTTTTTACAAAAAATTGACAGTATTTTGTTTAGAAAATTATATTAATGGTTTCCTAATTTTTTTCATAAAAATTCTGTTTACTTAATTTTTAACCGTATAATTTAATCCTTTTGAAAACCACTAACATGCTTCAAAATACAGTATGAGCTATATGTTAGAAATTCTCAAAAGTTACTGTATTTCATTTCTAACAGTAAAATCAATAGTTTTAGTTGATTAAACTTAATTCAATTCAATTTATTTCTTCAAAACTCATTTTAGAAAAATTCTTTTTAACATATATTGCATCTTTATACTTGAAAATGGTTTGGAATTGATTTTAGAAATCATAAATTCTTGGTTTGGCATGTTGGCTGAAATATACATTTGAGTCATTTGATTTCTAAATTCATTTTCCTTGATCTAAACAATTCTATCTCTTGTTAATTTTTCTAGGTTAATTAAATTACACTTTAGGAAAATAATGAGAACATTTTGGTTCTCCTTCTGGGTCAATGGTCGTGAGCCTTGGTGTTGTGTTCTTTGGAACACTCATGCATTCCTTTGCATGTTATTCACATCCTATACATTATCATGCATTTCTAACACATACAAATTATCAAAGCTTGTAGACATGCAAATCAAAGCTTATAGACATGCAACTACATACAAATTATTACAAATATCAAATAGGAAAGCTATTAACAATCACACAAACAAGGTACTAACAAACACAAACAAAGGAATCCTTATGGATTCTACAATCAATAATCAATCTCCGTTTTCTTACCACCACCCATGGATGATAAGATTTGCCTTCCTCTTACCTTAAATGAAGACAAAGATATTCTTTCACTCCTCTTCTAGGTTTCAGTTTTCTCCTTCAAATCACCTAACAAACTTAAACAAAATCTACAAGTTACTAACCATAAAAGAGAGCTTAAACCATGGAGAAATCATGGCTTAGAACTTTGAAAAAGAGTTTAGAAATGGAAAACAAGAAATTTCACCTTCTAGGTAAAATTTTCCAAGTAGTTTTCCAAGCTTCAAATGGAAGATTTTGCAAGAACTCTCAACTAGAGATGTTCTTAGGATTGTGTTTAGGTTTAGAAAACTTGGTTGGATAGAATTTTGGGTGGTTGGATGGTATGGTTTTGTGTTTGGCCGAATGGAGCTTCAAGAGAGCTTCAATGGTGTTTAGGGTTTTTGGAAGAGAGAGAAGAGAGAAAATGCTTGAAGGATGAAATGATTTTTGTCTTCCAAAGGCCAAATGGTCGTGAACTTCAAAGCCATGCAAGGTGTCATGGGTTTGGCTTCATCCAAGCCTTAGAATGAATCAAAGGCCAAGATTAAAACTTGGTTAGCAAGCTTGTTTCTCATTGGTTGATTTTAGCATAGTCATCTAGCCTAGTCACATGCTTAGTCACTAATTAGCCTAGTCACCACACTTAGTCATCATGTTCTTGAAAGTTCTATCACTAATGATGCTTAATTAAGCTACTAAGTTAACAGTTTTAACTAAACGTGGGTCTCGCAAAATATTTTCGGGTCCACTGTCATCTAATTATACTGACTAATAAAATAATATATAAAATTATTTTATTGGACAGTTAAATTCTAAAAATTAAAAGATTAATTATCGTCTCATTCAGAATTGGGTTTAATAAGATCCCCCAGTCTGAATAATTAAAACAAGATTTTCCCAGCCCGAAAAAATATTATCTCCCTGTCCCGAAGCAAATCGCACAAAAAGTCCAAATAAAATCACAGACAGTAATATTAAGCACTGTAACATATAGAAAAATTAAAAACAACACAATCGGGACGTAATGGTCATTTTTTCATTTTTTCCCACGACGAAGCAAATCATCCAAAACGTTCAAATAAAATTACAGACAGTATTAATTGTCTGTATATCTCCCAGAAAAATTAAAACAGTAGCTTGAGAAAATTTTTATTTTACCGTCTCGAAGCAAATTACGTAAAACGATCAAATAAAATTTTAGCCTGTAAAACATATTTGTATTTCATACAAAAAAACAAGAAACAGTAGATAAGGACACAACAATCATTTACACAAAAACTTGAAAAACAACAAACAAAACATTCGGGACATTTTTCTAAAAATTGGGGTGTTACACCATTGCACCGCACTATAGTTGTCGACGACTCGCGAGTCTCACCGGTGGCCTACCATCACCTAACAACTCTATGTTGTCGTCTTTGTTTCTCACCTTTCTTGTTTCTCTATTTTTTCCTTTGTTTTGTTACTTTTATTGCAGAACCAACCATTCAAGTTCCAAAACAAAAAAACAAATTAAAAAAAAGAATGAGAAACAGGTTGGAAACATATGTATATCAAATGACCAAACTGGTAAGAATTTTTGTTTTCAATCCTTTCATGCTTTTGGTACTGAGAATTTATGGATTATGGACTCTAGTGCAACTGACCATATGACCTTTTATTCACCACATCTATTATCTTATCAACCATCTTCTAGTAAGTATCATATAACCATAGTTGATGGCTTTCACACCTCAGTTGCGGGTTTTGTTACTATTAAACTCTAGTTCTTTTTACACTTATACAATGTGTTCCATGTTCCCAAACTTTCCTATAATTTTATTTCCATTCATAAGCTTACTAAAGGCAATAATTGTGTCGTAACCTTTTTTCATTTTCATTGTGTCTTTTAGGATCTTGTCACGAGGAGAACGATTGGAGTTGCTAAGGAACATGAAGGGTTGTATTATTTCCTTAATATGCTAGCTAATGGTGGTCCTGATAAGAAGTTGCTATCTTCCTGTCATCAGTCCAGTTCTGAGTCTCTTTCTTCTCAAATTTGGCTACATCACAAGCGTATGAGACATTCTCCTTTTTCTTTGCTTAAATTTATGTTTCCATCCTTATTTTAAAAAGAATCTATTGAGTGTTTTCATCGTGATGTTTGTGAGTTTGCCAAATATCATTGTGTAACTTTTTCGCCTAGTTCTAATAAAAATGTTGAGCCTTTTACACTTATCCACTCTGATGTTTAGGATCCTGCATCTATTCCTAACATTTCTAACACTAAATGGTTTCTTTTCTTCTTTGATGATTGTACTTAACTAACTTGGTTTTTTCTAGTGAAAGATAAATCAGATGTGTTTCAATTGTTTGTTCAATTTTATCACATGATTTAGACCCAATTTGGAAAGTTCATTAAATATTTATGTTCTGATAATGTTAAAGAGTATGTCAACTAAAATTTCTCTACATATATTAAAGAGCATGGTATTGTGCATAAACTCACATGTGTTGATACTCTTTAGCAAAATGGTGTTGCAGAAAGAAAAAATCGTCATTTACTTGAAATCACTAGAGCTTTACAATTCCAAATGTCTGTTCCTAGTTCATATTAGGGGAATGTTGTTTTAACTGCTACATATTTAATTAATCGGTTACCATCTTATGTCTTGGGGAATGTAAATCATGTCCAACTCATGACCTCTCACTTTCTATCTGTTCCTATTATGCGTAGTCTACAGTCTCGTATCTTTGGTTATGTAATTTTTGTCCATGTACATCTCCACAATCGCAGCAAACTTGATCCTCGTGCTATTAAATGTGTTTTTTTTTGTTATGCTCTTGACAAGAAATGGTACAAATGCTATCACCTTACGAGTCGTCGTTCTTTCGTATCTATGGATGTCACCTTTCATGAAAATGAGTCATTCTTTACTTGTCCTTAGCTTCAGGGGGAGCACACTCAGGAAGCTGAGGCTGAGTTCTTCTTTCTTGGGTCCTTCCTTCCTTTACCATCTGACACTACACAGGAACTGACATATTCTTCTTGCATCACACCTGAACTAGTTAATGTTAAGGCCAAGGCTAGCACACTAAAATTGGTGTATCAGAGGAGAGGGAAACCCAAACTGGCTCAATAGCAACTTCAGGCGTCCGAACCAACGATAAGTACTAAAGATACAAGTTCTCCTGTCTCTGAATTTCCTATTTTTGAACCTGACCCAGATAATACTGTTTCTGAACCTGATAACATGTCTTTGAATAATTGTGGACCTAACCTAGATGACTTACCCATTGCCTTGAGGAAAGGAAAAAAGTATTGTCTCAATCCCAAGTACCCTATTTCTCAATTTGTCTCTTCTAAACATCTTTCCCTGTAGCACCAGAGTTTCATTTTAGCCATAAATTCTATCAAAATCCCAACATCAGTACAAGAAGCATTGAAAGATAAGAACTGGATTCAAGCAATAAATGAGGAGATGGGTGCATTGGAAAAGAATAGAACATGGGAGATTGTCAAGAGACCATATAACAAAAAGACAATAGGGTGCAGATAGATATATACTTTGAAATATCGGTCTGATGGTACACTAGACATGTATAAAGCAAGGTTAATGGCAAAAGGATATATTCAGACTTATGGAATTGACTATGAGGAGACATTTGCTCCAGTAGCCAAGATGAATACTGTAAGAATCTTACTCTTCTTTGTTGCCTACTTTGGGTGAGAATTACATCAGTTTGATGTTAA
Source organism: Ormosia emarginata (assembly GCA_029884605.1). Taxonomy (NCBI): domain Eukaryota; kingdom Viridiplantae; phylum Streptophyta; class Magnoliopsida; order Fabales; family Fabaceae; genus Ormosia; species Ormosia emarginata. The sequence continues at coordinate 77,027 of JAQQTP010000076.1, read as the reverse complement.
AAATGTTTTTCTTCATGGCAACTTAGAGGAGGAAGTTTATATGGAAATTCCCCCAGGATACGACTCCACTAATGGAAGGAACAAGATGTTTAGGTTTAAGAACGCTTTATATGGGTTGAAACAGTTTCCTCCTGCTTGGTTTGAAAGATTCACAAAAACAATGGTGTCCCTAGGATATAGACAAAGTTAAGGTGATCATACTCTCTTTTTTAAACATTCACAAGAAAGTAAACTCACAGTCCTACTTGTATATGTTGATGACATCATTATATCAGGAGATGATCTAGTTGAGAAGTAACTCCTGAAGAAGAAATTAGTAGCTGAGTTTGAAATGAAATATCTTGGAAAGCTAAAGTACTTCCTTGGAATTGAAGTTGCCTACTCCAAGCAAGGTATCTTCATTTCTCAAAGGAAATATGTCCTAGATCTTCTCAATGAGACTGGAAAGCTTAGGTGTAAGGCTATTAGTGTACCGATAAAATAGAATCACAAAATGGGAAGTGATGAAGAGAGCCCTAAGATGGATAGAGCTCAATTTTAGAGACTAGTAGGGAAACTGATATATCTAGCACATATCAAACCAGATCTAACGTATGCTATCAATATTGTTAGTCAATTCATATATGATCCGCGGGAGAGACACAAGCAGACTGCGAATCAAATTCTACAGTATCTTAAAACCACTCCTGGAAGAGGATTACTATTTAGAAAGGGAGAAACATATCAATGGAAGTGTACACAAATGTTGACTATACAGGTTTAATTACTGATAGGAGGTCAACATCAGGTTATTGTATGTTTCTGGGTGGAAATCGAATAACATGGAGAAGTAAGAAACATAATATAGTGGCTTGTTCAAGTGCAAAAGCTAAATTTTGAGTTATGGCACAATGAGTTTATGAGTTGTTATGGATGAAGATCATATTAGATTACCTGAATCAAGTATGAATTTGTTCAAATTATTATCAATCTTCTTACTTTTCATTATCACCAAATAGCATCTACAAACTTACATTACTCCACCTCTTGCAGAATATCCATATCCCAATGTATCAAGTCTACCTAAAGAAATCAAATTCCTTCCAAGTGTAGGCACATATCTCACATCACCAAGTGTTTTCACAAAACCATTTTGCATATTAATTTTCACAGTACCTTTTCCAGCAACATTTAAGCAATTGCCATTACCCAATTTCATTACTTCATCACCACTTGCATTATACATGTCAAACCATTCCTTTCTTGAACAAATATGATTAGAACAAGTAGAATATAAAATTCAACAATCACCATAGGCACTATTTTCTTCTTCAACCATCAATAACTCATTTTCATAACCCAAAGGTTCTTGTACAACAGTTGTAACATTTTCAGACTTCTCATTTCCTTTACTCTTATCAAATTCTTCCATGTCTGCTTTCAACTTCCTGCAATAAAAATAATATGACCAATCTACTGACAATAATAACACTGCTTTTCTATATAATTCAGCCTTGGTATAGAACTTGATCTTGAATTATCTTTACCAGAAAAGTTGCCATGAGACATACTCCTACCACGATCAGATTTAGCAACCAAAATACCTATTTTTCAACTAGCAATGTTGTGACTAAACTCTCATAAGTGTTTAGAAGAGACAATAACAGCAACAAAGATTAAAAAATTAATATAGACATGTGGTGTTTATACTGAGTAATAAAAAAAAAGTAAACAAAAAACATATAATGTTATAAATTCTCATAAACAAAGCCAACAAAGCGCAACAGTATAGTGGTTGATGCTGCAGTCTTACGTTATCAAGACATGCGTAGGAGACCTATATTTTTGTAGACCTTTAAATCTAAACCTACATATCAGTTTACGGTTTTATCGGTCGAACTAAGTGATTCGGTTCAGTTTTTAAAATATAGGTTTAAATTTGATTGATGAAATTTACAGAAAAAATTATAATCTAAATATATGATATCTCGAATGATTTAGAAGAATTTGATTATGTTATAATTAATAGAATTTATAGTGAAATTCTTTCAAAACTATTTTTTGTTATTGTTAACTGGCTCTTCTGGTGCACAAGTGCTATGATAATTGAGTTATATAACTCCTTTCAATAAATATTTTTTATATGACTTTCCAAAAAATAATTAGTTTATATAGTTTTCAATAATTTTAATTTTTGATACTATAGTTTTTTAATATTAATTTTTATGTGTTTATTTCTTTGAATGTTTTATCAACTTATTATTAAGAGTATATCAAATTATACTAAAAATATAAAAAGAATAGATAAAATAGAATAATCTTATATGAATAGATATTACAATGACAAATAAAAAAATCTACTAAAAATTGAAATAGTTAATAACAATAAAATCAAATAATGTTCAATGCATATAAATACCCTAGCATTTTATAATCTATACATTTAGTTTATACAATTTAAATAGAATAAATAAAATAACATATTAGTTAAATCAATCAATTGGCATATGACTTCTTAGGTTCTTTAATCTTATTCGCTTTCACAAATCTCATATATTTCAATATGACACAGAATTATAACTTGTTTATTACATATACTCCATTAATACTTTCGTTGAAGTTAATTTCTTCTATTATTTGTTCATAAAACTATCATAACTCCTGCAAATAATGTCACTAAAACATCAATGAAACATCAATGAGACCAATATTTTTGTAAGCTTTTTAATCTAAACCTACATACTAGTTCACAGTTGAACTAGTCAAACTGACCAGTCCGGTTTAGTTTTTAAAACATGGGTTTAAATGTGATTGAAGAAATTTACAAAAAAATAAGTGTTTTGTACCGTGCAATGTATGAGATAAATTAAAAAATGTTAAAATAAATAAGAAAAATATATTTAGCTTAGAGATATGACATCTTGGATGGTTTAGATGAATTTGATTAAGTTATAATTAGTAGAGTTTATAATGAGACCCACTTAAAACCATTTTTTGTTTTCGTTAACTAGCTCTTCTCGTTCTATGATAACCAGGTTATGTAACTCATCTCAATAAATATTTTTTTATATGATCTCCCAAAAAATAATTAGTTTATATAGTTTCCGATGATTTCAATTTTTGATTCTATAATTTTTTTTTCTTTTAATATTAATTTTTATGTGTTTATTCCTTTGTATGCTTTATCAACTTATTATTAAGAGTATAATAAGTTAGTCCTTAACGCCAAATTATACTAACAAAATAATCTTAAATAGATAGATATTACAATGACAAATAAAAAGAAAACCTACTAAAAATTGAAATAGTTAATAACAATAAAATCAAATGATACTCGATGCATTCAAATATCCTAACATTTTATATCATATACATTTAGTTTATACAATTTAAGTTGAATAAATAAAATAATTCATTAGTTGAATCAATCAATTGACATATACTTCTTAGATTCTTTAATTTTATTCTTTTTCACAAATCTAATTTATTTCAATATGACACAGAATTATAACTTGTTCATTACATATGCTCTATTAATGCTCTCATTGAGATTAATTTCTTCCAATATTTGTTCACAAAACTATCTCAACTCCTGCAAATAATTTTACTAAAAACATAAATGAAATCTCAATGTTATATGATACAGGTTTTTAATCACATTTAAATGATTTTACTAAACTAACTTTACCATATTTTCATGCAAATTTTTCACTCCCGTGTAATGTATGTATTGAAATTTTCTAAATAATATAGAATAAATATATATGAATATATTTAATAATGTAAAAATATAATTAATTAATTTAGGATAACAAGACATATATAATAAATATGATATCGACATCGAGACACTTATAAAAATTTTGAGATTTTAAGATCAACAATCAAATGAAAACAGTTAATAACATGATTTATTAAAGATAAGTGAGAATTTTTTGAATTTTTTTTAACATGAATTAATATGTAATATATATATATATATATATATATATATATATATATATATATATATATATGTTAATGTAATTAACATATGATTATAAATTTTATATTTGTATGTGTAGATAATACATATACATCTTCCTTTTAAATTACAAAATGAGATAGCATATGATAGTTATTGAGATAATGTATTTGTCACATGATAAAATTGTAAATATGTTATTTCATGTCAAAATTACATATGTCAAAATAAGAAGACATGTACATTCCTTTTATATTATTATTATTATTATTATTATTATTATTATTATTATTATTATTATTATTATTATTATTATTATTATTATTATTATTATTATTCATGTTTTAAAAAAAATAAAAAATAATCATTTTTTTAATAGTACATCTGAACCAAAAAAAAATTGTAAAGTTGCCAACGTGACACCCTATGTGAAGTAAATGATGCTAGGTAGGACTGGAAATAAGTCAAGTCAAGCTTAGCTTTGACTTGGCTCGATAGGAAATTGAACTCATTTTATTATAAGACACGACAAAGAAGAATTATGTTGTCGTTAATTGCCAACATGACATCCTACATGAAGTAAATGATTTTAAGAATAATTGGAAATGAGTTGAATTGACTCTAGCTAAACTTAGCTATGGTAGACTCGATAGGAAATCAAGCCCATTTGATCCTATTTATTTATAGTTGCTTCACTTCCTTAATGAATGATGAAGATATAGCAAAGTATGTAGTAGAGATAATTCTTTAAAATCTTCTACCTAACTTCTAAAATATCTATATTTACAAGGCCTATAAAATATTTGCAATAAATATATAGAATATTTAAAAATAATTTTTTATATGTTCATTTAGAGCATAATAGTACTACTTAATGTGGATACTACAAATTCTATAGCTTACCGGTACTAGATATATACCCGTATTGAATCCTTAGTCATTATCCGATTTTGTTAGTCTGCCTCTTTTAACTTTTAATCTTTGTTTCTACATTTTGTGTAAATAGAAGTAAAATATCATAGGTGTTTGCGGATTGAATTATAATGATATTGAGGAAAAAAAGCCAACCGATGTAGTCCCATTGGTTTTCTGATATTATCATTCGATAGGTTTTATTCAAAATGAAAAAACTAATCAAATCTAATCCAATCTAAATATTTTTAGATTGGATTGATTCTTTGGTATGCTGTCAAATTTTTTAGAATAAACAAATTCATTAAAAAAATGCAAGCCAAAATTTATCAAAAATATAACAAATATAAATTCAAATTAATTCATTAAAATACATGAAAATGGTATACAAGTGCAAATTTAAAAAACAAGTCCCAACTAATACTGAATCGTACAATACATGTCTAAATTTGAGGTCCAACCTATGAAATAAGATAAAGAATTAAGTTTGTTTGCATAAAACCATAATTATCAGCTAAGAGTATAATAGTAAAGTTCATAATTAAGTATGAGTAATCTAGTAATTTCTCAAGTAAAATATTAATTTTCAAACATATATAATATTTTTTTATTTAGATTAGATTGGATTGTTTTTAAAATTGAAACTGAAAATTGATCTAATATAATTAATTTTTTTAAATTTTTCACTTTTTATGTTTTTCTGGTTTTTGGTTTGTTCAGTGTTCTATTTTTCAGTTTGATTTATTCAGTTTTGAACATTTCTACCTATATGAATGGAGTTATCTATTGCTATACATTTTGTAATTAGCATTGACAATAACAATAATTTTGATGATAACAAATAAGAGAAGTGATGATTGTGTAAAGATCAAGTCCCAAGATTTTTTAAGTATAATTTTTAGGATTTAAATCTTATGTTAAGGTTAATAGGAATCATACTAGCTCATGTCTTGTTTTTCACTCAACTTAAATCTCTTTACAAAATCATGTTTTATGTTAATCAAGTTTGAGCAAAATGTTTTTACAAAGGATGAAAAGAAAACTATGCTTTATACTTGTGAAAATAGTTATCCAGTTTGTGGAAAATGATTTTAGAAAGGTTGAAAATGATTTGGAAAACTTTGATTATAAAATCCTTTAAAAATCTTGTTTTCTTGTTAAGCCAATAATTGATTATGTGTTTTGAATAATAGGTTATCTGATACTACTAACTGATTATGTGATTTTATATAACTGATTATTTGAAATCCATAACAAGTTTTTCACCTTGGCAGAAGTGCTTCACTAAATGTTTTAAAGTGAATAACTGGTTATGGAAAGTTCATAATAGATTATTTGCATGTTGGGAACATTCCCTTGTGTTTTTTAAATGTTCTTAACCAATTAAGAGTCACAAATAACCTGTTATTTGCATGCTACGATGTTTTCTGATAAAACAAATAATTTGTTAGGCAAAACCAATAACATGTTATTTGGGACAACAAACGACATTTTCCAACGACTCTATTAAGAGCATTTAATGCCCCAATAACAACCAATGACTCTAAATTGATTTGGGCTATAAATATAAGTGTTTGGGTATCAAAGAAAAGTTGGCAATCAATCTGAACAAGTTTTTTGAGCATTAAATTCGTGTTTTACTCTCATTTCATCATATACTCTATTTTGAGCTTCAAAGTGTGAATCATTGATACCCATTGAGCTTTAATTTGTATTATCCACTTTTGAGAGAGTTTCTATTCATCAATACTTTATGTAATCTGTAAAGAGGATAATATATCCTTCAAATTTTAAAAAGTGAGGTATCTTTTGTTTATAAAGAGGGTGAGGTATTCCTCAAAGGTTGTAAAGGGTGATGTATCTTTTGTTTGTAAAGAGGGTGATGTATCTTTCAAAGGTTGTAAATGGTGAGATATCTTTATTGTGAGGCTGAAGTACAAAGGGTGAGGCATCTCAAAAGTGTGTTGAGTGCTCTCAGTTATAAAAGTTGTCAAACACCTGTTTAAGCTTGAAGGTTTAGTGGAAAATCTCGGGTGGTTAAAACTGGATAAGTTCTGAATGTGGTCGGGATAAATCCTTGTATTTGCTCTTCTTAACTCTATCTCTTCACTTTGTACTTTTATTTTATATGCTTGCTTGAATATTCTCTATCTTGACTTAATTATTTGTGAGTGAAGTGATCAATCTCATCTATCTATTTAGTTCAATCAATCAATAACTTCAATGAAAATTGATAATCAAATATTTTGTAAAAGATTTATGAAAATATTTTACATGCTTAATTCACTCCTCTTAAATATTAAAGCCACTTGATAACACATTTTTAGAGAGAGTATGCATTTTGGGTGTTGGTACTGGTATCTAGTCATCACGTAACTATTTTAACTAGTGAGTTAGTGATCAAACCGTAATAAATAAATGAAATAAATATACAACAAAAATAAATATATATAAAAATAATATATTGAAAGTATAATTCAATATAAGGTATAAAAAACATAAAAAAATAACTCAATATTATAATTACTAAAAATTCAAAATTCATCTATCTATTTATTTATCTATAATAATTTATAAAAGTTGTTCCACTACAGTTGTCATGTATCATCTACTCTAAATTTGATTTTTAAACTTTTTTAATTATAACTTTATTTAATTATTTTTTGACTTTTCGTTTTTTCTGTTCATAACTTGCTTGGCTCTTTATCTTTTCCATCCTTTCAAATTTGCAATTTCTTATTGACTTTTAATATTTTCTTTACTTTTCATTATTTTTTCACGTCAATTTTTTTTTGAATTTTTTATACAATAACAATCAAAATTTATTCATTTTTAATAAATTATAAAAGTGCCTGCTTTATTTCATAAATTAATCTTAAATAGAAGAAAATAAAATATATATTAGTAAAATGTCATTTAAATACTATTCTTTTACATATTTATAAATTCTATTATCTTTTAGTCTTAATCTTATAAGTTTTAATGATAAAAATATTTGAATAATATTATAATCTTATTTAATTTTTATATATTTTATTAATAATAAATTTCTATTTATTTGTACTAATAATATTAGCATAAGATGTTTTTAAATTTTTATTAATATATATAAGATAACATACTAAACAAAGATCTTACTTAATTTATGATCTCGTTATTAAGATAAAAGTTATTGAAAAATAATTAAGACCGAATTAGAAAATTATTTTGTAAAATTAAAGAAAAAGATAAAGAGTAACAATTATAAAGATTTTTCAAGTCATAAAAAATTTCACCGAAGATGTCAAAATAAATATAATAACATTTTCATTTAAATTAGGTATAATGAAGTTAAAAAATACATTTAAATATTGTTGTAAACGAATAAAACAAAATTGAATCATATAATTATTAAAATTTAAATATGAGAGTTGCTATTAAATTTTATAAGATTCTAAGTATATATGAATTAATTTAATTTGCATTTAAAATAAATTAACCAAACATTTTCTTTAAAATTATTTAATTATAGATTTTTATTAAAGTAAATTAAGCTAATTTAATCATGTAATAAATATTTTATATTAAATAAAAACCTCATATTGTAACAAAAAAAATAAAAATAAAAACTTCATAATCATATATATTTGATTTAAGAAACTTACACGAATAAGATAACTATAAAAAAATCAATGTGAAATTCACTGTTAATTATTATTATTAATATTATATAACAAAAGAAATAATTAAATTATTTTTTCTTCATATGATGAAAAATGATGTTTTTATGTCATTTTTTATCTTATATTATTTTTTATTATATTTTTTAATAATTATGATTAAGTGAAAAAATGTGATACAATCAATAGTATAAAAAATAATATAAAAAATAGTGTAAAAAAAAATATAAAAAAATCATAATTATTTTCTTATTTTCCAATTTTTCTTTGTTTGATGTCATGATAATGAATCGGGCAAGCTACGTTGCAACCTTTTTATTTTTTGTTTTCTAGCCACGTTGCAACTTCTATCCACCACATGAGCCTTGCCTGCACTTATTTTTAAGTCCTTTCTTAGCCGAAGGTTGGACGCTTCCAGTAGTTACTTATATCCTTATCATCTTTGAGTTGCGCTACGCCCCCTGCGTCACATCGTCTTCCACTTTCATCTTGTTGAATCTGTGCAATGCTTCCACTTGCAATGCTTCCCTCATCGACACCGGCTCGTTGCATCGTGACTTTGTCCCAGCGGTTGGCTTGCACCATTGTTGGCTACATGGTCGTGGAGGATGCGGATTGCGGAGTGCGGATGGAGGCGAGAACGCGGGGCGAGAAAGGGAGTGACTCGTCTGAGTGAACAAAAACTGGATAGGCGATTGGTTAGCGTGCATATCTGTCCTGGATGCCAATTCGGACGGGTTGGCTCCTGCAATGTTTGCAGAGGCAATCGGTCGGTAACCTATTTGTCTTTGTTTTTTTTTTTTTTAAATATAATCTATGTATTTGAGTGTCCAAGTTCAGTTGTATGAGTCATATTGGAAGATGGAACTATCCTGATGGATTAGTGTGTTTTGGCACAACAACATATTACCTGTTCGAAGAAAGGTTTGAGCAGGGAATTACCCTGAAACTGTGACGTGTTAGTTGCTCTGGGCTCTAAGTGCGTCTGTGAAGATTATATGTTCTTTTGATTGTGACTCTGATAATGGGTTTTTGCTGGAACGTCTTTATTTAGAGCAGATTTCCAAAATTATTGAATCTGATTTAACTAGTGTAGATATTTAATATGCTGATTGATAGTGTAGATATTTAATATACTGTTTGATGAATTGTTGAGTTCATTGTGCTAGTAAATATACGTGTATATGTGCTATTAATGTTGTTTGATGTTTTGATAGCTTGAGTTTCCCTGCTTGTAGCATCCCTTACACTGTAATTACTTTGTGAATATGTGTAATATTGTAGTATTGTGTGGACTTTATGGATCTGTATGGAGTTAGTGGTCTGTTAAGGAGTAAAAATGAGCAGTTAGTTTATTTTGGAGGTTGAAATGAACTCTGGATGTATGCTTTAATGGCTGTTGTGCTTGATTGTGGTTTAATGTGGCATTTTGTGGTATATTGAGATGGTTTTAATCGTGGTCAATTGTAAAAAGAAGTATGAAGCATTTATGGAATAAGGATCATCTGCATGTCTGTCTTTATGTCGAGTTCCCTTATGAAATTGGTTCGTTTGAGTTCATGGAAATGTTGGGTTTGGGAATTGTTTTCTTGTTGAAAGAGGTGGATGAGATTATACATCTGATTCATATCTCAATCTTCGTGAATCATGATTCAAAACTCAGAGTAATTAAGTGGTAAGCATGACAATTGAGTGGTATTTCGTTTCATATGACAGGGAGAATGAGCAGCTGTCTAAATTTTGCGATGTTTTTTGATTCACCTTTGCATAGTTAGTTGGACTGTTTCTTTCATTTTGACGTATAAGTGTCAAATGAGAAGTAAATCATATGGTTTTTGCTTTCTGGACATGCTTAACTAGTCTATCTCAGCATTTTGCATTTATTTTAACTCCTTAAATATTATTGGTTTTTTTGGTTTAGGGTTAGGTTTTGGAAGTTTGCCCACAGTCTTTTTTAATTAATTATTGTAAATTTGGATTTTCAGCTTGTTATACTATCTATCAGTTTCCCTTATCAATGCAGATTGAACTGGCAGCACTAGCTTTGTAAAAAACCCAAGGCGAAACCCTGATATAAAAACTTTATTCACATGGTCCTCTGGCACCTACACCTGTCAATCTTCCAATAGCTGCAGTTGCAAATCCCGTAGCTTATACTTCACTTGGAGCTCATGGTGTATGATACTTTGCATTCAAACAACTGGTTACTTACATTTTTAATTTGATTTATAATATAATAATTACAATGTTGATTAATTAATGGTTTGTTTGTAAGTATTTTGTATAGCCCTTTCCACCTGCTGCTACAACTACTAATTCTAATGCTTTGGCTGGTTGGGTGGCCATTGCCTTAGCTGCATCATCTGTCCAAGCAGCTATTGTCATGGTGTCTACCATATCAGTCCCACAGAATCAAGGTTAAAAATGCTCTTACCCTATTATCCTCCATTTTTTTTTTCTTAAAAAAATGGCTACCCTATTTTTGCCAGTAACTCTCGTAAGTACCATGAAATTTACATGCTGCGCACCCTAGTTTCTTACACTCTTTTAACTTCAGATCAACAAGATTTATTATCTCTAGTGTCTTGGCAGTTGCAATTGTTTTTACTTGGCTAAGTGAGCAGGAGAATATGTTCTTGATATTAAGTAGAATTTTACTTATTCAATGATTGTACAAGAGGGTGTGATGACTTAAACACTCTTCCGACCTTTTTTTAAACAGTGTCTAGTTGAAACGTCCTAGAACACCACCGACAACTTCTGGGATGGTTGATTATCGGAATGCTGATCATGAACAGCTAGTGAAATGGCTTCGGCCTGGTCATTCTGTAGAGGAGGTAATTTTGATAATTTTCTGTTCAATTTAGCCGTGCTTCACATATTTCGTGATGCGAAGGATTTTTCTGTTACTTCTGACTTTGTAATGATTGGTGATTCATGTCAATATGGTGCATTTATATAATTTCGGGTTTGCTATCCTTCGACTTGACAAGCCTCTTGGTCGCTCAATGATCTACCAAGGACGATGGCTATGACTTTGCATCAAGGATCCTCTGTGACAAGCATGGATTTTCATCCTTATCACTATACCTTATTTCTTGGTATATCATAATTGTGGCATGTGTAATATCTCGGTTGCTAAAATACTTACAAAAATATAACTTCAAAGTTATTGCTCTAATGGTATAAATTTGCAATGAGCAGTTGGTTCTAATAACGGCGAAATTACCCTCTGTGAACTGAGTTTGTGAGAAAGGTTGGTCTCAAAGCCATTCAAGATATGCAATACGTCGGCATGCTCATTGCCATACCATTTCAGGTTTCATACTGTACAAGATTTCTTGTTCCACTGTACCCTTAGTTGTCAGTCTAAACCAAGAAAATATGTCTAGCTTAAGGTATCATGGCGACTATATTATTATGCTGGGCGATATTCTTGGTGCTTGAGAATTCAAAACCTTTGGAAGATAATAAATCTATACCATGTGGTTAATGTTATTAGAGTGGTTTGGCGGAACATAGTAGCTGTCTAATCAATTAATTCTGTCATAGATATGAACTTAGAAGAGATGAGGAAGAGCAGATTGCATGTTTAGTGGAAGACGGTGACATCTATAATACGTTGGCGCTATCACTGGCTCCTAAATTTTTTTGACATCGGTATTAAAAAAGCACTGCTTCTCCTCTTCCTTGTTTAGTGGAGTCAAAATGATGTTGAATTAGTAGGCATTAAAACATGTTGGTGTCATTTATAAAATTACAATGATTTAAGTGACTCGTGAGTAAAATTTAAGTTTGAAATTTGTTTTTCTTTTTGTGTCTCTCTTACTCCAATGCTAGTAAACATCTTAACTATTTTCCAATAAGATTAAGTTGATCTATGTTTTGGCTATTCCAGTCATTAATGGTTTTTAAGTCTTTTGATTTTCTTTTTGGTACGTGAGACTCAAGTGATGTTTGGCCTTCTTATTCTTTGAATGCTCTGACACTGCATCCTGTGACTTCTGAACTTTCTGCATTTTGTTACCTGTATGATATAGTGACTAAAATTAGAAGTTTATTTTCTTGTGAGTCCAATGTTTAGGTGTAAATATATGAACTGACAGTGAACAAGGAAGCTATTTTATTTTTTTACTTTTACCAAAATTCTATAACAAGTTGGAGTAAGGGTGAAAGAACTTGTAGAGAAGCTGAGAAGGGTGAAAGAACTTTATTTGCAAGTGTCAATCCAGCCAATAAGTTAAGAGATTCATGTGTTTAAACTTGTCCACCTATGTGTTTAACTTCTTCCCAATTTTCCCCTTTGTTGTTATTTAATAATAATTTTTTTGAATTCTCTATGTAATACTTCATTTGTTGTAGTCATTCTCTATCAGCCCACCTACATGAACATGGATCACTTTGAAGAATGCCCATATATGGATATAAATTTGCATGACTTTCAAAGACATAAAGCTTCTGACTGAATTATCCGTGTAAAGAGGAAGTTGTAGGCATCCATCCTAGTGTTAGCAATATTTTAGTTTTTTTTGGTATTTTTTTGTCATTGGTCAATTTTCTGACTGTTTTTGAGTCAATTTGCTGTTTTAGTAGAGGACTTCTTGTTGGACAGAATTGGAAAAAGAGTAAATGCTATATGCTTTTGGTATTCCCTATGTGCAAATGAATTTTCTCTGCCTACAAGGTTTAAGTATGAGATAGGAAGTGTGTGTAAATAACGACCTCTTTGACCATGATTATATCAAATTTTGATTACATGTGTAGCAAATTTTAAATTCTGGAAATAACCTTGTGGAATATTTTGGTGCAACTACCTTAGCTTCGAGGTTGTTGTTTTTTGCACTAATTTAGTGATTATTCAATTTTTTATTTTCCTTGCATTATCTATAGATGGCATGTGTTGAATTTGCATGTGCGGGTGAACACACTTTTGTTTGTGGATATGCATTTATTTTTTGGTGCAATTTACAATGAACAATGTTTTATTTATTTTGAGGTTTAAATAAAGTTGGACAATATAGGATGATTAGAGGAACAAAACATTTTAAGTAAATGTTGACTTTTTCTTTGCTGTATAATGTGTTGAATTTTTCTATTGGGATTTGGGACTTTGAAGTCCTTTAGATGGATGGAAGATGCAGTTCAAACTGTTACTTGAATAGTAAATTAGCTTGTATTAAGAGTCTTTTACATTCTTTTTGAAATACTGATTCTTTTGGGGTAGGCTAAGGGATTAGGTATTGGAGGTTGTCGACACCCTTTGTGGAGGGAGGCATGTAGGTGGACACGGATATGGTATGAACTCGACACTTGGAGATCATTCATCATGTTAATTTCTAGTTAACCTTTTCCTATGTGGTCAATAATGCTGGATATTTGATATTTTTAAAAAAATTTTATGCTATTCAAATGATTTTATTTAGATGATTATAGTGATTTTAACTGCTTGTTGTATACTGTCAGGTGGGTCCGCCTCCAAGTGATGTGGTTAAAGTATATCTTGGATTTTTCTTCCTATACCATACATATAAACAGTAAGTTACTTTTCTCTCCTACGATTTTTCACTGCCTCACTCTTTCTCTTCCCGTTCCTTGTTTCTTCTCCTATAGTCATTCCTTATTTATAGCCATTTTGAATGGCTTCTTTTTGTTTTTATTGGTGCATGTTGCACCATTTTCATTAGGTGCACCTTGCAACTCATTTGTTTATTTTTTTTAAAGTAATATTGATAACTCTTAGATATTTAGGATAGATTTTTATATTAAACTAATAATTAATTCATAAATATCTTCTTATAAACATATCTATTAAAATACTTCTAATATTTATGGCTATTGCTAAATTTTATTTTAATAAATTCCAATTTTTTTAACTTCAAAATTTTTGTTCTATTATTCAATTTATCTAGAAAGTCAATCAATAATTTTAATTAAATTTTTACGAAATTTGTCTAATTCCTTCTTATTAGTAACAACTATCGTAAAATAAAACCAAATAAAATATTCAAGTTAAAGAAATTAGAATTTTATTCTTCACAAAAATATTTTATGAAAAATAGGATGTTACATTTCTCTCTTCTTTTTAGGAATTTTGTCCCCAAAATTCACTAACTTGATCGAAATAACTCTAGATAGGACTTCTGGATGTCATTTTCTAATTCCCATGTTGCCTCTTCTAGTGATAGTCCTTCCCAAATCAATTTAACTAAAGGAATTTCTTTTCCTCTTGAGTGTTTGACAGATCTATCCATGATTCATACAAGTTTTGTTTCATAAGTCAAATCATCTTTTACTTGTATTGTTTCATGTTCTATGATGTGTGAAGGGTCAAAATAGTACTTTCTGAACTGTGATACATGAAATACATCATGAAGATTTGAAAGATTTGGGGGAAGTGCAATTTGATAGGCAACAAGTCTTACTTTTTTAAGGATTTGGAATTGTCCAATGAATCGAGAATTCAACTTTTTGGATTTAAGGGTTCTGCCAATTGCAGTAGCAGGAGTCACTCTGAGGAAAATATGTTCTCCTTTTTCAAATTCCAGAGGTCTTCTTCTTTGATCAGCATAACTTTTCTGTTTACTCTGAGTAGCAAGTAATTTTTCTTTGATAAATTTGATCTTTCTGTGGTTTGTTGCACTATATTAGGTCCTAATAAACTCTTTTCCCCGTTTCCAACCAACACAAAGGTAATTTACACTTTCTACCATACAGAGCTTCAAATGGTGTCATTCCTATGCTAGAATGGTAATTGTTGTTATAGGCAAATTATATTAATGATAGATGAGTATTCCAACTTCCTTGAAACTCTAACACACAGGCTCTAAGTATATCTTCCAGGGTCTGAATGGTTCTTTCAGTTTGACTATTTGTTTGAGAGTGGTAAGATGTACTAAAACGCATCTTAATACCTAAAGCTTCTGTTACCAAATGGCCTCAATACTCAAGAGGGGGAGTGAATTGAGTATGTAAAATATTTTCGTAAATCTTTCGCAAAACGTTTGATTGACAATTTTCGTTGAAGCTATTGGATGATTGAGGTGAATGGATAAATGAGATTGAATACTTCACTCATAAATAAACAACCCAAGATAGAAAGAATTTAAGCAAAGCATGATATCAAACTCAACTCAAGCATATATAATTAAAGCACAAAGTAAAGAGATAGAGTTGAGAAGAACAAACACAAGATTTATCCTGGTTCAGCCACCAATCCACTTGTGACCTACGTCTAGTCCTCAAGCAACCGCTAGAGATTTTCCACTATATCTTCAAGCTTCAACAGGTGCTTGACAACCTTTACACAAAAGAGCACTCAACTCCTTGGGATGCCTCACCCTTGAGCTTGAGCCTCAAACCAGGGATACCTCACCCTTTTCACTAGAGGGATACCTCACCCCCTTTATAACCTTTGAAGGATGCCTCACCTTCAACAAGGGATACCTCACCTTTTACAATCTTTGAGAGATACCTCACTCTCTTTTTCTCTAGAGGGATACCTCACCCTTTACAAATAATCAAAGTGTTTACAATATGAAAACTCTCACAAGAGTAGATTACACAAATTGAAGCCCTATAATGATCTTCAAGAATATCTCAACAATATATGCAAAAACAGAGCAAAAGAGATTTAAGGATGAATCTCGGATTATAGCAATTGATAGATGTTTCTCAAGTGTTGTTCAACCACAAATGATGCCCCAAGATGAGTATTTATAAGTTTTTGGAACAAAAGAGCCGTTGGGGGCTTTAATGGGCAACATTAAAAGCCAAATAATATAGTCGTTGGGCTTGTCAGAATGCTGGTAATCGATTACAGGGTTACGTAATCGATTACATGACAGTTAGAACGTGTTCTTGGCTTTCTGGGTTTGTGGTAATCGATTACATGACTTGTGTAATCGATTACACGCCCTCTGACTTCATGGTAATCGATTACAATATTGATGTAATCGATTACATGGCCTTTTTGATCGTGTTCTTGGATTTCTGGGAACATGGTAATCGATTACATGGATGCTGTAATCGATTACAAGTCCTCTGACTTGCTGGTAATCGATTACCAAGAGTGTGTAATCGATTACTTGCCACTTTGAACACATTTTTCAATCCCAATTAAGTCTCTAGGCCATTTTTATCATTTGGGTACTTGGACAAAACAAGATTTACAAATGTTTACCATAATCCAAGATTGAAATCAACATTTCTTTAAAATATGAACTTTGAAAACAAGTTGATTTTTGAGATCTTTGAAAAATCATTTGAATATAATTGAGATACCTTGAGAGCATTTCACATTGATGTTCTAAGACCTATATCTAATATACCTCTTTGATCTTGGTCTTCTTCTTTTCCTTTGATCTTGATGTTCTCTTTTGATCTTGATCTTTTCTTTTGATCTTGGTCTTCTTCTCTTGGCTTTGTTATCATCAAAAACTTATTTGATATGCTTCATGACATAAGCATTCACAGCTTCTTGTAAGGCTACCCAAAATTTTGAGATAAATCTTGGGTTTCTGTTTGAAATTATGCTAGCTGGTACACCATGTAACCTTACAATTTTTCGAATGTAATCCTGAGGCAACTTGTACAATGGGCAACTAATCCTACTAGGTAATATGTGAGCAGACTTAGTTAACCTGTCAACAATTACTTTGTTGCATCATAACCTGATGGAGTCCTAGGTAACCCTAACACAAAATCCATTGATATATGGTTCCATTTCCATTCAGGGATATTCAAGGGTTGCAGTAATCCAACAGGCTTTTGGTGTTTTATTTTAACCTTTTGACAAACTAGACATTTAATTACAAAATTAGCCATGTCTCTTTTAATCCCATTCCACCAAAATAATTTCCTAAGATCCTTATATATTTTGTGGTTGCACCAGGATATATAGTGTACTTACTATAATGTGCTTCAGATAAAATCTTATTTCTCAATTCTTCATCATGGGGCACACATAATCTTCCTTCGTACATCATAGTCTCTTTTGAAAGATTGCAAAAACTCATCATTTTCTTGTGCTTGTCTTGGTCTCTTAAACCACACTTTATTCTTAGTTCACTGACATACAAGTAGTGAGGTTGCAAGGACACTGAAATCTTCAAGTCCTTGAAATTTTCTAACAATTACTGTTCCCTTATCATCATCGAGGATATGTGCAAGGACTTCATGCTCAAGGCATCAACTGCTACATTGACTTTACCAACATGATATTTCAATTCAAAATCATAGTCTTTTAAGAACTCAATCCATCTACGTTGTCTCGTATTTAACTCTTTTTGGTAAAAAAGATACTTTAAACTCTTGTGATCACTGTAACTTGACTCCATATAGGTAATGCTTTCAAATTTTTAAAGCAAATACTACTATGACTAACTCTAAGTCATGAGTTGGGTAATTTTTTTCATACAGTTTAAGTTGTCTGGATGCATAGGTCGCAACTCTACTGTGTTGCATTAAAATATATCTCAAACCCTTCTTAGATGCATTACAATATACTATAAATCTTTGTTTAAGATCAGGAATTATTAACACTGGAGTGGAGGTAAGTCTGTTCTTTAACTCTTGAAAACTTGCTTCACAAGCTGAATCCTACTCAAAAGGATGATTATTTCTAGTTAACTTGGTCAGAGATAAAACTAGCTAGGAGAATCCCTTAATAAATCTTCTATAATATCCGGCCAATCCCAGAAAACTCTTAATCTTAATAATTGTCTTTGGCATTTCCCAGTGAACTACTGCTTTAACTTTACTAGGATCTACTGCTAGTCCTTCCTGAGTAATCACATGACCTAAGAATCTTATTTCACTCAACCATAATTCACATTTTTCTAACTTGACGTACAACTGTTTCTCCTTTAGGATCTGTAGCACTGTTCTAAGGTGTTGTTCATGTTCCTTCTTAGTCTTAAAATAGATTAGTATGTCATCTATAAAAACAACTACAAACTGGTCAAGGTAAGGTTTAAAAATCTTGTTCATGTAATCCATGAATATTGCAGGAGCATTAATAAGTCCAAAGGGCATCACAAGATATTCATAATGCTCATATCTAGTCTTAAAGGCTGTCTTGAGTACATCTTCTGGTTTTATTCTTATATGATGATATCCTGATTTCAAGTTTATCTTTGAGAAGATTGTGGCTCCTAACAATTGATCCAAGAGGTCATCTATCCTAGGGAGTTGATATTTGTTTTTAATTGTGACTTTGTTCAGTTGCCTATTATCTACACACAACTTCATGCTCTCATCTTTCTTCTTGACTAATAGAATAGGTGCACCTACACTGGGCCTGATAAATCCATTGACTAACAATTCCTCTATTTGTTTCTTGAGTTCACTTAGCTCTAAAAGAGACATTCTATATGATACAAAAGATAGAGTTCCCTTTCAGGTGGTAGGTTCAGTATCTATTAGGGAAACATTTTTGGAAACTCTCTTACTAGAGGTCTGCTGTTTATTTGCTGCCCAACCTCTAAATTTGAAGAAAACAAAAGAAGTAACCCTTGAGATTTTTTTAAGAGACACTTCTCTGCCTGACTGACATTAAGGAATTGGGTATTAGTAGATTTTGGTTCCTTTGATAGATCATTGGGATAGTAGGTAAGTTTTCTGGAACAGTCTAAGATAATATCATTAGTAGACAACCAGTTCATTCCAATTATGATATCAATACCAGTCAAAGGCAAACAAACAAGGTTCAAAGTGGAAGTTTTTTCTTCAATTAAAAGAAGACATTTTAAACAAGCTTGATAAGTAGAAACTTTTAGTCTGTGGTCTAGATACAGGATTGTTCACCATCTTCTCGGTGGTACAATCCTTGGCAATATGTCATGGTTGTCTGCATCAGTAACACACATAACAAGGTCTAGAGTCATGAGATTTCCCACTATTGTTGTACACAGGTAGAAATCCACCAGTCTTCATTTGCTTACCCTTTCCGTGGTTTACTCCATTCTTAAAATTAATTTTCTTTTGAGCTTCTGTCACCTTTTTTTTTTAGAAAGTTTTGACCTTTTTTTTTTTTCAAATTCCATCTCTAGATAGCTTTTTTCTGCTATCATACATTTGTTCACTAGAGTGATATAATCTTTTATCTCTAAAGTAGACACCTTCTCCCTTATTTTAGACCTCAAAACTTACTCAAATTTTGTGGCTTTCTAGTGGTCATCAAGATTGTTTTTCAAATAGGAAGAAAGTTTGAAAAACTCTTCAAATTTGGCCACATACTATCATATAGTCATGTTTCCCTGTTTAAGTTGTATGAATTCTGTCTCTTTTTCATTTTTCATACTATTAGGGAAATACTTATCAAAGAATATGGTTAAAATACCTCCTAGGTGATCTCCGTTCCTCTAGATTCTAACAAGTTCCTAGTACCTTTCCATCAATGCTTTGCCTCCCCTTCTTGCATGTAGGTGACAAAGACTACCTTTTGTGCATTTGTACATTCTATGATTGTAAAAATCTTTGCTAGTTGCATTACCCATTTTTTAGCTAGTGCTGAGTCATAATCTCCATGAAAAGATGACAGTTTGACTTTCTTAAATTTTGAAATACCTTGATAATTTAAGTTGGCATGAGAGCTTCCATGATGGAATTTCCATTACCTTCACGTATATGATTATGGTGGTGATTATTGTTTCTATCTTGAGTTTCCTGCATGCGTTGTAAAATCATGTTGGTTGACTCTGTCTAGGCCCTAACAGCGTCAACCAATCCTTTCATGGCTCCAAATATCCCTGTCAGAGTATCATTTTGTGAACTATGTACTTCTAAAAGTTCTGATGCTATATAATCCTACACAACCATGAACAATTCAATATTTAGGTGACAAGTCTTAATATTGCGAAGTTAATGTAGTTATAATTCTATATGACATATACAAAATAATAAGAGTAATCATTATGCAAAAATTCAACATACGCAAAAATTCAAGACAAAGATATAACTATCTAGTGTCAAAAATCGACGTTCTGATACAAAAAGTGTAACTTCTCACTTTATTAAGCGAATGATTAAAAATTATTACATGAATTAGCAAAAATGAACCTGAAGATTTATTATCTAAGTTATTATTTAGTCAAATATACATATAATAATGCTGACTATAAAGTAGGCATCACTAAATATATATAACCAAAATATACAAGAAAATAAGCATTGACACATAGAATAACACAAAGTCATAATACACATCTATAACTTTTCAAAATAACATTGCATGCCAGTCATAATGTTTACTCAATAGTAAATATACACATATTTCTAATAACTAATATATATCTCCCTCATCTAGAACTAGAATCCATGCATAATTGATTTGAATGATGATAACTATAATGTTGTTTGTTCTTTTATACGTCGCAAGTGTACAGATTGAACAAGTAATACAGTTATAGAGTAGGATATTGTTCCCACGAGGATAATGGAACTTCCAATGCTAAATATCAACTAATAACTTAAATAATTCTATTCAAGAACATAAAAATAGGAAAAAAATGTATTTAAATTAATCTAAAGATTGAAAAGTAATAAATAAAAATTAAAGATAAGGGTTAGATATTAGGGAATCTTTTTTCACCTCTTACTTCAATTAATAACATGCAACTCCTTTAAGCAACAATAATGAATGAGTTAAGTTAGCTTGAGAATCTACTTTGGTTAAAAACTTATGTTTAGGTCAATTAATCCTGCTTCATTTACCTAATTCACTATGTTTCTATGAGAACTAGTGCAAACTCTACTCATTATGATCTATTCTCAAACACCTGCTATGCATGACTAAGAGGTATATTTCTATCACATTAATGAATCATCTCACCTAAGCCAATTGAATGAAATAAAATATGCATCAATCATACATATGATATTAAATCTAAATTCTTATGTCTAGGTTCATCAGGCTTCAACAAATCATTTAAAAGTTGGCCAAATCATCAAGGGCATTAAGATCCATATGATTGAACAAAATCAAACATCAATATAAACGAAAAAAAGTACAAAATTATCAATATCCATACGAAGATCTAAAGTAATCCCTAAATGCAGCTTAACTACTCATTGAACACGAAATTATACAACAAAAATCATGTTTATAATATAGGGAAGAGAAGAAAGTAAAGGGAAAAAAGAAGGAAGCTCATAGATTTGATCTTTGATGCTTGAATCTCCTTCCAGGAAGAAGATGACTTCCAACCTTGGCTTCCCTAGCCTCTTCTTAACCTAGAAATGAAAACTTAGCCGCAATTTTCTAACTTAAAACTCAGCTCTCAATAAGAAATATGATAAAATAGTATTTATAGGCTCAAAAAACAGAGTCACGCCGCGACATTAACAAGCCTACGCTACGGTATCAACATGCCTGCACCGCGGCGTGCAAGTTTCTAGCTCTCTATCTGAAGCAAGGGATACACCACGTCGCGACATTGACATGCCTGCACTGCGGCGTGAGATGCTGAATTGCTCATTTGACTTTCTCTTCCTGTTTTAGTTCAAATGATCCATATATCAGCTTGTTTAGAACCCTTCCTATAATAGAAAAATCACCAAATCAATAACAGTTGCAAATTAACTTAATCACTTAAAGAATATGCATAATTTGCTCAAGATCATATAGGAAGATATCAAGATTGAATTTGATAAATATAAGCATAAAACCTTTCATATATGCATAATAACAAAGACTTAAGCAATCCACAAAGTATAGAGATAGGGCACAAATAACTACATTTCATGAAGTTATCAAATATATCTTGTACTAGTCTGAAAACACCATGAATAGAGAGAATTGAAAATTTTCAGTAAAAAATGAACAGTTATAAAATGTTTGAATACACATTGTGAGTTTTAGCTATGTAAAATACACAAAATCACGTGGCAACCAAAATATGGCAAGAATAAAATGATTTTAGCAGTATAACTGAACGAATGCTAAATAAATCATGCAATACAACATTATATACAAACATCAACAAGCAAGTTCCTTATCATAGGGAATCTATCTTTTTAAAGTTTTCTTTTCTTTTCATGTATGCTCGTCTCACATCTCATTAAAAGGCCTTCACTTACATAGGGAATCCACCCTATCTCTAGTGTTACTTTAACATTGTCACGACAAAGTCAGACACACCCACACTAACCAAGGCAGGTAACATAAAAGGACATTTATCCTTCTGTCTTCTCAATGGTTAGGTACAAACTTTTTCTTAAATCACTTGCTTGCTATCACATATAAACATAAGTAATACAAATCACCAATATATCACAAATAAATTCATCATATAAAAGTATATAAATCATGACAATTAAATAAAATTCACAAAACTTAGAGTCATTAAATTCAAAATTTGTAAGAATTTAATTAACATTATTGATTGACTTTCTAGATAAATTATATAATAGAATAAAAATTTTGAAGTTAAAAAAAAAATTTATTGAAATAAAATTTAGCAATAGCCATAAAAATTAAAAGTAATTTAATAGAAATATTTATAAGAAGATATTCATGAGAAGAAGATTTTTATGAATTAATTATTATTTTAATATAAAAATTTATCTTAAATATCTAAATGTTATCATTACTTAAAAAAATAAACAAAAGAGGTCTGAACATACACTGATGAAAATGGTCTGACGTCTTGTAAAACAAAAAAAAAGCCATTTAAGATGACTATAAATAGGGGTGGTGTAAAAGAAGAAACAAGAAACAAGAAGAGAAAGAGTGAGGCAGTGAGAAACCATAGGAGAGAAAGAGAAAGAAAGAAGGAAAAAGGAGAGAGAGAGAGAGAAGAAAAGAAGAAGAAAGAGGAAGAGAAAAAAGAGAAAAAAGAAAGTCTCTATGAGGTAGGAATTTATTTTTTTTAAAATAAAATAATGCCATAAAGTATGTTTATAGTTAGTAATATGTATGATTATATGCTTTATTAGTAATTTAATTAATTAATTTATTACTTTAGTGTTTTGTGTATATTGTTATTTTTGTTAAATTAATTATGCACATTTAATGTTATTAGATTAATATAAACTTAATATTTGCTTTTGTGCTTAGCTTTGAAATTCTTATGGTACTTGCCAAAATTTAGAGTTGTTATAATTTGAATATTGATTCTCTTATGGGGCCAATATTATAATCTATAAAAACTAAATTATGTTTCAAAACTTAAGCTAAATAAATATTCTTAATTACATTGAGATACTATTGTACAATGAACATATGTGCTTAATTTACATGGACTTTCTCACATTTACCTTTGTAATGATAATGACCTGACAAATTATGGATTATGATGAAGACTAGATAAATTATGGATTATGATGTGGACTTTTAAAAGAATTATTAAATTAATTTTAAATCAAAGTGGGTCCCTTGGAGAATTGACATTTAAAATTTAATGACTTTAAGTTTTGTGAATTTTATTTAATTGCCATGATTTATAGACTTGTATACGCTGAATTTATTTGTGATATATTGATGGTTTTTATTTTTTTTTTATGTGTGATGGCAAGCAAGGTAGAGAGATAGATGCTCTTTTATGTTACCTGTCTTGGTTAGTGTAGGTGTGTCTGACTTTGTTGTCACGATGTTAAAGTAACACCAGAGATAGGGTAAATTTTCTATGGAAGTGAAAGTCTTCTAATGAGATGTGAGACAGGTTGACATGAAAAGAAAATAAAAATTTAAAAGGGTGGATTCCCTGTGGTGAGTAACTTGTTGATTTTATATAATGTTGTATTGCATGATTTATTTAACATTCGTTTAATTATACTGTTGAAATCATTTTATTCTTGTCATACTTTGCTTGTCATGTGATTTTCTGTGTACTTTACATAACTGAAATTCACCATGTGTTTTCAAACATTTTATAATTGTTCATTTTTTATTAAAAATTTTCAATTCTCATTCTGTTCATGGTTATTTCAGATTAACACAAGATGCATTATGGTTATCATTGTTCTAATCGATTATGCATAGATTTCAGTTCCAGAGGAGGGAGATATATATTAGAGTTATTAGAAATGTGTATATTTACTATTGAGTAAACACTATGATTGACATGCGATGTGATTTTGAAAAATTATGTGTATTATGATTTTGTGTTGTTCTATGTGTTAATGTCTATTTCCTTTTATATTTTGGTTATATGTATTTAGTGATGCATACTTTATAGTCAATATTATTATATGTATATTTGACTAAATAATAATTCTGATAATAAATTCTCAGGTTCATTTTTGTTAATTCATGTAATAATTTTTAATCATTCGTTTAATGAAAGTGAGAAATTTTGATATTAGTTTAAAATTTATGAAGGGAGTTACATTTTTGGTATTAAAGCGTTGATTTTTGGCACTAGATAGTTATATTTATGTTTTGAATTTTTGCTTATGTTAAGATTTTTGCATGATGATTGCGCTTATTATTTTATAAATACCATATAGAAAATGTTGATCAAAGAAGAAGACTTCTGGAATTTGGAGAAGGAAAACATGTATTTCTTAGAGTCAGTCATATTACTGGGATTGACAGAACTTTTCAAAAAATTGAATTCAATATTCATTGGTCTATTTTAAATCCTTAAAATAGTAGGATTTGTTCCCTATCAAATTGTATTTTTCTCAAATCTTTTAAATTTTTATGATATTTTTCATGTATCTTAATTTAAAAAATACTGTTTTGACCCTTAACATATCACAAAACATGAAATAATACAAGTAAGATGATTTGGCTTATGAAATACAACTTAAACGAATCATGGATAGATCTGTCAAACATTTGCGAGGAAAATAATTTTTTTTAGTTAAAGTGATCTGGGAAGGATTGTCACTAGAAGAGGCAACATGAGAATTAGAAGATGATATTCAAAAGTTTAATTCATAGTTATTTCGATCAGGTTAGAGAGTTTTGAGGACAAAATTCCTAGAAGGAGGGAAGAAATGAAACATCTTATTTTTCATATATTAATTTCTTTAACTTGAATATTTTATTTAGTTTTATTTTACAATAGTTGTTATTAATAAAATGAGATTGAATAAAAATTGTAAGAATCTAATTAAAATTATTGAGATTAATTTTTTAGATAAATTAGATAATAGAACAAAAAATTATGAAATTAGAAATAGGAATTTAGTGAAATAAAATCTAGCATTAATTAAATTTTTGTAATAGGGATTAAGAGTATTTTTATGAGTTTAGAAAAGATTAAGAAGATATTATTATTATTATTATTATTATTATTATATAATATAAAATGTAGAGATAAATATCTAAATTGTAATGATTACATAGTTAAAAAAAAGAGAGAGAAAAAGTGAGGCAGTGAGAAATCGTATGAGAGAAAGAGAAAGAAAGAAGGAAAAAGGAGAGACAGAAAGAGAAGAAAAGAAGAAAGATGAAGAGAAAAGAGAAAGACAAAAGTCTCTATGAGGTAGGAACTTGACTTTCTTATAAACATAAAACTCTGACATCAAGTATGTTTATAGTTAGTAGTAAGTATGATTATATGCTTTATTAGTAATTTAATAACGTTAACTAATTTATTACTTTAGTAGATATTGTTATTTTTGTTAAATTAATTATGCACATTTAATGTTGCTAGATTATAATATTTGCTTTTGTACTTAGCTTTGAATTTTTTATGGGACTTGACAAAATTTAGAGTTATTATAATTTAAATATTGACTCTCTCATGAGACTAATATTATAATCTATAAAAACTAAATTATTGTTCAAAGCTTAAGCTAATTAAATATTCTTAATTATATGGAAATATTGTTACCTTGACTTGCGGACATTTTATGACCTTTGCAAGGAAAGTACTATTGTACAATGAACATATGTGCTTGGGAGCAATTTTATGACATTTGTATTGACCTTTGTAATGAAAGGACTTTTGTGCAATGAATGCACTATCAAGACCAAGACAAACTATGTACCATGACGAAAACTTGATAAAATATTGATTATGATAAGGACCTGACAAACTATGGACTGTGATGTGAACTTTTAAAAAAATTATTAAATTAATTTTAAATCAAAGTTGCTACCTTTGGGAATTGACATTTAAATTTAATGACTCTAAGTTTTGTGAATTTTATTTAATTGCCATGATTTATTTGGAAATAGACATGTATATGATGAATTTATCTGTGATATAAATTTGTATTGCTTATGTTTGTGTGTGATGACAATCAAGTGATTCAAGGAAAAATTTGCACCTAACTGTTGAGAAGGTAGAGGGATAAATGTCCTTTTATGTTACCTGCCTTAGTTAGTGTGAGTGTGTCTGACTTTATTGTTACGATGTTAAAGTAACACCAGAGATAAGATGGATCCCCTATGGAAGTGAAGACCTTCGAATGAGATGTGAGACAAACAGATATGAAAAGAAAATGAAACTTTAAATGGTGGATTCCTTGTGATGATGAACTTGCTTATTGATGTTTGTATACAATGCAACATTGCATGATTTATCTAGCATTCGTTTAGTTATGCTATTTGAATCATTTTATTATTGTCATACTTTAGTTGCCATGTGATTTTATGTGTATTTTACATAGCTGAAGCTCACCATATATTTTCAAACATTTTATAATTGTTCATTTTTTACTGAGAATTTTCAATTTTCACTCTGTTTATGGTAATTTCATACTAGCACAAGATGCATTACAGTTATCATCATTCAGATTGATTATGCATGGTTTCTAGTTTTAGAGGAGGATTATATATATATTACAATTATTAGAAAAATGTATATATTTGCTTTTGAATAAACACTATGGCGTGTGATGTTATTATGAAAAGCTGTAAATTTGTATTACGACTTTGTGTTATTCTATGTGCTAATGTCTATTTTCTTTTGTATTTTGGTTATATGTATTTAGTGATGGTTACTTTATAACCAGTATATATGACTAAAAAATGACTCAGATATATGTAAGCTCTTGATAAAAAAAAAATTCTCAAGTTCATTTTTGTTAATTTATTAATCATTCATTTCATAAAAGTTGAGAAATTTTGCTATTAGTTTAAAATTTATGAAGGAACCTACATTTTTTGGGGCCTTTAGGGCTTTAGGGTAGGGGTTTACGGCTTTGAGTTAGGGCTTAGGGTTTAAAGTGGTTAGGTTTTAGGGTTTAAGTAAGTTTAAGGTTTAGAATTTAAGGATTTAAGGGTTAGAGTTTAATATTGTGAAGGGTGAAACCATGAGGATCACAAAGAACTTGAGATTAAGTGAAGACTGTCATGCTGTTACAAAGTTCATTTTCAAGTTTGCTAATAGAGAGATTCTTGTTAGAGATGTGAATCGCTTCCACCGTTTTAGGGATGGAGTTTGTTCCTGTGATGACTATTGGTAGTTTTTTGCAGAATTTTATGTTGTTAAAATGCTTAAGAAAGTAGTTCTAATATAGCGGCAGAGATTTAGATGATGCTATTTATGGTTTGAAACACAGCAAGAGCCTGTTCTGTTGTAGATTTTGTGTGTCTAAAAATTGAACACTCTACAGACATTGATTGGATATTTTATTGGTATAATAATTGGATAAAATGCCTGTAAGATTCACGAGTGTTGTTATTGAAGAAGAAAGGAACTATAATGCTTTTGGATTTTAAGTAATATAGATGCCAAAACTTTGTTTTAATGTGTTCTTGTTGCCATTGGTCTGGTGTTATTTGATTTTTCCTTTTTTGGTTTAAAAAATGGTGGCAAAGTATATAACTATTCCGGGACCAGGAGCAATTCACGGTATAACCTTTTTTTAAGGGATTATTTTTTTCACTTATAGGGTTCGAACTTGAGACCTCCTATTATCAGGAGAATCTCAGTGTCGTCGATTTACAAGCGAACTTAGCTTGCTTTCACTAGGCCAAATCCACTTGGGTGTGTTATCGGGCATGAATCTAGGTGTAAAAGAGTAGGGACACATATTTCTATTCTATTTTGAAATTTTTTTAACCTTATATAAGTATATTTTTTTATTTTTTATGTATAATTTTTTTTATATATAAATAAATTAATAAATTTATAATGATACAAAATAAAATTTATATAATATTATTGAATAATTATTTGATTACATATATAGAGAAAAAATATTTGATACTATTAATAATAAAAAAATTATTTTACATTTTCAAAATATAAAAATGTAACTTTACTTTCCTTACCTAAAATTCTTGGATTCGTTACTGTGTGTTATTGCAATAGCTGCTTGCTTTAAGGTTATGAAGTGCAAGTATTCCGTGAATGGTGGCATTTAACGTTGTCAGTGTGCCATCAATGTTATTAATTTATGGTTACTAATTGTGATTGTAGTTATTAATTGTGATGGCAAATTTTATGGTGCAAGTATTGCGTGAATGTGTGGTGGTAGTTTTTGAATCGTTGAATATTTGGATTTTGTCAAGATAAATATGTTTTTGTGACAGATAGAGTCAATTAAGTATTTAAGAAATTAAAACAAATAAATTGGTGATTGTATTATTATTATTATTATTATTATTATTATTATTATTATTATTATTATTGACGGTGGTGATTGTATTATTAACTTAGTAACATGTGATGATATCATATATTTTTATTAATTGGGTGATAATTATAATCTATACTAATAGATAAGGGAATTTTCTAAAATTGTATTTCCAACTTTGCCATTACTTCTACGTTAAAAACGAAAAAAACAATAAGAAAAAGGAGTAAAATTATAATTTTATATTGGTATTATTTTTTTTATCACTCACTTGAAAATATAAAGTAATATAATAAAAGAAGTATTTAACTATTAGGGAATATTCCCATGTGGTAGCAGCCTTTGAGTCTGATTGTTTTGATGGACAACCCTTTTAAACATATTTTAGTTTGGTTAAATTAAACAAGGGTGGGTGCTACTATATATTTTGCTGAGTTTGGGTGCACGGTGCCCTCTTGACTTTACTTGTCATAGTAATTTTTTTTTTGTTCAAGGCTTCTTTTTTTTTTTTTTTGCACTATCACTATTGTTCATCGCTGCCACCCACATCGGTTGGCCATTGCCAACAGTCCATTGGCGACTACCTCTAGCCGGCAACTGCCAGCGACCCTCGGCCACGTTCGGAGGTTGTAGGGTGATAACTATCTCAAGAAAACATTTAAATAGAAAAAAATTATTCAACTTGAGAGAAATAAATGAAGAACAAAGGATCAATAAATGAACAACATTCTAAAGAAGTATCACTCTCTTCCTAACTCAATAAGTGTTTTTATTCCCAAGCTATTATGGTATTATATATGCTATGAATTGTAAGATATTTGTTGATAAATTGATCTTAAATAATTAAATGTTTTCCTTACATGAGTAGTATGCTTAGCATTGACAAAATACTAAAGTGGATATCAACTTGCTAATTTTGTCATTGCATATAGGGTAGATAATGTAAGTTCTATACAATGCTCTGATCCCTATAACATAATTCATCAAGGTAAATGTTTAATATATATGATTTTCTTGATCTATGGCAGAATACTAAGAGATTGACAAATATAATTAGACTGCAAATGTAAATGGCTGTTTTGATGATTACATAATATAATTGGATGATCGATGAATGAACATATGCTATTCTGAACTTGCTTGTGGTTAATGTGCTGAATAATATGTTCATTTTGCTAAAATTATAATATTATACTTTGTTGCTATTTTGGTTTGTAATAAATGAATATATCATGTTGGACTGGAACACACTTTGTTTAAGCTCTATGCTTTCACTTACTCAACCTTTTTGTTTATGACAAAAGGGGGTGAAAAATTTGAGTTTATTTAAGAAAAGACAGGTAAAATTAAAAAAGAGAAATTGGATTCCAAAAGTAAGCGAGAGTTGTGCACATCTCTGATATGATCACCTCTTACGAAAAAGAGGGGAAGTTTCTCAAATTAACTTTGTGAATTCCAATTTATCTGAGCTAATTCTTTTCTCAAATGTTAGTTTGTCATCATAAAAAATGGAGAGAATGTAATTGGCTAGCTGACATTGATAATAATTTTAATGATAATAAACATGATGAAGATGTTGATAAGTCTAAGATCTGCAAGAATAGCTTTAGGACTTAGAATCTTTATGTACGGAGCTCTCTTGGTATTTCACTGTTTTTGCAAGAAAAGAGAAAAACCATTTTAATGTTTTAACAACTAAATCTAGAAGTTTAAAACTGTTTTTTAAACTTGGTTATTTGAATAGAGATCATCTTATTCGAATAGAGCAGGACAAAATTTCTTTATTACAACAGTTTTATTCGAATAACACTAAGTTATTCGAATAAAGGTTTTAAATCCTTCCTACGCGCCTCTTGTTTTCAAAAGCATTATTCGAATAGCACATTGGCTATTCGAATAACACAGTCTTCCAGTAAAAACTTTTATAACAAAGCTATTCGAATAACACATGGTTATTCGAATAGATCAATTTTCATAGAATTCAGATTTTAACAGCAATATTTGAATAACACTCATGTTATTCGAATAAACCCCTTTTTGAACTAGTTTTCACGAGAAAATGTTATTCGAATAATACGAAGGTTATTCGAATAACCCCTATTTCTGAATTGGAAATAAAAGCTCGTTTACATTTTCATAATGAGCAATTAATACACCCAACGATTATTTTGATTGAATTTCTTTATAAATAGAGATCTTGGGTCATTTCTAAAATTGCTTAACACTCTGAATTATTTTCTACTTGCACTAACTCGTGAATTTATTTTCTACGTTCTTTTTCAATCAAAACTTTGTGATATTCTGTGAGAGCTCATGTAGCATTTCAATTTGTATTATTCACTCTTAAAGAGAGTTTCTATTCATCTACTTTTTCTGCTCTATTGTAAAAGGGGTGAGGTATCCCTCTAAAGTTTGTAAAGGGGGTGATATATCCGTAAAGTTTGAGGCTTTAGCACAAGGGTAGAGTTTCCCTGTATGTGAAAAGTGCTCTTCTTTGTAAATGTTGCAAGCACCCGTTTAAGCTTGTATTGATAGTGAAAAATCTCGAATAGTTTTTCGAGGACTAGACATAGGCCACAAATAGTTGGTGGTCGAATCAAGATAAATATCGTGTCTGCTTTTCTAATCCTTATTCTTTTATTTATTTGCATTTAATTTATTATTTCATGCAATTTATTTTTTGGTTGTTCTTAGTGTTCTTCTTCTCTTCTTTTAATTCACACTTTTTCATATTTTATTTCAGCATATTTAATTTGTTTACGCTTTTGCGAATAGTTTTTAATACTCAATTCACCCCCTCTTGAGTACTGGAAGCCACTTGGTAACAGGACGCATAATTGACTAGTTTAATGACATAGGGTTAATAATCCTAGACAGAGGCTGTTAACTAAGTTAGTTTCTCTGGCTAACCAAATCTAATCGTTTGTATTGCTTGAAAGGATTGTAAGTTATCAATTGAAGTAGGAGGTGAAAAAGGATTCCCTATGTTCTCAATCATATCTTTATCTTTTTTTTTATGCTTTGTAGTTTAATTAATCAACTTTTTTTCCAGTTTACGTCTGGTTGAATAGAATTAGTTAAATTGTAAGTCAATATTTAGTATCAGAAAGTAACCATATTCCTCGTGGGAATGATCTCTACTCATCATTCTTATTACTTAAACGACCTGTGCACTTACAGTACACAAAAGGTCACAACAAGTTTTTGGCACCGTTGCCGGGGAATACAACTAATTTCTGTATTGCTAATATTAATATCGAGCTTTGTTAGTTCTAATTCACGTCTTTTCTTTTATTAAATTTTGATTTAATATTTCATTCTTTTGTGAATAAGGTACCATCAATGGCGGAAAACAATGATCATACGAGACCTATGAGGGAGTTTGCTAATTCTTAAATGGAAAATCTCTAATCAAGTATCAGATAACCTCCCATCCATGTAAATAATTTTGATATCAAACCGACCATTATCCAAATAATTTAGACATCTGTACAATATGTGCGAAAAAATCCTCAACAATTACTTTCCTTCGGCCTAGACTGCTGGGTTAGTGAATGACATCACTTCATTCACCCAGTCGGAACCTGAATCCTTGTATGAAGCCTAGGAGAGGTACACGGATCCACTTAGAAGGTGTCCACACCATGAAATTTCTCTGTGGCACCAGATTTACTCCTTTCACAAAGGACTACTACGTCACCATCGTCCAATTGTGGATGCGGCTACAAGTGGTTCATTATTGAGTAAATCTTTTGATGAAACATACTAACTGTTGGAAGAACTGATTGCAAACAGCTACCAATGACCTTCAACAAGAAACACTCAAAGGAAGGTAGTTGGAGTTCATGACGTTGATGCATTCACATCTTTGTATACTCAGGTGGCATCATTAACAAACAAGTTTGACAGTTTGGGTACATGCCCTAATCAAAGCCCCTTCGTGCTCTGTGACCGGTGTGGGAACAATCATGCCAACGATAGTTGTCCATCCACTTTGGAAAGTGTTCAATATGTAGGAAACTATCATCCACCTCAGAACAACCCTTACTCACAGCAATATAATCCTGGGTGGAGAAACCACCTATATTTTTCATGGAGGGACAACCAAGGGCCATTATCTTCATCTACTGGCAATAAGAGAACACCGTATCCTCCTGGTTTCTCATTGCAAGTAAGGCCACCTATGCAAGAAAGGAAGCCAGCATAGGAAGATATGTTCATGCAATTTATAGTGAAAATTGATTCATACATGAGTAAAATCAATGCTCATTTGGCCAAAAATAATTCTATTCTTCAGAGCCAAACATCTTCGATTAAGGATCTTGAAACTTAAGTGGGGCAATTGGCCAATGCAATAAATAATAGGCCCCTGGGGACGTCTTCAAGTGATGATAGGGAGACCTCCTTCAAACACGCTCCCCCAAGTTGAAGAAGCAGAAAAAGTCCTGCTTGGACTATAAAAAATGCACCTTTTTGGATGTATCCACCTTTTTGTGTTAATTTCTTAAGTTTTAAAGTCTAGTATGTAGTGTATTTGATTTTGATAATTCATGCTATTTTGTTGTTGTATGCATGTGTTAAATCTGCTAGACAGTTTTTATAAGTGGTTAAGGCCTTATTGATGCACTTTTGGGTGCTGTGTGATGTTTGCTGGAGAATTCTGTAGACAGACCTCTCACGCCGTGGCGGTGGCTTTGTTATGCCACGGTGTCCTAGTCTCTGTCCTATCAGGGTATAGAGACAGAGAGAGCAACGCTGCAGCGTGGGTTAGTAAATGCGGCAATGGTGAGGTTCTCATTATATATATATATATATATATATATATATATATATATATATATATATATATATATAATATATATATATATATATATAAGCGTCTGTTTGCGAGACGCGCACCGTGGCGTTAGTTAGTTCACGCCGCGACGTTCGAGCGTGTTTTGCTTAAATAAGTAACAGGGTTCAGCCCGCAGCGCAAACCCTTCACCTTCCCCTCTCTGCTTTTGCTCCCAAAATTTTTCCCTTCACCCTCTCTTCCTTTGCACTCTTCCATCTCTCTTTTTGTGCATCCCAAGTGTATCTCATTTCACTCTCCATCTATAGGTTTGTGATTTTCTTCCATTTACTCCTTTTTATTTTCGTATTTTACATCTGTTTTAGTGATTGTTTAGTTTTAGGTCCTTTTTGGTTAGTTTTTATCTTAGTCAATAGGTATTTTCTTTAGTTTTATGTTTGCTTTGGTGGTTATCGAGTTGCATTGTGAGTTGGGGGCTGTTTTGGGCTAAATCTACGTTTGGATCGTTCGCAAGTGCTGCGGCGTGGCTAGTTAACGCCACAACGTTCATATGAACTTCATTGAATGCCGCGACATGGAAGCTTCACGTCGCGACATGGGTTTGAATAAGTTTGAATGCCACGGCGTGGGTTGTATTTCTTTGAATGTCACAACGCTGGCATTAATGCCGCGATATTGTACCCTTATTTTTTCAAAAATTGACTGTTTTCACTGTCTTATTAATTTTATTGTCAATTCTGACCCTCTCATGTTTTTTTTTCAAGTCTATATACTATCAACATGGCTCTAAAAAGGGCCAAAGGCAAGAGTAGTGGACAGCGTAGGGAGCCATCTCCTCCCCAAGAGTATGACCACACCAAATTTATATCTGCTAAGGCACAAGAGCGCTTTGGGACTTTGGTCTCAAAGAATGTTATAGTTAAGAGGGGCTTCAGTTTCAAGGAATCTATACAGCCTAGCATAGAAGCTACCATTCGACACTACCAGTGGGGGGAGTTCGCTAAACACCCTAGCCGAGCCCCAGTTCCTTTGGTTTGCGAGTTTTACGCGAACCTCGTATTCACACATCAGGACTCCACCACCATTGGCGTGTGGAGGTGCTGAGTGTCTTTTTCTTTAGAGTCCATCCGAATGGCTCTAACCTTGCCTCCCTCTCCATTGCATTGTGACTATCAAGAGTTCATTAAATGGGAGCCGGTGGAGGGGATTAGCCTATAAATCATCATCACTCGCATTTGTACTGCTGAGTCACAGTCGGTCGCTTGGACCATGTCTCAGTAGGGTCGAGCATGCTACTTCTCCTGTTCTTGCTTGGCCCCCAAAGCCAAGGCCTGATACCACTTCATTTGTACCAGGATTTTACCCACCGACAACCTGTCAAAGGTCACTCGCGACAGGGCCATCATGATTTACTCTATTCTGGAGCGGTGATCGATTGACGTTGCCGAGATTCTTTACATGCAGTTGCGGAGATCAACTATGGAGCCACACATTCTTTTCTTCCCTTCCCTCATCCACAGGTTATGCCAGAGGCACGGTGTGCCCACTGATCCCCATGAGGAGCTCACTGACATCAAACAGCCTCTTAATGAGTACTTCATTGGGAGGGTTGGTGCAGCCCCACCAGCAGCAGCAGTGCCTCACAGATCCTTGAGGCTGGCTCAAAGAGCAACCTCTGAGGCCTAGATTCCCTAGGACGTGGAGGAAGTGAGGGCTGAGCTTCGTCAGGTGGCCGCCATGCAGACTTATACTGTAGAGACCATCAGGTGGCTGGCGGAGCGCCTCCATATCTCCACGCATGACGTCCCCATACCACCATACCCACACTTTGTTGGTGCGGGCCCTTCTCATCAACATCAGGATCCAGTGGTTCCAGATGATGAGAGCGGAGGTGACGCTAAGGTCCTTCTAGATGTTGATAATGCTGAGTAGATTAACATATTTAGGGCAGTTTCCATCATGTTTATTATTTTTATTTATTTTTATTTTTCCTTCATGTATGATGTATAATGCAGTCACTGTTTCCTTCATGTTTGGGGGGGTGTCTTGGTATTTTGATATATACATCGACTTTTTATTAGTGTAAAAATATTATTAGTTTAATCATTATTATTTTAAGTATTATGTTTTGTTTATTATAAGGTTTGGTGCACGTAATGGATAATTAGCATGTTTGATATTGTGAAATTATTTGAATGCTTAACATGAGGCCATTAGCTAGTGTAATGTTTGCCCAATGATAATTAGGGATGCAAATTAACCTCAAAATTTTCTGTGAATACTTATACTATCTTTGGGGCATGCCGATCAATCTAGATTCTTTTTATGCATGATGAATTTTTCATTCATATGCTTGTTTGGCTTCGGATTGGATTTAAGTACTTTTCTAGAGAATGCTTATGGTTAGTACATATGGAGATGTCTTGTATCTCTGAAATTGTGTTACAACTCTGTTTAAGCGAAATCCTAAATTGTGCATGATTGAGGAAATGATTAGGGCATTCTTTGGACCGATTGAGCCATTCAAGCTTATCCTTTAATGATGACATCCATAGGTCCTTTTTGAAGCTTATTAATTGTTGGCCTTATTTCTTTTTCATTACTATTGTATTCATTACCATGCTAACCATTCTAATGCATGTAAAAGCATTGCATTTTCTTTCTACCATCAATGTCTGTTGAGTGCATGGTATGTTATTTCTTGAAGTAAGTACAGTGATTATGAGTATTAATATTTTCAAATACAAAAATGAACATGAAGGAACCAAATGCAATAAAAGAAAGAGAAAAAGATTGCTTTGTATAAGTATAAAAAAGGAAAAAGAGAAAAGAGACAAGTAAAGAAAAATAAAGAAAGAAAAAAAGTTAAAAATGAAAAGCATTGCATGGTTCTGGCGAGTTTTGATCTTTTGATGTTCAATACCCTGCTATTTGCACTTGTTCTCAAGTCTTGAAATCACATATTTTTGTTTCTCAATGTTTGTTTGTTATCCTTTCCCCTTTCTTCTTCACCCTATGTCGTGACCGAGATCGCGGCGGGAGCAGCGAAACAAAATAAATAAGTTAGGAGTCGCTACTAATTTTATTTAAATTAGGAAAAATTAGAAAATTCTTTTAGAAAATAGTCTCTGGAACCATATTGGATTCAGGAGTCGGTTATGCATAGGTAAGGGTAGAGACTTGACCCCACAATATTCCTAAAACATCCGTCCTAAAACGGTTACCCTAAATTAGTTATGCAAAACTTAATAATTTCAAAATACATTTGTTTTACCCTTTATATAAAAAAAACTAAAAATAAATAATTTGTGAAAATTTAAACTTTGGCTTGACGAAATAAAAATTTCGCTCCTACGTACCCTCAAATGCAATGAGAAACTCAAAGTGACGTAGTTCTTTAGAAAATAAGTGTGAGTTGGTTGATTTTATTTAAAGAAAAATTTTAATTTTTTTATAAAAATTTGAATTAATAGGTCGTCGCGACTCTGTTAATCAAATTAAGGTTTGAATAGGTGAAGCTCGCGTCATGCTAGAGACGTCACCCATTGATTATTGAATTTATTGTTATTAAATGAGATTTTTTTTAATCTAAAATTATCTTAATAAAAAACAAATAAAAAATAATAATGATAAATAAATAAAAAATGAATTTTGAGTCTTTATTAAATAGTGATTTATTTTTTTAAAAATAATTTAAATCATTAGGTTGCCACAACTCAGATGATCCAAAACAATTACAAGATTAACAAGTGGTCACAACTTAGTTAATGATGTTTCACTCTTTTAAAAAAACATTTAACTATTTTTATATTTTACTTTGTAGTTTTATCATTGTCTTTTTTTTTAAACCTTTTTTTTGTTTTTTTAAAATCCTTTTTGACCCAACCAGTTTTAAGCCCACTTTTCTAGAAAAAAAAAGAACCAAAAACTAAAGAAAAATTAGCAGAAACTCTACGGAAAGCAAACAGAACCAAAAGGGGTGGTTCCTTTTTCTGGATATTTGTAGGTGAGTCACGGTGGGTTCAATGGAGGCCAGCGGTTCGGAGGACAGCAGTGCATTGGTTGGGCATCGCAACGCAGATGGCAGATCAGTGACCAATGCAGCGATGACGGCGTGAAGTGCGGGTCACGATTGCTGCGGTTTGGTACTGAAATTGACCGGATCTGGCGGCTGGTGCGGTGATAGAGTACGGTGTGGGGCGACGACGATGACTCAATTTGGCTCCGGTATGGTGCGGTGATGCGGCGCTATGCGGCCTGGTCATGATTGGGCTGCTGCTTGGGCTTGTGGCTTCACGGACCGGTAGCGGAGGAGCACGAGTGTCGCTGGTTGGTGCAAATAAGACGGCGAGGCTACCAGGGTGCTGGTGTGGTGGCGTGGGATGGTGATCCGCGGTGGGGCTGAGTTGGTTTTGGTTACGTAAGTATGTAGAGGGTGGTGTTTTGGTTTAGAGGTTGAAGGTAGTGTTTTTGGTTATGGAAGGAAATGTGGTTTTTGGGTTATGGTTATAGTTATGGTGAGATTGTGAAGCTTGGAGAATGGTAATGGCGAGAAAGTTGGAGGTTGAGGAAGAGGGTGGAAGGAGTAGATGAAAGCGGTGAGGTGGTCTTGTGTTGGGTGAGGAAGAGTTTGAAGATGATGATGACGAAGGGGAAGTGGTGAAGGCTGCTGTGCAAATCAGAGGCTACGTGATGAAAAAAAAATAATATGGCTAAGCAAGGTTAAAGTTAGGTCAAAACTATTAAGTTAAAGATCAAGGTGTCGTTTTCTATGTGTGGGCTATGGGTTAATATAGGAGGAGTTTAGGTTGAAGTGTTTAAGTTTAAGTTTAAGTGTGATTAGGAATTGTTAAGGATAAGTGATGAGGTTTGTTTTAGATGAGCCATGGTTAGGATGATTTGTTGAGGTTTGGTTTTAGGATAAGTTTAATGGTTGATTTAGGATAAGTGCTGGTATATGAGTTGTGGGATAGGTAAATAGGTCAAGTTATGGGTTAATGGGTCATGGGTAGTTAGATGGGTCATAGGTTAATGGGTAGGAAAATGAGTTATGGTTCAACGGGTAGGAAAATGGGTCAAAGATTAGTCTTTTCTTTTTTCTCTTAATAATTTTTTTTTACAAAATACCCTGGACAAAATTAGGTGTTCATAGTTACCTCTCTTTACTTGTTTCTTACTAGATAAAAAGAATAACCACAACTTTTCATTTTATCATAGTGAGGAACGAGTAAAGAAATGAACCCAAATTTTGTTCGGGAGAAACAGAAAACAATGTGAGAGCAAAAATGCAAAGAGCGATGCGCTCAAAAATTAAAATACAAAGAGCCAATGCGCTCAAAATATGCAAATACTATGAGTCGATGCGCTCAAAATTTAAAATACAAGGAGCCAATGCGCTCAAAACTTAAAATGCAAATGCAATGAGTTGATGCGCTCAAAACTTAAAATGCAATGAGTTGATGCGCTCAAAACTTAAAATGCAAGGAGCGGATGCGCTCAACTCAAAATACAATGAGCTGATGCACTCAAAACTTAAAATGCAAGGAGCCGATGCGCTCAAAACTTAAAATACAATGAGCGGATGCACTTAAAACTTAACGAGCTGCTTTTTTTTTAGGCATAAAATCTCTTAACGTCATCAATGTTTATTGGCCTTGACAATTCTTCTCCATCCATATTCTGCAAAATTAAGGCCCTTCCTGAAAATGCATGCTTGACTATGTAAGGACCTTTATAACTCGGAGCCTACTTTCCTCTGGCATCCTCTTGATTAGAGAGAATCTTCTTCAAAACCAAATCTCCTGAACATAATTCTCTGGGATGAACTTTTTTGTTAAAGGCTCTGGCCATTCTACTTTGATACAACTGCCCATGATAAATATCTGCCACTCTTTTCTCTTCTATTATATTCAACTGCTCATACCGAGTCTTTACCCATTCAGATTCCTCTAACTCTGCCTCCATCAAAACCCTTAAAGAAGAAATCTTAATTTCTATGGGAGAGACAACTTCCATTCCATACACCAAAGAAAAAGGTGTTGCCCCAGTACTTGATCGTATATTAGTACGATATGCGTGCAAAGCGTAGGGTAACATTTCGTGTCAGTCCTTGTAGTTCACAACTATCTTAGCCACAATTTTCTTGACATTCTTATTTGCTGCCTCGATTGCACCATTCATCTGAAGCCTATGGGGAGCGGAGTTATGATGCTTGATTTTGAAACTTTCACAAAACTTCTGAATCTCAGCACCATTGAGATTAGCAGCATTATCTGTGATTATCCTCTCTGGGATTCCATATCTGCAGATAATGTCCCTCTTGAGAAATTTCAAAAATACCTTTTGAGTGATAGTGACACATGAGGATGCTTCTATCGACTTAGTGAAATAGTCAATTGCCACCAAAATGAATCGATGGCTGTTGGAAGTTTTGGGGTTAATTGGTCCAATGACATCTATTTTCCACATCGAGAAAGGCCATGGAGATACCATATTGTGCAGGGGGAATGTAGGTGCATTGACTCGATCTGCATATATCTGACATTTATGACACTTTCGAACATATTCAATGCAGTCTGTTTCCATGGGGGACCAATAATAACCACTCTTTAGAATTTTTCGCGCTATCATATGACCATTAGCATGAGTCCTACAGATTCCTTCATGGATCTCAATCATGATTAAACGAGCTTCACGAGCATCCACACATTTGAGCAAGGTGCCATCATTGCTTCTCTTGTATAAAACCTCCCCGTTCAAGAAAAATGCTATTGCCGACGGATAGTTTTTTTATTTGCCTCACTTATCCCAGTTGGGTATTCTCTATGCTGGATATACTACTTGATATCATGATACTAAGGTTTACCATCTGGCTCACCCTCCACATTGGCACAATATGTGGGCTCACTATGTATCTTTACTTGGATGGGTTGGATATTATTGTGGATATCTAACTTGGTCATTACAGCCAAAGTGGCCAAAACATCTGCAAACTGATTCATGTCTCGAGCCAGATGGGAGAAGGTCACCTTTTCAAACTTTTCGGTCAACTTAGTCAAATACTTTTGATAAGGTTCTAACTTCGAGTCTTTAGTTTGATATTCACCGTTCACTTGATAAATGATAAGTGCCGAATCTCCAAATACTTTTAACTGCTTGATCCCCAAGTCAATTGCCACTTGTAAACCACTAGCACAGGCCTCGTATTCTGCAACATTATTGGTGCATTCAAAATCCAGCTTAATAGCGACTGGGTATTGTTTTCGTGTTAGCGAAACAACAACGACTCCTATGCCACTACCATACATATTGATTGTCCCATCAAAATACATCTTCCACACAGACTCCTCTCTTTCTTCTTCTCCTTCTGCCCTTAATATTTCTCCATCCGGGAACTCAGACGTTATTAGTTGTCCACCCTCAAGAGGGTTTTCAGCTAAATGGTTCGCGATTGCACTTCTTTTGATGGATTTTCGAGTTATGTACTTGATATCAAACTCTGATAATATCACTTGCCATTTTGAGACTCTTAATGAGACATGAAGGCTTTCAAATATGTACTTCAGAGGGTCTATTCGGGAGATCAGCCAAGTAGCGTAATAGAGCATATACTGTATTAGCTGTTTTGAGGTCCATACTAGAGCACAATATGTTTTTTCCATTGCCATGTGTCAGGCTTCACAGTTATTAAATTTCTTACTCAAATAATAAATTGCCTGCTCCTTCTTTCCTGATTCATTATGCTATCCCAGCATTGCCCCCATCGCAGTTGGTAGTACAATTAGGTACAATATCAGAGGACGACTTGCCGTAGGGGGTATCAACACTGGAACATTCATTAAATAAGCCTTTATCTTGTCAAAAGCTCCTTGACATTCTTCATTCCATTCTCCAGGCTGATGCTTCTTCAATAGCTTGAATATAGGTTCACAAGTACTGGTCAAGTTAGTAATAAATCTAGCAATGTAATTAAGCTTCCCGAGAAAACTTCTCACTTCACGCTTTGTCTTAGGAGGAGGCATCTCTTGTATTGCTTTTGCCTTATCCTGGTCTACTTTTATTCCTTCTCTACTAACAATGAACTTGAGTAATTTTTCAGTAGAAGCTCCAAAGACACATTTAGTAGGATTGAGTCTCAACTTATACTTTCTGAGCCTTTCAAACAACCTCCGCAAGACCTCTACATGACTTTCCCCTTCTTTAGATTTGGCCACCATATCATCTACATACACCTCGATTTCTTTACGCATCATATCATGAAATAATGCGACCATAGCATGTTGATATGTAGCCTCAGCATTCTTCAATCCAAAGGATATTACTGTGTAACAAAAAGTTCCCCAAGGGGTAATAAAAGTCGTCTTTTCTTTGTCATCGACATCTATGGGAATCTGATTGTACCTAAAATAACCATCCATAAACGAGAACCTATGATTTCTTGCTGTATTGTTAATAAGAACATTAATATGAGGGAGCGGGAAATCATCTTTCGGATTGGCCTTATTTAGATCCCTATAATCCACGCACATCCCGACCTTCCCATCCTTCTTAGGTATTGGCTCAATATTTGCTACCCATTCTGGGTGTCTCGACACGTTTATGAATCTGGCTTCTAATTGCTTAGTCACTTCTTCCTTAATTTTTAGTGATATGTCAGGATGCATCCTTCTCAGCTTTTGCCTTTTCGCTTCTACATCTGGATATAATGGGATTTTATGTGACGCTATCTCATGGTCTAATCCAGGCATATCTCTGTAGGACCATGCAAACACATCAAGGTATTTCCTAAGTAGCGCCATCATTTCCATACGCTCAGGATTATCTATTATTTGCAACTACTTATTGTCTTCTTCGGTTCCCATATTAATCACTTCAACTGCCTCATTATCCACATCAAATTTTCTTTCTGAGTATTCTAATATCTTTTTAAATTTTTCAACAATCTCTTCCTCTTCGTCAGATCCGGGGTTTTCCTCATCAAACGTAGCAGGGGAATCGATTGACAAGTTTTCAAGGTCCCTTTCATAAGGCAGACCTTCTTTAAGACTCAAATCCCTGTAAAGCAATTTGTGTGGAGTTGGAAAGGCAAAAAGAATAGGAATAATAAAACGAAAGCGAGAGATTTTTTTTTTAAACAGAAATGTAAAAAGAAAACTGACAAATGCAAAGAAGATAAGCCAAAAGTATGACAAGGAGGAATGTTGAATAAACATGCAACTTTATTTAGTTAATGTCTCGAATAACATAAATATAGACTCAAAACATAACTAGACTCAAATATCTTCCTATTACAGTATAACTTGACAATTACTTGGCAACAATAACATCAATCATTGGTTTAGATTATCAGTTCTTTAGTGACTCCTCATCAACAAAAGGACGGATTGCTTTGCACTCTTCCGGGCCTTCTTCATGTAGTGTATTAATAGTAAGACGGTATTGGAGACGAAAGACTTCTTCAGGCATGATTACCCCGGCAGGTGTCTGAAACGTTTCCCTCAGATGAGGAATATGCTTCATTTTGCCCTTATCACTCCTTTTTCCTAAAGTCATATTCTCTATTCTCTCCTCTAGAGATGCTTCGTACCCCAACCCAAACTTGTCTAGTTTTTCTGAAAATGAATCCGGTGTCCGAGTACCTAGCAATTTTGAGCCCAAGCCTTTTCTTTTCTGGTACCCGTTATTGGTCATAATTCGAGCCACCACTTGATTCACAGTTTGCATCAAAGGTTCATTCTCACCGAGTCCAACCTCAATTACCTCAAAGTTGTGCCATAAATTCTCCTCATCTTTCTCTGTACTTTTCACATACGGCACTGAAACTAGTTTTGTCAACATGATTTTTTCTTCTCCGAGTATGGTAATGATCGACCCATTTTCAATGTATTTAATACTCTGGTGCAGCGTAGAAGGAACAACACCAACAGCGTGGATCCATGGTCTTCCAAGGAGCATAGTGTAGCCAGACTCAATATCCATGAATTGGAATAGCACTTGAAAATTACTTGGGCCAATCTCTAACGGCAATGTTATCTCTCCCAAAATGCCTCTCCTATTTCCGTCAAAGGCTCGCACCACCATTTCTCGAGGGGAGAGTTCTTCCTCACTAATTGACAATGAGGTTAGAGTTGACTTTGGTAGGATATTCAGTACAGATCCCCCATCAATCAGGACTTTTGCGACTATATACCCGTTACATTTAAGGGTTATATGTAAGGCCCGTGGATTTTTCTCAGACCGAGAGGTGATTTCTTCATCCATAAATACAATCATGTTGATGCGCTTCACCGGGTCTACCATGCTGACAACATTCTCAGGGGTAACATCAGGTTTGACATAAGCTTCACTTAGTACTCTTAGCAATGCTTTCCGATGCAACTCAGATGTTAAAATGAGTGACAGATGAGATGTCTTTGCTGGAGTCTTCTTCAACTATTCCATCATATCGTATTCACTTTGTTTCATGATCTTCAAGAATTCTTCCTCTTCTCCTTTTGAACTTTCCTCCTCACTCCTTTCTTTAACATTCTTCTTCTTCTCTACTTCTACTGGGTCGTAGCATCGCCCATTCCTTGTAACTATATTGGTCACAAACTCTTCATCATGGAGTATTTCAACAACTCGGGCCTTTGAAGTCTCTTCCCCGATTCCTTTTGTCTCCACCTTAGCTTCATAATTTCACGACACTGAATGAGTATCATTATAAGCAAATGGCGTTGGCTTCTTGACTATCATAATTACTTTCCC
The DNA here is from genome assembly GCA_029884605.1 of Ormosia emarginata. Lineage (NCBI taxonomy): Eukaryota > Viridiplantae > Streptophyta > Magnoliopsida > Fabales > Fabaceae > Ormosia > Ormosia emarginata. Next base: position 32,494 of record JAQQTP010000076.1, on the reverse strand, counting down.
TGGTGTCAAGGCTTGGTTGAGAGGTGGCACATTCAGCACAAAGCATTCCACTACACTGACCTCTTCAGAGGAAGCTACCCCTTGTCTGGCTTGTATTGCTCCTAAAGTGAGTATTCCTTAGACTCAAACCTTAAAATCCCAACAGTTCTCAATGTTATGTTCGATTTCCCCACAATGGTAAACACACCTTGACTCTTCATCATACTTCTCCTTGTTTTTCATTGACGAAGCCGGTGCAATGATAACATAACCTGCTTTCTTCAATCCCTCAAATATCTAAGTCATTGGTGTACGTAGGCTCATGACCTTTCTTATTGGTGGTCCTTCAATCTCCATAGCATTTACCTCATTCCTCCCACCATCGTTAGGGATTGGGTTGTTAACAATACTAGGTCCAACCTCCTCTTGAATATCCAGTTTTCCATAAGCAATAAACTTCCTTACCGCATTCTTAAAAGACTCATAGTTTTCAATTGAGTGTCCTAGGATATCCATATGGTACTTTCAAGTTAAATTCAGGTTGTACCATGCTGGAAATGGTAGTTGTAGGGGACGTACAGGATTCCTTGAGATTAGGTGAGTATCAAACAACCTTTGAAATAAATCTACATTTAGAATGGACAGTTTTGGGAAAAGGGGTAGGTTTTGGGGATAGAAATGACCTTGATTTTGGAAATTTGATCGAGGCTGTGGGTAGTTTGGGAAATTCTGCGAAGGTGGAAGTGGGTATTGAGTGTAGATTGAGCGAGTTGATGCATATGGTTGAGTGTAGATTGATTTGCGTGTCCGTTGATGCATATGGTTGAGGTACAGGAACATTGTTGATTTAGAGTGTCTGGGTTTGAGGTGTGTTTGTGGGAGGGCCGGTTAGGCCAGGTAGATGAAATGGTGCAGATGTCTGATAGTAAGGGTAAGTGTTTGGGTTATATGGGGATGGTCAGTATACAGGGTAGGACGGTAAATATCGGGGTTGTAAAGGTTGCTGATTTTGCACGTAGCTTACTTCCGGCTCCTTTTTCTTAGGGGGAAACCCCTTCTTGAAACCACTTTCATTATTGTCAGTTGACAAATTTTCAGCCTTTACCAGAATTTCAATCTTTTTTCCAGCTGCAATTAAATTAGCAAAGTCTCAGTAAACGGCGCTTGCCATTGTCCCAATATAGGGAGCTCCTAAAGTCCCCAAAAAGTATGAGCACATTTCCGTCAGAGTCAACGACGGTTGCACTTGTGTAGCTAGAGCCCTCCATCTCTGGGCATACTGCTTGAACGTTTCTTCATTTTTCTTTCGCAGTGTTCCCAACTACTCTCAAGTTGGGGCCGTATCAAGATTAAACCAGTATTGTCCCATAAACAAGTTTGCCCAGTCGCCCCATGAGGAGATCTTGGAAAGGTCTTTTTGGATGCACCATTCCAAAGCAAGCCCAGTCAAACTTTCATGAAAGAAACTGACGAGGAACTTCCAGTCCTTTGACCAGATGGACATTTTGGTAATGTAAGTTTTTAGATGAAAAAAAGGATTGGAGCTCCCATCATACTTGTCAAATTCTGGGATCTTAAAATCCTTGGGGATGATGATGTTAGTAGTAGGGCACAACTCTTTTATCCCAAGGAGACCATAGGTGCTAGGACCCTTGATCGCCTTGATTTGCTCCTCTATTTTTTCTATCCACTCTTCTTTTATCTTATCGTTCTGAACAGTTGCATGTTGATGGGACCACGACAAGTGTACCGGAGCGTCAAGTAATAAAAACGGTGAGAAACCAGATATTTTTCTTAGGGATCGATGACCAAATACCAATTCACGAAATTAGCTACTATTTAAACCAAGATTTGGATCAAAGTGAGCTCTAATAACGCAACAAGAGAAATACATGAACTCACACAAGGACAATATTTTTTTGTGTTTTTCTTCTTGACAATTTAACAAACACTTGGTATGCACTATGAAAGATAATCAATTAATGAAAGAGTTGGGATCAAGTTTCATTTGATTTCACCTGTTGCATGACAATTGGGATTAACACAAGTTATTATTCCTATTTTGTTACCAAATTCTCTAAAATTGATCAAATCCTAATTCCTTAGGTAATTGACCCTTTGTTTTTAATTAAAAACCCTAATTCCTTAGGTGATTCTAAGAGATAACAAGCATTACGGTTAAGAATTCAAAAGGTAACGAGCAAATCAATAACTATTCCTAACCTAGAGAGGAGCAAGGTTTATAATCTCATACCATAGATCATATATCAAATTTCCATTCAACATACAATCTAAAATTCATCCTAAAGAGAATCAATCTCTAGAAAGTATTAAGTGAAGAGATCATAAACTCAAAATAGAATAGTAACTTGAATTAATCAAACGCAATATCAAATACAAATAGGTTTCATCAAAATCCACCTAATCTCAATAAAGGAAAATTTAGCTATACATGACAACAATGACAAAAACTAGAATAAGGGAAGAGAATAGAGAAAACTCCATAAGTAAGTGAAGATCCGATTCGTTTCCATGATTTCTTCTCTTCAAAATACCCTAGAACTCTCCAGAATAGGGCTGGTTCGTCTCTTCTCCTGACTCTCTTAGACTGATTGGCTCCAATTAAGTCAGAAATAAGAACTTATGGTCTATTATGGGCGCCTAGGCGCTGCGTCTAGAGCGCCTAGGCGCTATACGTCTAGTACGTTTTTTCCTTCATGATCCAAAGCGCCTGGGTGCTCAGACTCCAGGGAATGTCTGCTGAGTTCTTCTAGGGCGCCTGGGCACTGCTTCTGGAGTGCCTGAGCGCTGAGCATCCAGAAAACAGGCCCATGATCTTCTTTCAAGGCTTTCAGTCATCTTATCCTGAGTGTTTCCATTGGTGCCTACAATCAAAACCACAACAATTGAGCTAAAACACCGATAATTCCAATCAAAATGAACTCAATCTAAAAAACTAAAATGGATTAACTTAAAAGACAAAATAAAACTGTCTTAAGGTCAAAACAGCGTCAAAAGTTAGGCTTGAGTGGTGAAATCCACTCAAAAGGCTTTGGAAAAATAGATAATCTAGCAGATTATCACATGTCCAGTACCAGCAGAAAATCCAGTCGGCATCGGGATAGACATATGTGGTGGTTCCAACGTGAACTCGGTGTTACCACGAACCTCATTTCGAGTACCTTCTAATGAATGATACCATTTTCCGATAGGAATCACTAACGATGTAGTATTTGAGGTTGCTCCTACAAAAGATATCTTAGTGGTGACACTAGGATTTGTTCCCATGACAGTAATATTTGGAGGGTGTGAATATGCTCCAGTTACTCTTATACTTCTGGCTGCCCCAATCAAGGAGAGAGTCTCCCTCATAGTTGACAACATTTCCTCCATTCTTCTTTGTGATTCTTTCATGTCATCTACTTCCATACTCAGATTTCTTCCTTCATTCTCAGCTGCCATTGCTGCAAGCTTTGTTCGAGCCCTTGTGTTGTGAACTCGGGTTTGATTGGTCTCTTCTTTCTTTGGTCACGCAATGATTCTAAGTTTTCTATGAACAGTCAAAATACAATTTGTTAACAACTATGATTATTATTGATTTGTTAGAGAACCATTATTAGTTTGTGCTAAACGGACTTGAGCGAGTATCTTTGATCTTTTCTTTGGTCATGACTATTTCTTAGAACGTCTCGTTCAAAAGTTATTTGTCATGAACATTTCTTAGAACGTCTCGTTCAAAAGAAATGGGTCTCCAGTAAAACATAGGATCAGAACAATAATAATGCATACTTTATTCATTCGAAATAGAGTCATCGATATCATTTGAGAGGAGTACATCATTTTTACTCTATTCGAAATGCATCATTATCTAGTCTAATTCATCATTTTCAACTGAGTAGGCCTTGATCATATGCTTCATTTGTCTAACAAGACTCTTGTAATACTCGATGAAGTCAATAATCTCTGCCGGTGTCTTAAAAGGATTGACCATCTTATCAGTCACCGTTAAATAATATGGAACATCTGTAATTGCTGTGTTGGCTAGACATGCTAGTTTTGCAAAATGGTCCATCCAAAATTAGGTTTTCTCTTTCCATTCATTGATGTCTCTACCTTGTTGTTTCACCTGATCTATCAGATTCTGCAAGTCTTCTTGTCCTTGTTGTAACCACCTTTAAGCCATGCAATCGTCTTGTCGTGTGTGTAACCTTTCAATTTTGATTGTGTCTTCATATCTTGTTGACACCTCTTTCATTTATTGCTTCATCCTATCCACTTGCCGAAGAGCATCATTCTATGTTGTTTTGGCATTCACGAGCAACTCTTTAAGTTGTTGATTTTCAGCTAGTGCCCTATCTCTTTCCTGCCCTCGGAGTCCTAGTTCCTTATTTGCAGTTTCCAAGCATTTTCTGGTCCTTGACATTTGTTCTTGCTCTGTCTTTAGCCTCTTGTTAGCTCTTTCAAGGGCATGACTTTTTTTTTTTTTTTGAATTTTCACGTTTTAAGACTGTATATGCTTGACGAGCTTTTTCTAATTCTGCCTCTAATTTTCTTTTTTGTTCATTGGCTTATACTAGCTTTTCCTTTACTTCTTCATTTTCTATCGGAGCCAGAGGCAAAGATTTACTAGCTGAAATTTTGAAAGGTAACTTGACTTCTTGAGCCCGGTCCTTGACCCACTGCCTGTAGCTTTCTTTGACTCCACAACTTTTGACTCCCAGTTCTCTACCCTTTCTGATGACTTTCCTCCAAGCGTCTCTCACTCTCCTAAGTGTCTCGGTACACCCCGTCTGCATATCATAAATGAAAAGAGTGATCTCCAATTCCGAGAGTGGTCCCATCATGGGATAACTAAGTTGTAGCAATGCCAAAGTAAGGTTGTAGTTAATGCACTCCTGAGTACCCATTAGAGGAACGTTAGGAAAACCCTCACACTGATAAATCACAGTTTGTCCCTTTTTACGTCATGGGTACCATACGATCTTTCCATTTTCAAGCTTGGTCAATACCTCGGCCCATTCACGACCGTTCTTGATCTTCAATTGGAGCATCTTGAGACTCGTAATAGGACATGGATCCTCGTACCCCCTCTTGAACATGTGAGACGTTAGCCATACAAACAACATCGGTAGACAACATAAGATTTGTTTTCCCTTTTTTTCATGGCATAAATTCAAGGTGTAGTAAACATCGGCAAGAATGGCCGGGACAGGATTAGCGGTATCATTTCGTCGAGCGAGGAACACATCAATTGCTGTGAAACCTACCAAGTCTTCACTATTTAGGAATATGATGCTACCATAAATAGTGAGGGCTAGTATATCCATAAAGGTATTCCAGTCTTCAACCTTGGCTAGGTGGCGCATGTGCTCTTCCAAGTATCTACTTGGGAATCCTTCTATTCCTTTCCTGTTTTGCTTTGCTTTTTGTAAATCCTTTACATGAACTTTCAAGACCTTTGCTATAGTTGGCAATGATGCATAATGACTGTTATATTGGTATGGCTTTTCCTTTTCCAATGATAAGTCCAAGATCTGCTCAAACTCCTCTAATGTGGGGGCTAATTGAAGATCTTGAAATGTGAAACAACGTAATGGTGGATCATATTATTGGGCTAGGACAGTGATAGCTTTTGTTTGCACGTCTACTTCTAATACATTCAAAATTTTCTCATATCTTACGGTGAAGGTCAAACGCTATGTCTTTTTTAGCATTCGGCCCAAACCCACTAGGCCCTCTGTATCCACTTTCTTGGCCTTAAGTTGCGGGATCTTTTTCAAAATTGCCTCCTTGTGATCTGATCCCACGACACTTTTCATTTTTAATCAAAGATACTCACTGCTAGTCCTTAGGCACTGAATTTCAAATGGTTCTCCAACAAACCTGGGGATGAAGAATTATCAATGCATGTTTTTAAAAATAATTTTATAATTTAATAATGAGTGAGTTGTTGGTCCTTTAAAAGTGATTCGCCTATTTTTTTTTGGGAAAAACTTTTTTTTATTTTTTATTTTATGAAGAGGGACACCAGTATGGTTCATCACCTTAAGGGACTAAACAACTCACAAGGCATACAAATAAATCAAAAGATAACGAAAGTTACGCTCCCTTTGTGTCCTAATGAGATTTTCTTAACTTAGGGATTTCTATCCTAAGGATCTACGAGTCTTTACTGAAATTGTGAAAACTTTCATTGGGTGACTCTTCGATTCTAAAGGTCTCTAGAGCTGAGTCCAATTTCAAAATGTTAACCACGAAATAGTAGGTAAACCACTAGGTGTGGGACATTCGTGAAAAAGGCGCACTCTAGATGAGGTTTTCGCAATAACCAAACAGGATGTACATCTAAAATGACTATCACTACACAACGTCTTCTTAACTTAGGCTTCACTCATACCTGGGTATAGGGCCCTACTCGAGTGTGTGTGATAAATGTGTAGGTGTAGTGGGTGTAGGGAGCATGCAAACCTTCATTATCCTAAAGATTACCCGCATCCTGCAAAACAAAAACAAAAACAAACAAAAATTCCAAGAGAAATTCTCTATCCTAAGGTTTTAATAACAAAAATAATTAAAATAATTAAAAAAAAGTAAAACAAATATACAAAGATTACAAAATTTTGCACAACAAACTTATATAGGCTTGACTCTCAAGTATCCCTAGTGGAGTCGCCATCTGTCGCGACCGAGATCGCGGCGGGAGCGACGAAACAAAATAAATAAGTTAGGAGTCGCTACCAATTTTATTTAAATTAGGAAAAAATAGAAAACCCTTTTAGAAAATGGTCTCTGGAATCAGATTGGATTTGGGAGTCAGTTATGCATAGGGAATGGTAGAGACTTAACCCCACAACACCCCTAAAATATCTGTTCTAAAATGGTTACCCTAGATTAGTTATGCAAAACTTAATAATTTCAAAATACATTTGTTTTACCCTTTATATAAAAAACAACTAAAAATAAATAATTTGTGAAAATTTAAACTTTGGCTTGATGAAATAAAAATTTCGCTCCTACGTACCCTCAGGTGCAATGAGTAACTCAAAGTCACATGATTCTTTAGAAAATAAGTGTGAGTTAGTCGATTTTATTTAAAGAAACGATTTAAATTTTTTATTTTTTGCAAAAATTTGAATTAACAGGTCGTCGCGACTCTGTTAATCAAATTAAGGTTTGAATAGGTGAAGCTCGTGTCACGCTGAGACGTCACCCATTGATTTTTGAATTTATTGTTATTAAATGAGATTTGTTTTAATCTAAAATTATCTTAAAAAACAAATAAAAAATAATAATGATAAATAAATAAAAAACAAATTTTGAGTCTTTATTAAATAGTGATTTATTTTTTTAAAATAATTTGAATCATTAGGTTGTCACAACTCAAATGATCCAAAACAGGTATAAGATTAACAACTTGTCACAACTCAGTTAATCATGTTTTACTCTTTAAAAAAAACATTTAACTATTTTTATATTTTACTTTGTAGTTTTATCATTGTTTTTTTTTACCTTTTTTTTTTCAGTTTTTTAAATCCTTTTTGGCCCAACCAGTTTTAAGCCCACTTTTCCAAAAAAAAAAGAACCAAAAACCAAAGAAAAATTAGCAGAAACTCTACGGATAACAAATAGAACCAAAAAGGGTGGTTCCTTTTTCTGGATATTTGTAGGTGAGTCACGGTGGGTTCAATGGAGGCCGGCTGTTCGGAGGACAACAGTGCATTGGTTGGGCGTCGCAACGCAGATGGCGGATCGGTGACCAGCACGGCGACGACGGCGTGAAGCGCGGGTCGCGATTGTTATGGTTTGGTATGGAAATTGATCGGATCTGGCGGGCGGTGCGGCGGCGACGGAGTGCGGTGCGGTGTGGGGCGGCGACAACGACTCGATTTGGCTCCGGTATGGTGCGGTGATGCAGCGCTATGCGGCTGGTCACGATTGGGCTTTGCTCGGGCTTGCGGCTTCACGGACCGGTAGTGGAGGATCATAGGTGTCGGCCGGGTTGGTGTAGATCGACGGCGAGGCTGGCAGCGGGTCGGTTCTTTGGTGTGGCGGCGCGGGATGGTGATCCGTGGTGGGGCTTAGTTGGTTACGTTAAGTAAGGTTGTAAGGGGTGGTGTTTTGGTTTAGAGGTTGAAGGTAGTGTTTTTTGGTTATGGAAGAAAAAGTGTTTTTTGGTTATGGTTATGGTGAGATTATGAAGCTTGGAGAATGGTAATGGCAGAAAGTTGGAGGTTGAGGAAGAGGGTGGAAGGAGTAGATGAAAGCGATGAGGTGGTCTTGTGTTGGGTGAGGAAGAGTTTGAAGATGATGATGACGAAGGGGAAGTGGTGAAGGTTGTTGTGCAAATCAGAGGCTACGTGATGATCAGAAAATAATATGGCTAAACGAGTTTAAAGTCAGGTCAAAACTATTAAGTTGAAGGTCAAGGTGTCGTTTTCTATGTGTGGGCTATGGGTTAATATAAGAAGGGTTTAGGTTGAAGTGTGATTAGGAGTTGTTAAGGATAAGTGATGGGGTTTGTTTCAGATGAGTCATGGTTAGAATGATTTGTTGAGGTTTAGTTTTAGGATAAGTTTAATGGTTGGTTTATGATAAGTGCTGGTATATGAGTTGTAGGATGGGTAAACGGGTTCAGTTATGGGTTAATGGGTCATGAGTAGTCAGATGAGTCATGGGTAGGAAAATGGGTTATGGTTCAATAGGTAGATAAATGGGCCAAAGATTAGTCTTTTCTTTTTTCTCTTTTTTCTTTTAATAATTTTTTTTTACAAAATGCCCCAGACAAAATTGGGTGTTCATACCTTATAACCATGACCTTACATTACAACCTGATAAAGACCATTTCGATCCTCATTTATGTGTGATGTACATTAGTGGAGAGAGAGTTGCATTACAATCTTATGGATTCTTTGATTGATGTCCATGTATTTGCTTATAAGCTTATCTGGTTAAGAATGATTTGAACTGAAGATGTTTAACTTGCATGTTTGTGGGAAATAGACCATGCAAGATTCAAAGCTTTGATTGTTGGTATACTAAGGATTATGTATGTGTGGACCAAATTTTGAGGCATGCGTATTCTTATTTTGCAATCATCATATATTAGTTTTGAAGTTGAGCTTGTCTTTACAAGTGTAGTCAGACTTTGTTTTGCTCGAGGAGTGGCAAAAACTTAGGTTTTGGAGTGTGATAACTCCATAGAATGTAGTTATTTGTGCCCTATCTCTATGCATTATTGATGACTTTGTCCTTATTATTATGCATTTTTGGAAGGCTTTGACCTCATTTTCATGTGAAATCTATGTTGAGGCCTTCCTCTCTAATCTTGCTAAAATTCTTCGTAATCTTGGATTTGATTGAGTTTGATTACATTTGTATTTGACTAGGTGATTTCTCAACTGCAGGTTAAGCCCAAAAGAACCAACTTGATGCAAGCAAAGGCCCTACATTAGAAGAGAAATCACAAGACAAGCTCCAGTACATCACGCTGCGACGTTGGCATGCTTACGCCGCAGTGTTCTGCTCTTTACCAGGGCACTTTGATAACCAGAGATTTTAACACCGTGGAGCAAGGAAGTGAATGCCGCGGCACTGATGCCCTAATTTTTGCGAGCCACGGCGCATGTTGTATAGCGTCGCGGTGTGAAGAGTGAAATCTATGGGTCTATAAATACCTTTTACACATATTTCAGCTCATTCTTTCTAACTCTCTAAGTTTTCTTTCTTTTCTTGTAGAGCCTAGCTGCTAGATCTTCATTTGTGGGTTGAAAGAAAGTTGAAGGAGCCAAGATCGGAGGTTCTCTTCATCTTGGAGGGAGATTCAAGCTTCAAGTCTCACCCCATTGAGCTTAATCTTCAACTCTTTCTTCTTTCTCTCTTCCCTTTATCTTGAATATGAATTTTTGTAATACATTTTCGTATTCAATGAGTAGCTAAGCTGTGTATAGGGTATTCTTTGGATCCCCCTATCAATATTGATTGACTTGTACTCTTTTGAGCTTATATAAATAATTTGGGTTTTGTTTTATCATAATGTGCTTAATGCTCTTACTTATTTGATCAGCATTTAGGTGATTTGATGAAATCTAATGAGCCTAGACATAAGACTTTGGGTTTTAGATCATATGTATGATAGATGCATGTTCAATTTCGAGATTTCGTAAATGAGATAGAAATATACCTCTTAGCCATGTATAAGCATTTTTTGAGAATTGATCTTAATACTTGTGGTTTGCTCTGGTTCTCATGGACGCATAGTGGACTATGTAAATGACATAGGGTTAATAATCCTAGACATAGGCTTTTAAATAAGTTAGTTTCTCAGGCTAACCTAATCTAATCGTTTGTATTGCTTGAAAGGATTGTAAGTTATCAATTGAAGTATGAGGTGAAAAAAGATTCCCTATGTTCTCAATCATATCTTTATCTTTTCTTTATGCTTTGTAGTTTAATTAATCAACCCATTTTCCAATTTACATCTGCTTGAATAGAATTAATTAAGCTGTAAGTCAATATTTAGTATCAGGAAGTAACCATATTCTTCGTGGAAATGATCTCTACTCATCATTTTTATTACTTGAACGATCCGTGCACTTGCAGTACACAAAAGGTCACAACAAGTTTTTGGCGCTATTGCCGGAGAATACGGCTAATTTCTGTATTGCTAATATTGATATCGAGCTTTGTTAGTTCTAATTCAAGTCTTTTCTTTTATTACATTTTGATTTTCATTCTTTTGTGAATAAAGTACCATCAATGGCAAAAAACAATGATCATACGAGGCCTCTGAGGGAGTTTGCTATCCTCAAATGAAAAATCTCCAATCAAGTATCATACAGCCTCCTATCTGTGCAAATAATTTTGAGATCAAACCGGTCATTATCCAAATGATTAGACATCTGTACAATTTGGCAGTTTATTGAATGAACATCCCAATGCACATTTATCAAACTTTCTGGAGATCTGCGACACTTTTGGGCACAATGGAGTCTCAGAAGATGTCATTCGCCTCAGGCTCTTTCCCTTCTCTCTCAGAGATCGAGTCAAGAATTAGTTGTAGTCTCTACCTGCGGGATCTATAACTACATGAGCGGATATGTGCAGAAAATTCCTCAACAAATACTTTCCTTCGACTAAGGCTGCTGGGTTGGTGAATGATATCACTTCATTCACCTAGTCAGAATCCAAATCCTTGTATAAAGCCTGAGAGATGTACAAGGATCTACTTAGAAGGTGCCCACATCATGAAATTCTTCTGTGGCACCAGATTTACTCCTTCTCACAAAGGACTACTACCTCACCATCGTCCAATTGTGGATGTGGCTGCATATGGTTCATTATTGAGTAAATCTTTTGATAAAATATACCAACTGTTGGAAGAACTGGTCGCAAACAGCTACCAATGGCCTTCAGCAAGAAACACTCAAGAAGGTAGCTGGAGTTCATGACGTTGATGCACTCACATCTTTGTTTGCTCAGGTTGCATCATTAACAAACAAGTTTGACAGTTTAGGTACTTGCCCTAATCAAAGTCCCTTCGTGCTCTGTGACCAGTGTGGGAACAATCATGCTAACGATCGTTGTCCAGCCACTTTGGAGAGTGTTTAATAGAGCTGGAAAAACGGGCTAACCTATAACACATTTGTGGGATGTCACATTTCTGATGCAATAAAATAAAACCTTACCCAAGTAATAAAACGTTTGGTACATAAATAATATGGGTTGTAAAATTTTTCCTTTTATACATAATAACGTTAAATAAAATAACACGGAACATAAAATAAAACAAACTATTATCACACTCCATAATATACATATGATTTTGTTTTTAAGTTGTACAAATAATTTACAACTACAAATATTTAGTACAACAATAAAAGTCAGTACAGTACTAAAATATAAAGTGCCCAAGTGCACATCAAAGATTCTTAACCCTCCGAAGGATCACTCTCAGATGGATCATCGGATGACAGAAATCTAGGATGTCTCGCAGCTCTACAGACAGGAGTCCGTACTGTCGATACACTACTGATCTCACTAGGCGCATGGAAAAGCCCTCCCCAATAACGCCTAAGAGTCAGCGGCAACTCAAGATGTAAACACAAGGTAGTAGTAAAAATAGGCTCCCTATCAAACTCTCCACGTAGGGACACAGCCAGACGCCCCACGTAGACCACCGATCCTCTATCCTCACACAATTGCTAGGCCTCCGAACCTTCGTGAAACTCAAGTCTCACAAAACCTAAGAATCCCGGCAACGCCATAACCACAAAATCAGTCCAAATGATAAGGATGATCTGACGGCTCGCACTTGTCGAACTGATCTCCTGTCTGCTGATTCTCAGGGTACAGAATCTCTAGAGACTGTTCCTCTTTCTCTTCCTCAAACTCTTTACAGAATATAACAATAATACAGAAACACATACAAATAAAGAGGTGAGACGATCTACATCATTACCAGCATGACAATAAAGAAAATGAAAATACAAACAGATTTCACAATTAAATTATAGTAATGCATATCATCACATCATACATAATATATCAAATTTACACATTATACATTCTATCACAAGTAACAGTAAACATTAAAATGTAGACCATAGATGCAAATGTATACCGACTCATTCCTACTACATGGAACTAGACACAGACATCAGAGAGAATGATCTGAAGAGAACTATCAGTACCTCAGGCTGCTTAACTAAACTATTGCACTGTTCAACGTCGTATCTATAGCCCACAGTCCAAAACATCGTGTAGTAGTACATAGTCTAAATACGTCGTGCACTATAGACATTGTACTAAATAGTCTCCACAAGATCTTGATTAAGAATAGTGCGTGTCGAGATCATTAGTGTGTTGCCAGTTACGACGGCCTAGAGAAGCGACCAACTGTCTACATGTGGAATACTCCGCACACTAATGCCTCTAAGTCTACTCAATGAACCACACTACGCCTATCACACCGATAACATGGTGTAATGCATCTCGTCAATCAATCGCCAATTTTCAACCAAATCGACACAACTCTTAATGCATGAATAATAATCATAATTACATAAATACCATCGATCTCAATATATTACCATATTTACAAAAATACCCTCAGTCTCAATATCTCCAAATATAATACGTCTCCACTTGACAGTACCATATCTCAACATGTTCGGGTCCACCACTTTGGCATGACAGTAAAACTCATTGTTCCTTTTAGTCGCGTAAGAATTTTATCGCGTTTTCACAATCACGTCACCTTTTGCAAACGTTTTTAAATCGTGTATTCGATGTTTTTAAAATTGTGTAGAGTTTTTAAATCATTTTCTAAATCGCGTAAGTTAAAAATCACTATTTAAATACGCATAAGCTATTTATAGTATTTTTCAACTACGTAAAATAATTCATTGCTTTCTAAATTTTATTTTGAAACGTTCTTCATTACTTGACCACTTTTAATCAATTTTGACAGTATTTGTCTAGTAAATCTACTTAGTAATATTTTCTACGTTTTCCTTTAAAAATTCCTTTGTTTAGTTTATAACTACAAAATACACCTTGAAAATTGCTAACATACTTTAAAACTAAAAGGTAAGTATTTTTCAAGAGTTTTGTTTATTTCTCTTCTATACGATATTTCTAATAAAAAATTTCGTTTACTTAGTTAGTTTTTGAAAATCCATTGCAAATGAATTCTTTTTAGGCTAAACAACTAGTCTACACTTAGAAAACAAATTTTGGATTAATTACACATTGAACGGGCATATTGGCCGAATTCATCATTTCTTGTATAAATCATGTTTAAATTATTTTCTATCCTCTAAATCATTGTAAAATCCATTAACCTTATTAAATCAATTGATTCATCCTTTTAGAAAGTAGTTGAGAACATTTTGGTTCTCTTTTTCATGGTGAAGCCGTGAGCTCCATGTTGTGTTCTTTGGAATACTCATGTAAACCTTACATGTTATTCACATCCTATATTAATAATAATACATCTATAAACACATGCAATATATTTTAAAGCTATAAACATCCATGCAAGCAAAATCAATCACAAATAAGGAAAGCATTTAAACAAACAAGTGAAACCACTTTCTCATCACCGCACATGGTTGATGAGATCAAATCTCCCTCTTACCTTAAAGGAAGACAACTCCTTCTAACTCTCCTCCTATGGTTTTCGTGACCCCCAAGAGAAATCTACAGATCTTAAACAAAAATTTAAAGAGTCATAACTATAGGAGAAAAACATAAACCATGGATCAATCATGACTTAGAACCTTAGAAATAAAGTTAGCTCTCATTGGTTTAGGATTTAATCTAGCAAAAAACATTGACTGGTTCACTAAATGTGGGTCCCACAGACTTTTCCGGGTCCATGATCTTTCTGGAGCAGATTTCTACTATTTTTGAGGCAGTAGGTACTGTTAAATAAAATAATATTATAATAATATAAAATTATTTTATTACACAGTTAAATCCTAAAAATTAAAAAATTAATATACATATCATTCGGAATTAGGTTTAATAAGATCCCCCAGCTCCGAATAATTAAAATAAGATTTTTTCGGCCAGAAAATTATTATTTCCTAGACTCAGACTAAATCACACATAATGATTAAATACAATAACGAAACAGTCAAATTCTATTTATAACTCACAGAAAAACGCAAAACAGTACATTAGGACAATACTATCATTTATCCGAAAGTTGCGATGTTACATAACCCGCCTCGACCCACCAAAATACGGGGCGACGTAGGTTGACCCGGTTTGAGAAATGGGTTGGAAGAGCCAACTCACCCCATTTTAGAGCGGGTTGGCGGGGTTAACCCGCATAAAGGATAAAATGAGAAAAAGTAGCGGGTTGGCGGGTCAACCCACCTAAAAAATTAAAACGGGTTCAAGCATTGAACTCAACCTGCTTAAAAATAGCGAGTTGGCAGGTCAACCCAACGATTTGAACCCGTTTTTCCAGCTCTAGTGTTCAATATGCGGAAAATTATCGTCCACCTCAGAACAACACTTACTCACAACAATATAATCCTAGGTGGAGAAACCGCCCCAATTTTTCCCTTCAAAGGCCATCATCTTCATCTACTGGCAATGAGAGACCACCGTATCCTCCTGGTTTCTCATCGCAAGCAAGGCCACCTATGCAAGAAAGGAAGCCAGCATTGGAAGACATTTTCATGCAATTCATGGTGACAACTGATTCGTACTTGACTTAACTTATGCTAATTTGGCCAAAAATTATTCTTCTTCATAGTATGTAGTATATTTGATTTTGACAATTTATGCTATTTTGTTGTTGTAAGCATGTGTTAAATCTAATAAACAGTTTTTATAATTGGTTAAGGCCTCATTGAGCATTTTTGGGTGCTGTGTGATGTTTGCTGCATAATTTTACAAACAGACCTCTCACGCTGTGGCCGTGGCTTTGTTACGCCGCGACGTCCTAGTCTCTACCCTATCAGGGTATAGAGATAGAGAAAGCAACGCGGCGACGTGGGTTAGTAAACACGGCAGCAGTGAGGTTCTGTATATATATATATATAAAAGAAACGTTTGTTAGCAGACGCACGCTGCGGCGTTGGTTAGTTCACGTCGTAGCGTTCTGAATGTGTTTTGCTAGGTTGAGGGTTGAGGGTTGAGGGTTGAGGGTTTAGGGGTTAGGGTTGAGGTTGAGGGTTGAGGGCCGAGGGTTGAGGTTGAGGATTGAGGGTTGAGGGCCGAGGTTTAGGGTTTAGGGTTTAGGGTTTAGGGTTTAGGTTGAGGGTCGAGGGCCGAGGGTTTAGGGTTGAAAGTGTGTCGAGGGTTTAGGGTTTAGAGGCTTTAGGGTTTTAGGTTAGGGTTTAGGGTTAGGGCTTTGGGTTTTGGGTTGAGGGTTTAGGGTTTAGGTTTAGGGCCGAGGTTAAGGGTTAAGGTTAAGGGTTTAGGGTTGAGGGTTTAGGGCCGAGGTTTAGAGGCCGAGGGTTTAGTTTGGGTTTAGGGTTTAGGGCCGAGGCCGAGGGCCGAGGTTTAGGTTTAAGGGTTTAGGGTTAGGGTTTAGGGTTTAAGGGCCGAGGGTTTGGCCGAGGGCCGAGGGAAAGGGCCGAGGGTTTGAGGGTTTAGGGTTTTAGGTTTTAGGGTTTAGGGTTTAGGGTTTAGGGTTTAGGGTTTAGGGTTTAGGGTTTAGGGTTTAGGGTTTTAGGTTTAGGGTTTTAGGGTTTTAGGGTTTTAGGGTTTTAGGGTTTTAGTGGTTCTGTGGTTCGTGTTGAGGTTCGTGGTTCTGTGGTTCTGTGGTTCTTGTGGTCTGTGGTTCAGGTTGTGGTTCAGGTTCGTGGTTCAGTGGTTCGTGGTCTGTGGTTCGTGGTTCAGGTTCGATTCGTGTCTGTGTTCGTGGTTGTGGTTCGTGTCTGTGGTTCAGTGGTTCTGTGGTTCTAATGAATGATACCATTTTCCGATAGAATCACTAACGATGTAGTATTTGAGGTTGCTCCTACAAAAGATATCTTAGTGGTGACACTAGGATTTGTTCCCATGACAGTAATATTTGGAGGGTGTGAATATGCTCCAGTTACTCTTATACTTCTGGCTGCCCCAATCAAGGAGAGAGTCTCCCTCATAGTTGACAACATTTCCTCCATTCTTCTTTGTGATTCTTTCATGTCATCTACTTCCATACTCAGATTTCTTCCTTCATTCTCAGCTGCCATTGCTGCAAGCTTTGTTCGAGCCCTTGTGTTGTGAACTCGGGTTTGATTGGTCTCTTCTTTCTTTGGTCACGCAATGATTCTAAGTTTTCTATGAACAGTCAAAATACAATTTGTTAACAACTATGATTATTATTGATTTGTTAGAGAACCATTATTAGTTTGTGCTAAACGGACTTGAGCGAGTATCTTTGATCTTTTCTTTGGTCATGACTATTTCTTAGAACGTCTCGTTCAAAAGTTATTTGTCATGAACATTTCTTAGAACGTCTCGTTCAAAAGAAATGGGTCTCCAGTAAAACATAGGATCAGAACAATAATAATGCATACTTTATTCATTCGAAATAGAGTCATCGATATCATTTGAGAGGAGTACATCATTTTTACTCTATTCGAAATGCATCATTATCTAGTCTAATTCATCATTTTCAACCGAGTAGGCCTTGATCATATGCTTCATTTGTCTAACAAGACTCTTGTAATACTCGATGAAGTCAATAATCTCTGCCGGTGTCTTAAAAGGATTGACCATCTTATCAGTCACCGTTAAATAATATGGAACATCTGCAATTGCTGTGTTGGCTAGACATGCTAGTTTTGCAAAATGGTCCATCCAAAATTAGGTTTCCTCTTTCCATTCATTGATGTCTCTACCTTGTTGTTTCACCTGATCTATCAGATTCTGCAAGTCTTCTTGTCCTTGTTGTAACCCTGCTTTAAGCCATGCAATCGTCTTGTCAGTGTGTAACCTTTCAATTTTGATTGTGTCTTCATATCTTGTTGACACCTCTTTCATTTATTGCTTCATCCTATCCACTTGCCGAAGAGCATCATTCTATGTTGTTTTGGCATTCACGAGCAACTCTTTAAGTTGTTGATTTTCAGCTAGTGCCCTATCTCTTTCCTGCCCTCGGAGTCCTAGTTCCTTATTTGCAGTTTCCAAGCATTTTCTGGTCCTTGACATTTGTTCTTGCTCTGTCTTTAGCCTCTTGTTAGCTCTTTCAAGGGCATGACTTTTTTTTTTTTTTTGAATTTTCACGTTTTAAGACTGTATATGCTTGACGAGCTTTTTCTAATTCTGCCTCTAATTTTCTTTTTTGTTCATTGGCTTATACTAGCTTTTCCTTTACTTCTTCATTTTCTATCGGAGCCAGAGGCAAAGATTTACTAGCTGAAATTTTGAAAGGTAACTTGACTTCTTGAGCCCGGTCCTTGACCCACTGCCTGTAGCTTTCTTTGACTCCACAACTTTTGACTCCCAGTTCTCTACCCTTTCTGATGACTTTCCTCCAAGCGTCTCTCACTCTCCTAAGTGTCTCGGTACACCCCGTCTGCATATCATAAATAAAAAGAGTGATCTCCAATTCCGAGAGTGGTCCCATCATGGGATAACTAAGTTGTAGCAATGCCAAAGTAGGGTTGTAGTTAATGCACTCCTGAGTACCCATTAGAGGAACGTTAGGAAAACCCTCACACTGATAAATCACAGTTTGTCCCTTTTTACGTCATGGGTACCATACGATCTTTCCATTTTCAAGCTTGGTCAATACCTCGGCCCATTCACGACCGTTCTTGATCTTCAATTGGAGCATCTTGAGACTCGTAATAGGACATGGATCCTCGTACCCCCTCTTGAGCATGTGAGACGTTAGCCATACAAACAACATCGGTAGACAACATAAGATTTGTTTTCCCTTTTTTCATGGCATAAATTCAAGGTGTAGTAAACATCGGCAAGAATGGCCGGGACAGGATTAGCGGTATCATTTCGTCGAGCGAGGAACACATCAATTGCTGTGAAACCTACCAAGTCTTCACTATTTAGGAATATGATGCTACCATAAATAGTGAGGGCTAGTATATCCATAAAGGTATTCCAGTCTTCAACCTTGGCTAGGTGGCGCATGTGCTCTTCCAAGTATCTACTTGGGAATCCTTCTATTCCTTTCCTGTTTTGCTTTGCTTTTTGTAAATCCTTTACATGAACTTTCAAGACCTTTGCTATAGTTGGCAATGATGCATAATGACTGTTATATTGGTATGGCTTTTCCTTTTCCAATGATAAGTCCAAGATCTGCTCAAACTCCTCTAATGTGGGGGCTAATTGAAGATCTTGAAATGTGAAACAACGTAATGGTGGATCATATTATTGGGCTAGGACAGTGATAGCTTTTGTTTGCACGTCTACTTCTAATACATTCAAAATTTTCTCATATCTTACGGTGAAGGTCAAACGCTATGTCTTTTTTAGCATTCGGCCCAAACCCACTAGGCCCTCTGTATCCACTTTCTTGGCCTTAAGTTGCGGGATCTTTTTCAAAATTGCCTCCTTGTGATCTCGATCCCACGACACTTTTCATTTTTAATCAAAGATACTCACTGCTAGTCCTTAGGCATTGAATTTTAAATAGTTCTCCAACAAACCTGGGGATGAAGAATTATCAATGCATGGTTTAAAAAATAATTTTATAATTTAATAATGAGTGAGTTGTTGGTCCTTTAAAAGTGATTTGCCTCTTTTTTTTGGGAAAAACTTTTTTATTTTTTTTTATCAAGAGGGACACCAGTATGGTTCATCACCTTAAGGGACTAAATAACTCACAAGGCATACAAATAAGTCAAAAGATAACGAAAGGTACGCTCCCTTTGTGTCCTAATGGGATTTTCTTAACTTAGGGATTTCTATCCTAAGGATCTACGAGTCTTTACTGAAATTGTGAAAACTTTCATTGGGTGACTCTTCGATTCTAAAGGTCTCTAGAGTGAGTCCAATTTCAAAATGTTAACCACGAAATAGTAGGTAAACCACTAGGTGTGGGACATTCGTGAAAAAGGCGCACTCTAGATGAGGTTTTCGCAATAACCAAACAGGATGTACATCTAAAATGACTATCACTACACAACGTCTTCTTAACTTAGGCTTCACTCATACCTGGGTATAGGGCCCTACTCGAGTGTGTGTGATAAATGTGTAGGTGTAGTGGGTGTAGGGAGCATGCAAACCTTCATTATCCTAAAGATTACCCGCATCCTGCAAAACAAAAACAAAAACAAACAAAAATTCCAAGAGAAATTCTCTATCCTAAGGTTTTAATAACAAAAATAATTAAAATAATTAAAAAAAGTAAAACAAATATACAAAGATTACAAAATTTTGCACAACAAACTTATATAGGCTTGACTCTCAAGTATCCCTAGTGGAGTCGCCATCTGTCGCGACCGAGATCGCGGCGAGAGCGACGAAACAAAATAAATAAGTTAGGAGTCGCTACCAATTTTATTTAAATTAGGAAAAAATAGAAAACCCTTTTAGAAAATGGTCTCTGGAACCAGATTGGATTTGGGAGTCAGTTATGCATAGGAAATGGTAGAGACTTAACCCCACAGCACCCCTAAAATATCTGTTCTAAAATGGTTACCCTAGATTAGTTATGCAAAACTTAATAATTTCAAAATACATTTGTTTTACCCTTTATATAAAAAACAACTAAAAATAAATAATTTGTTAAAATTTAAACTTTGGCTTGATGAAATAAAAATTTCGCTCCTACGTACCCTCAGGTGCAATGAGTAACTCAAAGTCACATGATTCTTTAGAAAATAAGTGTGAGTTAGTCGATTTTATTTAAAGAAACGATTTAAATTTTTTATTTTTTGCAAAAATTTGAATTAACAGGTCGTCGCGACTCTGTTAATCAAATTAAGGTTTGAATAGGTGAAGCTCGTGTCACGCTAGAGACGTCACCCATTGATTTTTGAATTTATTGTTATTAAATGAGATTTGTTTTAATCTAAAATTATCTTAAAAAAACAAATAAAAAATAATAATGATAAATAAATAAAAAACAAATTTTGAGTCTTTATTAAATAGTGATTTATTTTTTTAAAATAATTTGAATCATTAGGTTGTCACAACTCAAATGATCCAAAACAGGTATAAGATTAACAACTTGTCACAACTCAGTTAATCATGTTTTACTCTTTAAAAAAAACATTTAACTATTTTTATATTTTACTTTGTAGTTTTATCATTGTTTTTTTTTACCTTTTTTTTTTCAGTTTTTTAAATCCTTTTTGGCCCAACCAGTTTTAAGCCCACTTTTCCAAAAAAAAAAGAACCAAAAACCAAAGAAAAATTAGCAGAAACTCTACGGATAACAAATAGAACCAAAAAGGGTGGTTCCTTTTTCTGGATATTTGTAGGTGAGTCACGGTGGGTTCAATGGAGGCCGGCTGTTCGGAGGACAACAGTGCATTGGTTGGGCGTCGCAACGCAGATGGCGGATCGGTGACCAGCACGGCGACGACGGCGTGAAGCGCGGGTCGCGATTGTTATGGTTTGGTATGGAAATTGATCGGATCTGGCGGCTGGTGCGGCGACGGAGTGCGGTGTGGGGCGGCGACAACGACTCGATTTGGCTCCGGTATGGTGCGGTGATGCAGCGCTATGCGGCCTGGTCACGATTGGGCTGCTGCTCGGGCTTGCGGCTTCACAGACCCGGTAGTGGAGGATCATAGGTGTCGCTGGTTGGTGTAGATCAGACGGCGAGGCTGCTGGGTTGCTGGTGTGGCGGCGCGGGATGGTGATCCGTGGTGGGGCTTAGTTGGTTCTGGTTAAGTAAGGTTGTAAGGGGTGGTGTTTTGGTTTAGAGGTTGAAGGTAGTGTTTTTTGGTTATGGAAGAAAATGTGGTTTTTGAGTTATGGTTATGGTGAGATTATGAAGCTTGGAGAATGGTAATGGCGTAAAGTTGGAGGTTGAGGAAGAGGGTGGAAGGAGTAGATGAAAGCGATGAGGTGGTCTTGTGTTGGGTGAGGAAGAGTTTGAAGATGATGATGACGAAGGGGAAGTGGTGAAGGTTGTTGTGCAAATCAGAGGCTACGTGATGATCAGAAAATAATATGGCTAAACGAGTTTAAAGTCAGGTCAAAACTATTAAGTTGAAGGTCAAGGTGTCGTTTTCTATGTGTGGGCTATGGGTTAATATAAGAAGGGTTTAGGTTGAAGTGTGATTAGGAGTTGTTAAGGATAAGTGATGGGGTTTGTTTCAGATGAGTCATGGTTAGAATGATTTGTTGAGGTTTAGTTTTAGGATAAGTTTAATGGTTGGTTTATGATAAGTGCTGGTATATGAGTTGTAGGATGGGTAAACGGGTTCAGTTATGGGTTAATGGGTCATGAGTAGTCAGATGAGTCATGGGTAGGAAAATGGGTTATGGTTCAATAGGTAGATAAATGGGCCAAAGATTAGTCTTTTCTTTTTTCTCTTTTTTCTTTTAATAATTTTTTTTTACAAAATGCCCCAGACAAAATTGGGTGTTCATACCTTATAACCATGACCTTACATTACAACCTGATAAAGACCATTTCGATCCTCATTTATGTGTGATGTACATTAGTGGAGAGAGAGTTGCATTACAATCTTATGGATTCTTTGATTGATGTCCATGTATTTGCTTATAAGCTTATCTGATTAAGAATGATTTGAACTGAAGATGTTTAACTTGCATGTTTGTGGGAAATAGACCATGCAAGATTCAAAGCTTTGATTGTTGGTATACTAAGGATTATGTATGTGTGGACCAAATTTTGAGGCATGCGTATTCTTATTTTGCAATCATCATATATTAGTTTTGAAGTTGAGCTTGTCTTTACAAGTGTAGTCAGACTTTGTTTTGCTCGAGGAGTGGCAAAAACTTAGGTTTTGGAGTGTGATAACTCCATAGAATGTAGTTATTTGTGCCCTATCTCTATGCATTATTGATGACTTTGTCCTTATTATTATGCATTTTTGGAAGGCTTTGACCTCATTTTCATGTGAAATCTATGTTGAGGCCTTCCTCTCTAATCTTGCTAAAATTCTTCGTAATCTTGGATTTGATTGAGCTTGATTACATTTGTATTTGACTAGGTGATTTCTCAACTGCAGGTTAAGCCCAAAAGAACCAACTTGATGCAAGCAAAGGCCCTACATTAGAAGAGAAATCACAAGACAAGCTCCAGTACATCACGCTGCGACGTTGGCATGCTTACGCCGCAGTGTTCTGCTCTTTACCAGGGCACTTTGATAACCAGAGATTTTAACACCGTGGAGCAAGGAAGTGAATGCCGCGGCACTGATGCCCTAATTTTTGCGAGCCACGGCGCATGTTGTATAGCGTCGCGGTGTGAAGAGTGAAATCTATGGGTCTATAAATACCTTTTACACATATTTCAGCTCCTTCTTTCTAACTCTCTAAGTTTTCTTTCTTTTCTTGTAGAGCCTAGCTGCTAGATCTTCATTTGTGGGTTGAAAGAAAGTTGAAGGAGCCAAGATCGGAGGTTCTCTTCATCTTGGAGGGAGATTCAAGCTTCAAGTCTCACCCCATTGAGCTTAATCTTCAACTCTTTCTTCTTTCTCTCTTCCCTTTATCTTGAATATGAATTTTTGTAATACATTTTCGTATTCAATGAGTAGCTAAGCTGTGTATAGGGTATTCTTTGGATCCCCCTATAAATATTGATTGACTTGTACTCTTTTGAGCTTATATAAATAATTTGGGTTTTGTTTTATCATAATGTGCTTAATGCTCTTACTTATTTGATCAGCATTTAGGTGATTTGATGAAATCTAATGAGCCTAGACATAAGACTTTGGGTTTTAGATCATATGTATGATAGATGCATGTTCAATTTCGAGATTTCGTAAATGAGATAGAAATATACCTCTTAGCCATGTATAAGCATTTTTTGAGAATTGATCTTAATACTTGTGGTTTGCTCTGGTTCTCATGGACGCATAGTGGACTATGTAAATGACATAGGGTTAATAATCCTAGACATAGGCTTTTAAATAAGTTAGTTTCTCAGGCTAACCTAATCTAATCGTTTGTATTGCTTGAAAGGATTGTAAGTTATCAATTGAAGTATGAGGTGAAAAAAGATTCCCTATGTTCTCAATCATATCTTTATCTTTTCTTTATGCTTTGTAGTTTAATTAATCAACCCATTTTCCAATTTACATCTGCTTGAATAGAATTAATTAAGCTGTAAGTCAATATTTAGTATCAGGAAGTAACCATATTCCTCGTGGAAATGATCTCTACTCATCATTTTTATTACTTAAACGATCCGTGCACTTGCAGTACACAAAAGGTCACAACAAGTTTTTGGCGCTGTTGCCGGGAAATACGGCTAATTTCTGTATTGGTAATATTGATATCGAGCTTTGTTAGTTCTAATTCAAGTCTTTTCTTTTATTACATTTTGATTTTCATTCTTTTGTGAATAAAGTACCATCAATGGCAAAAAACAATGATCATACGAGGCCTCTGAGGGAGTTTGCTATCCTCAAATGAAAAATCTCCAATCAAGTATCATACAGCCTCCTATCTGTGCAAATAATTTTGAGATCAAACCGGTCATTATCCAAATGATTAGACATCTGTACAATTTGGCAGTTTATTGAATGAACATCCCAATGCACATTTATCAAACTTTCTGGAGATCTGCGACACTTTTGGGCACAATGGAGTCTCAGAAGATGTCATTCGCCTCAGGCTCTTTCCCTTCTCTCTCAGAGATCGAGTCAAGAATTAGTTGTAGTCTCTACCTGCGGGATCCATAACTACATGAGCGGATATGTGCAGAAAATTCCTCAACAAATACTTTCCTTCGACTAAGGCTGCTGGGTTGGTGAATGATATCACTTCATTCACCCAGTCAGAATCCAAATCCTTGTATAAAGCCTGAGAGATGTACAAGGATCTACTTAGAAGGTGCCCACATCATGAAATTCTTCTGTGGCACCAGATTTACTCCTTCTCACAAAGGACTACTACCTCACCATCGTCCAATTGTGGATGTGGCTGCATATGGTTCATTATTGAGTAAATCTTTTGATAAAACATACCAACTGTTGGAAGAACTGGTCGCAAACAGCTACCAATGGCCTTCAGCAAGAAACACTCAAGAAGGTAGCTGGAGTTCATGACGTTGATGCACTCACATCTTTGTTTGCTCAGGTTGCATCATTAACAAACAAGTTTGACAGTTTAGGTACTTGCCCTAATCAAAGTCCCTTCGTGCTCTGTGACCAGTGTGGGAACAATCATGCTAACGATCGTTGTCCAGCCACTTTGGAGAGTGTTTAATAGAGCTGGAAAAACGGGCTAACCTATAACACATTTGTGGGATGTCACATTTCTGATGCAATAAAATAAAACCTTACCCAAGTAATAAAACGTTTGGTACATAAATAATATGGGTTGTAAAATTTTTCCTTTTATACATAATAACGTTAAATAAAATAACACGGAACATAAAATAAAACAAACTATTATCACACTCCATAATATACATATGATTTTGTTTTTAAGTTGTACAAATAATTTACAACTACAAATATTTAGTACAACAATAAAAGTCAGTACAGTACTAAAATATAAAGTGCCCAAGTGCACATCAAAGATTCTTAACCCTCCGAAGGATCACTCTCAGATGGATCATCGGATGACAGAAATCTAGGATGTCTCGCAGCTCTACGAGACAGGAGTCCGTCACTGTCGATACACTACTGATCTCACTAGGCGCATGGAAAAGCCCTCCCCAATAACGCCTAAGAGTCAGCGGCAACTCAAGATGTAAATACAAGGTAGTAGTAAAAATAGGCTCCCTATTAAACTCTCCACGTAGGGACACAGCCAGACGCCCCACGTAGACCACCGATCCTCTATCCTCACACAATTGCTAGGCCTCCGAACCTTCGTGAAACTCAAGTCTCACAAAACCTAAGAATCCCGGCAACGCCATAACCACAAAATCAGTCCAAATGATAAGGATGATCTGACGGCTCGCACTTGTCGAACTGATCTCCTGTCTGCTGATTCTCAGGGTACAGAATCTCTAGAGACTGTTCCTCTTTCTCTTCCTCAAACTCTTTACAGAATATAACAATAATACAGAAACACATACAAATAAAGAGGTGAGACGATCTACATCATTACCAGCATGACAATAAAGAAAATGAAAATACAAACAGATTTCACAATTAAATTATAGTAATGCATATCATCACATCATACATAATATATCAAATTTACACATTATACATTCTATCACAAGTAACAGTAAACATTAAAATGTAGACCATAGATGCAAATGTATACCGACTCATTCCTACTACATGGAACTAGACACAGACATCAGAGAGAATGATCTGAAGAGAACTATCAGTACCTCAGGCTGCTTAACTAAACTATTGCACTGTTCAACGTCGTATCTATAGCCCACAGTCCAAAACATCGTGTAGTAGTACATAGTCTAAATACGTCGTGCACTATAGACATTGTACTAAATAGTCTCCACAAGATCTTGATTAAGAATAGTGCGTGTCGAGATCATTAGTGTGTTGCCAGTTACGACGGCCTAGAGAAGCGACCAACTGTCTACATGTGGAATACTCCGCACACTAATGCCTCTAAGTCTACTCAATGAACCACACTACGCCTATCACACCGATAACATGGTGTAATGCATCTCGTCAATCAATCGCCAATTTTCAACCAAATCGACACAACTCTTAATGCATGAATAATAATCATAATTACATAAATACCATCGATCTCAATATATTACCATATTTACAAAAATACCCTCAGTCTCAATATCTCCAAATATAATACGTCTCCACTTGACAGTACCATATCTCAACATGTTCGGGTCCACCACTTTGGCATGACAGTAAAACTCATTGTTCCTTTTAGTCGCGTAAGAATTTTATCGCGTTTTCACAATCACGTCACCTTTTGCAAACGTTTTTAAATCGTGTATTCGATGTTTTTAAAATTGTGTAGAGTTTTTAAATCATTTTCTAAATCGCGTAAGTTAAAAATCACTATTTAAATACGCATAAGCTATTTATAGTATTTTTCAACTACGTAAAATAATTCATTGCTTTCTAAATTTTATTTTGAAACGTTCTTCATTACTTGACCACTTTTAATCAATTTTGACAGTATTTGTCTAGTAAATCTACTTAGTAATATTTTCTACGTTTTCCTTTAAAAATTCCTTTGTTTAGTTTATAACTACAAAATACACCTTGAAAATTGCTAACATACTTTAAAACTAAAAGGTAAGTATTTTTCAAGAGTTTTGTTTATTTCTCTTCTATACGATATTTCTAATAAAAAATTTCGTTTACTTAGTTAGTTTTTGAAAATCCATTGCAAATGAATTCTTTTTAGGCTAAACAACTAGTCTACACTTAGAAAACAAATTTTGGATTAATTACACATTGAACGGGCATATTGGCCGAATTCATCATTTCTTGTATAAATCATGTTTAAATTATTTTCTATCCTCTAAATCATTGTAAAATCCATTAACCTTATTAAATCAATTGATTCATCCTTTTAGAAAGTAGTTGAGAACATTTTGGTTCTCTTTTTCATGGTGAAGCCGTGAGCTCCATGTTGTGTTCTTTGGAATACTCATGTAAACCTTACATGTTATTCACATCCTATATTAATAATAATACATCTATAAACACATGCAATATATTTTAAAGCTATAAACATCCATGCAAGCAAAATCAATCACAAATAAGGAAAGCATTTAAACAAACAAGTGAAACCACTTTCTCATCACCGCACATGGTTGATGAGATCAAATCTCCCTCTTACCTTAAAGGAAGACAACTCCTTCTAACTCTCCTCCTATGGTTTTCGTGGACCCCCAAGAGAAATCTACAGATCTTAAACAAAAATTTAAAGAGTCATAACTATAGGAGAAAAACATAAACCATGGATCAATCATGACTTAGAACCTTAGAAATAAAGTT